>JAJPUD010001118.1:7985-152144 GCA_023553655.1 Myrmecobius fasciatus | reverse complement strand
GCCTATTTCTTGTCTCTCTGTCTCTTTGCCTCTGTCTGTCTGTCTGTTTCTGTGTGTCTATTTCTCTGTGTGTGTGTATTTTTCACTGTGTATGTATATTTCTGTCTCTTTATCTCTTGGCCTATTTCTGTTTCTCTGTATCTCTATCTGTCTGCCTTTCTCTCTGTCTCTCTCTGTGTTTCTGTCTCTGACTTCCCCCTCAATACAGCTTCTCACCTCTCCTTAGCCTTACTCCACATCCTTATTTTCCCAAAGTCTCCTTGCCTGAAGAGGCTGTTGTTACCTGTGCCTTTCTTACAGACGTAGGGAAGGTTGTAGTTACAAGGGACATCATTCCAGCGGCCACTCTCATGGGCCACCATCACCACGCAGTCCTCCCCACCTGCAAAGAAGTTATCCGGCTGCTTCTCCCGCCAGTTTTCATATTGCTGTGGGATCAGAAGAAAGGGACAGTGTCAGCTATATCTCTGTCTTGGTGAAGGCATATAAAGAACAATATTTCTGCTGTTCTTTACATCCGTTGGCTCAGGACTCCTTTCCCCAGGGCACTGCTGGATTTGGGGTCTCCCTGCTCAGTGCTTAGTTTTCTGGAATGGTAAGAAAGAGAGAGAGACCATGGTCCCCCATCTCAAGGACTGGAATCAGGATCAGCTCAGGAAGACAGTTTCCTGTTAGGAATTTTAGCTTTCGAAGGGAACTTGGACAACATCTTTCATTTTACAGATAAGAAAACTAGGAGGGAAGTGATTTGTCCAAGTTAGTGGCAGTTAAAGCCTGAAACTCTGCCTCCCAGCCCAGGGTTCTGATCCATACACCCCCCTTCTATACCAGCTGTACCCCTCAAGGAAGCCTCAGACTCAGCCCCTTCTCCCCAAGGCTGAATCAGGGGACCCAGGCCTCAGTGTATCTCTGCCACTGACTTCCCCTTCCTTCAGCTCACCAGGCCTGTATTGTCTGTCCACTGGAAATCCTGCTCCACAATCCGGTCATTCAATCCAATCCAGGTGTTTTCATGGCCAAAGCCTGAGGAAGGAGGTGCCCCAGCCCAGGGGGTGGGAGAAGAAGGCCATCACTGGGGACCTTGGCCAGTGGGATCCCTCTCCTTCCATCATCCCCAAGGGAGGTAGCTTAGAGACCCCTGAGAATCTCACCACCAGAGCCCAATCTGTGATGAGAATGATGATGAGTGGGCTACCCACACACACACACACACACACACACACACACACACACACACACACATTTGGAGGCCACTGTCTCAAGGAATTGGAGTCCTTGGATTCAACCACGGTAATAATGACTGACACTTTTAGAGTGCTTCCATATGTGTGAAGCCCTTTTCTCATAGCCTCACAAAGTAGGAATTACGCATTGCCCTCATTTTACAGCTAAATAAACTCAGAGACAGTGATTGATCCAGAGTCACACAGCTGATAAGTTCCTGGATTGAATGGGTTTTCCCAGCCTGATCCTCTGAATCCCAGATCCCACCCAGGTCTCTCCCCCACTCCCAACCCCAATATTCCAGGCCCATACTATTGATAAAGCTGTGTTCTTCGGGGGAGTGGATGCTGGTGAGATGGCCAGCTCGGCGGCGGCAGTCCCTCTCTGCATCTTCCCAGGCCCGGCGGTGGGCAAAGTATCGATAACAGTGTCCCTGGAATTTGTGCCAGCTGTGGTCGCAGCCTTCTGTGTCTAGAGCCAGAAGGAGGGGATGATACTTAGAGTCCCCGAATTGGGAATTCCTATTCTTTCACCTCTATGACCTCATCCAGTCCGCCCACCCACCTACCCACTCACCCACCACCCCAAAGCTCAGGTTTCAAGGAGCCAAGGCACCATTCCTGGGATTGCCAGACCTTTTTCCCATCCTCCTTCAGCACCTCAGAGCTCAGCTTCTTCCCTTCACCCTATCCCCACTCAATAACTCAGAGAAGTCTAGGAGCTGGGATATTTCTAGCATCTTGGGACTCCTTGAGTGGGAGGGGGAGGGGAAGGAGGGGAATCATAGATCAAAATATTTGGAGGTCATCACTAGGAGAGAGAGCATAGAGCAACTTTGGCATTTTACTGAGGGAAAATCTGAAGCTTAGGGACTTTTCCATAGCTAAGAGCAGATCTGGAACAGAAATCAGGTTCCCTACCTTTCATTCCAGAGTTCTTTCCACTGTACCATACTGCCTCTTTTGGAGATTAGCGTATGAGGTCATAGCTACTTTCTTCTTAAAAGGGGACCCCTATGCCCTCTATGTAGGAACTAGAAACATGGACTCATCTGATAGCCTTTTGAGCCCCATAGCCTCATTAGACTTTCATGCTGGCTCCTTGGACAATTTATCTTCTTCCCTGGGCTCCTTACCTCTTTTATTAAACTCTCAGCCCCTAATGGTACCCCACTTTCCTTCATTGATCCCCATTTGTCTTGCAGAGCCTCCATCTCCCTTATGATATACCCGTTCCCTTCATTGAATCCCATCTCTCTCTCAGAGCCTCAGTTTCTCTCACTATATCCCCTCCTCATCAGTGACCCTTTGTCGTTCTACCCCTTCCCCTTCAGTGAACCCACTTCCCTCTCAACGACCCACCATCCTTTCATTGGGTCAGAGAGAAATGGAGATGCTTGAAGGGAAACCATTCAGGGTTTAGAACTCTCTCCCATTTTTAGCCCATTTTTCCTTCCCTCCCTGGGTTTTCTCTTTCTTCCTTAATTTTGAGCCAGAGGTAATGACTATTCTGAGAATCACCCTCTTCTTGGTTCTAGGGGATAGAGGCTTTAGGGTACTTTTAGTAAGGTCTAGGGTAGATGGAGTAGGGGTCATGGACTTTCATCCCCTATGCTTAGGGCTTGAGAAACTGGGGAGAGGGAGAGGTGTGCCCCAGAGGAAAAGGGCAGTGAGTCCCAGGCCCAAGCCTGAACTACTTTCCCTTCTTGGGGTGAAGATGAAATGATCTCACCTTTGTCACAGAGGCTTCCGCCATAGCTGGGCAGACACAGGCAAATGAAGGAGTTGACTTCATCAATGCAAGTACCCCCATTTAGGCAAGGGCTTGACAGGCAGTCATCAATATCTGGGGAGGAATTGGTGATAGGTTCAAAAGGTAGCCTCCTTTCCTCCCTCAGTCCTCCTCCCCCACTTCCCTTCAGCCTCCAGTTTCTGAGCCCTGCCAAAAGCAGAGACCATGACCCTGCAATCTATCCCCTCCCCCTGGGTGGCTTTCCAGCAGATGGAGAAGGCAGCTCCATCAGCAATTAGCATTAATTAGGGCCCCACAAGAGCTGCCATGAATAAGCCGGCTGTGAGCATGGGGAAGGAGGGGTGTGGGGTGAAGGAGGGGCTGATGCAGGCTTCAGGCAGGGAGGGGCAGGAGGGGCTCAATGTATTCCTTCCCCAAACTTACCAGACTTGAGGCAGATTATATAAAGAATTACAAAACCACAGAATGCTAGTTAGCATGGGAAGAAGACTTGAAGACCAACTCCTCCAATTCCCTCGTTGTACAGGTGGGGAAACTGAGACCCATTCAGGGACCTAAGGACCAAGTCCCACAGTCCCAGAGCTGACCCTGAGGGGGGCCCAGCCTAGGTCTCTTTGTTCCTATGGGAGAGAACATGGGCTCCCTCCCAGTGCTGCCTGATTCCAGAGAGTCTCCAGGGTTAGGAATCTAGAGCACAATTCTTCCCCTATGTCTCCTTACAGAAAAGAACACTAAGTCACGCCTCCATCCTTCTGAATGTTCTGCTATGCTCTGATAGTTTTCCTTGGAGATATGGCAGGACTGAGCCGGAGCCAGCTCTAAGAGCCTTGCTACTAAATGGATTGTAGGGGACAGAGAAAAGGAGAGCTGGATTTGAAGTCAGAGGACCAGGGTTCAAATCCTGATTATCTACATGCTCCTCAACAAGCTCTTCCCCTCTTTGGGCTCAGTCTACTCATCTGTACAATGATGGATTCAATGGTAACGAAGGTCTCTTCCATCACTATGAGCTGATGCTCTCCAGTCCCTCTTGGGACAGTCACAGCTCCATCTTCTCTTGTTCCCTGAGTCCCCAACCTCATGAAGTAGTGGAAAGGGCCGTGGGATCATCACTCTAGAGCTGGATGGGACCTTAGGGATGATCAGTTCCAAATTCCTCACTTTACAGATGAGGAAACTAAGGTTCACAGAGGGAAAATGAGTTCATACAGAAAGGAAAGGGCAAAGTTGGGATCTGAACCCAGGTTCTTCTTGACTCCAAACCTAGTGCTCTTTCATATGCACCATGCTGCCTCTCAGAAGACTGGAATTCCAGTCCAGACTCTTTTTTTAACTCCCTGTGGAACTTTGAGCAAGGTATGTGCTGGTCTCCTCATCTCTAAAATGAGAAGGTTTGACTAGATTAGTGCTCTAAAGATTCCCCCAATGCCAGATTCAGCCAAGCCTAAAAACCCACACTATCTTTAGTCTGTGTTGTGCTCCTGAGATGGTTCATATTGACTTTTGAGAGCCAAATGTTAAATTTTCAATGTAAGTATCAACACCTCAGAAATCAGAAAACACTACTTGAGTTGCTGTCTTGTTGATTGTGTAGACTTAAAGTAATGGAGAAATATTAATAATGCAGATTTAGCTTTAAAAGGTTGTATACATGGCAAAGCAAAATTATACAATGATCAATTCTGATGCATGTGGCTCTTCTCAATAATGAGATGATTTATGCCAATTCCAATGATCTTGTGATGATGAAAGCCATCTACCCCCAGAGAGAGGTCTGTGGGAACTAAGTGTGGATCACAATATAGCATTTTCAACTTCTTTTGTTGTTGTTTGTTTGAATTCTATTTTCTCTCTTATTTTTCTTGTGCAGCAAAATAATTATATAAATATATATGCCTATATTCAATTTACATATATTTTTACTATGTTTAATATATATTGAATCACTTGCCATCTAGGGAAGGGGATGGGAGGAAAAGGGGAAAATTGGAAAACAAGGTTTTGCAACGGTCAATGTTGAAAAATTATCCTTGCATACATTTTGAAAATAAAAAAAGGTTGTGTATACATCTTTCCCTCCAAAAAGCCGGTTGTTAAATGTTTACTAACACACCCCTGTCTGCAGCTGAACTCTTCCTTATTTTCATGGTCTTTAAACATACTGGTAGATAATGCTCAAAGACACCTGGATGCAGAAGAGAGCCCATGTTCTGGTCTGTCCTCTAACTTGGTATGTGTGCATGAATAAGACTTCCTTTCTTTGGGGCTCAGTCTCTTCAAAAGGTCCTTCCTGGTCCTTCTCTGATTCATCTGGCTGGCTTCTCCTCAGACTGCATTTAGGCTATGAGTACAGGACTGCATCTCCATCCTGAGGATGGCAGGAGGTATGGGTGCTGGCAGAGAGGGAAGAATTTCAAGAGAAGACTCACCAATCTCACAATTCTCCCCCGTGAAGCCCTGGGCACAGCTGCAGCCATAGGTGGTATGATTGGCTTGACATGTTCCACCATGAAGACAAGGGTTATTCTCACAGGGGTTAGCTGGAACTGTAAGACAGAAACTTGAGGGTCAGTATTGGGTACCTGCCAGCTCACCTTCACCCATAATTCCTGCTGCTTGTCCGGGATGAATTCTCAGAATGTTCCCATGGTAGTAGGGTGGGATGAACTGAGAATCTTGGTGGGGTAATACCACTCTCTTTGTCTGCCAGTCTACTTCTCTCCCTCTCACATTCTCTGACTGCTTTTCTCCTCCTTCCAATAGAACCGACAACAAGCTTTTTTAAAGTATCCACTATGTGCCAGAAATTATGCTGTGTGGAGGATACAACAGCAATCCCTGCCATGAAGGAGTTTACATTCTATGAGAAAGGAGTTTGCTCTAGATTAAGAAAGGTAATGGTGGTGCTGATGCTTGTTTTTCTTTTAAATTTTCAATTCACAAGCATGCTTTCTTTGTGTCCTTGTCTCTTTTTCTCCCTCTCTCTCATTTGCCCCAACATTGAAAAGAAAAAGAAAATACTTATAACCCTTGTAAAGATAACAAGCTCTTGAAACGCATACAGTTAAGCAAAGCAAATTATGTTGGAAGATTCTAAGCATACTCTGCTCTGAAATGAATCTCCTTTCCAGATGAGTCCACCTCACTCCCCAAATTCCCATCCCTTTTTCTGATGGATACTCCTCTTTTCCCCTAGGGATAAGCTTCCCAATTCTGTCTTGTTTGGATACTAGGAAATAAAATTATGATCACCACCACTATCATAAATGACAACACGACTGTTATTTCAAAAGCATTTTAAAGGTTTGCGAAGCCCTCTAAAGAAATGATCTTAGAGTTTCCCCACTACCCTATGAGGTAGGGTATTGCAGTGAATATTATGCTCATTTTACACATGGAGAAAATGGGGGCAGGCTTCAAAGTCAGAATTACTTCCACTGTACCAGGCTGCTTCTCTTGGGAATGTTAATGGGGATCATCTTTCTCTGCTTGTCTCAATTCTCTCCCACCCTAGCCGGGTCTCAGGCAATCAGGCAGCTCTGCCCTGTTCCTTAGTATTTCTGAGAAAAAGATAGTCTAAAACTATTATGACTCTGAAGTTGGTCTTGCAGGAAGAAGTGTTCCTTTCTCTAGGATAACTACTGGGATGTATATGTGGCCACAGCTGTGTGTCTTGTCTGTCTACCCAACCACAGGCCTGTAGGCAAGGAATCACTATTATAAATCATTTTAGATGGGATCAGGTGAGAACCTAGCCTGGGGTTAGGGACACACACACACACACACACACACACACACACACACACACATTCACTCATACCTAACCCAAAAGAACACAAAATGTTAGAGTTTAGAGAAGTCTTGTAATATACCATGTTAGAGCTGGAAGGAACCTGAGCAAAAACAACATTGGATTTGGGGTCCTTTTCCCTCCCAACTCTGTCTGAATAAACCCCGGAAAGCCTGAGTGATAGTGGAAAGAGGCAGCCCTTTATAGGTAAGTTTTGCCTTCTTCCTTGATTTCTGTTTTGCTCCTTGCTTCTTCTTTCCCCACATCTGGTCCTGCCCTCTCCCCTCCTCCATGGTCCACATTCTGGTCCAAACCAATCCAATGGCCCGCTCTCCCCCTGACCACCCCTCCCTATTCTGCTCTCCCAATGCTGCCTTTTTTCTGCAGGAAGCATAGACCCCACAGATGCTTCAGCAGATGGCATGAGCTTGGGCATCAATTACTACTTCTCTAATTAGTTGACTGACTTTAAGCCATCTCTCCCCTCCGGGGTAAGGGAGGATCAGTATCCTGGACTGGCCCACATAGAGGCGGAAGGGAAGGAGGAGGGATCCAGCCCCCAACAGCTTAGTTCTTTCATGTTAGGGAGACATATTTGTCTAGTACCTTTGCACTGGATGGGGTAAAGGTTGAACCAAACACCCAAAGAAAGAGGGTCTCAGATCACTGTGGCCCCTCAGAACCCTCTCCAAGGACAAGCTTGACCTAGCAGGGCAGAGCCAGGCTCCTCTACTCTCAGGATACGGGTGTGTGGGATATAAGGTAGAGCTGACCCTCCCTAGCACAAAGGGGCAGACAGAGGTCTGCCTTCTGCAATTTGCTCAGGGTCCTTTCTTCTCTCCAGAGTCAGCCAAGGACACACAAGCCCTATTCCTCTCCTGTCAGCCAGTTATTATGATAAAAGGGTGAAGACTGCTAAGGAAAGAAGCAGCTCACCCTTACCCAGGGATTCACAGGGACAGAATGAGAGCCAGGAAGAAGTGTCAGGTGACCAAGAGCAGTCTACCCGCTATGTTCCCCCAGTTCTCATCTGCAGAGATAGAGGGACAAACATAAGGTTCTCATGTTTTCCCTGATCCCAGAATTTGGGGTACAGCTAGATAGTAATGAGGCTAGCTAGCATTTACATGGCACTTTGCTAAGCTCAGCTTATAGCTCATTTGATCCCCACAACAACCTCGGGAGTTAAGTATTATTATTATACTTAGGAATCCCTAGCTCTGACAGCTCTAATAGTCAATTTTCTATATTCTATGGCCCCTTCCAGTGCTGACATTCTGAATCACATTCTGTGATTCCTCCCAGCTTTGACATTCTATATGTAAATGGCCCTCCCAACTGTCACATTTTGTGTTCTAAATCCCCTACTAGCTCTGACAATCCCCTAGAGTGCCACCTAGTGGACAGGGTAATGGTATGAGGCTGTGACTGAATAGGTAAAGCTGCAGATGTGACTGAACATCTGGCTGCATGTTTGTGAGACATTTTCCAAATGACTGATTCTCAGGGTGACTGTGTGACCCTGTGCATCTGTGACTCAAAGAACCCTGAAAGTCAGTTTCATGAGGTTGCAAGATAATCTAGTACAACTCCTTTTCTCAAATGAGGAACCTATCTCAGGAGAGGAAGGGACTTGTTTAATGTCTCACAGGGAGGCAGAGTTCAAACCCAGCTCCTCAGCCTCTGGATCATGACTTCTTTTTTTTTTTCAAGACACCATATTGCCTTCCATCTCTGGTCAAAGAGAACTCTCGGGTAAGAATTCTTAATTCGGATTTCACTTCAACTTGGGCAGGAGAAACAATGACATCTTTATTTCAAAATAGTTGGCTTCCTTTGTAATTCTAAGGATTTTAGTTTATGCAGTTAAAAACATGATTCTCACACGATTCTTTTACTGTCTCAGAGAAGGATGACATGAGGAAGGGATAGAGAAAATTTGGAACTCAAAATTTTCAAAAGATGAATGTTAAAAATTGTCTTTATATGTAACTAGGAGGTGGGGAAGAAAATATGTTTAAAAATCCATAATCCTGAGAAGAGGGCTATAGGCTTTTCTAGACTCACTGCCTTGGGGTTTAGGACATAGGTAAAGGTCAGGAGCCCCCCTACACTAAGGACTTGGAGAACTGACAGGCTGGAAAGAATCAGGTGCATAGGATGTGGTGCTCACATACCCTACTGCCCAAATGTGTGTGTGGTCATGTCTGGTCTGTGTCTGGCAAGCATGGGCCCATGTGGGCGGCTCATGGAGCCACCCTCTCTCACCTGCCCACAGAACCATAGTGACTCAGGCACTCTTTCCAGCACTGATTACTATTTTCAAATTCATTTGCATTTCTGCCAGGAGAGACTGTCTGCAGCTCCTGCAGTTGCTTCACACCCCTCCCCCATATTAAGTTTCCTTCCATCCCACCAGCAATGAAGCCAAGAAACTGCTTCTTCCTGCCTGCTCCATGATGGCTTCCCAGGGAGACTAGGGCCAGAGTGGTGGATCGCTGAAATTCTCTTTCTGCCTTTACATTCCATGTTCTATGTTCTAGCTCTGATAACTCTTATAGTCTATTTTCTATATTTTATGGCCCCTTCCAGTGTTGACATTCTGGGTTCTAAGTACCCCCCAGTTCTCCTGTTCTGGGTTCTAAGGACCCTTCCAGTGCTAACATTATATCTTCTAAGAACCTTCCCACCATTGACATTCTGTGTTCTAAGGTTTCTCTTAACTCTGACATCCTGTGTTCAAAGGAACCTCCCAACTCTGAAATCCTATGTTCTAAGGACCCTCCCAGTTCTGACAGTCTATATCCCAATAGCCTTTCCAGCTCTGACATTCTATGTTCTTACTACAGCTCATCCCTCTACCTGAGCCTTTGATTGGACTCCTTCCTACCTCCTCAAGGACCTCATTTTAGACCTCTGCAGTTTTTGCTCTGTTGACCACTCCTTTCCACAGGATACACTCTCATCCATGACTTCAGACACACCACATTCTGCTGTTCCTTCTACTCCTCTAATTCCCATCAATGAATATGTTTCCCAGAGATCTGTCCTGGGTCTCTTCTTTCTAACTTTCTCCTTTGGCAATCTCATTTATTCCCATAGTTTGGGCCATCACCACTTTTCCAGATGACTCAGTCTTTCATCTCAGGTGAGCTCCAGACTCATGTTTCCAACTACCTTAAAGAAGTATCTACACAGATAGCCCAGCAACACCTCAAAATCAGCATGATCAAAACTAAGCTCATTACCTTTCTCCTTAAACTTGGTCCTCCTTCCAGTCTGACAATTTTTGTCAGTATCATCTACCCCCTATTCAACCAGTTCTTTAGGTTTATAACTTTAGAATTATCTTTAATTATTGACTGTCCATCGCCACTTAACTTGTCTGGGACTCAATCTCCTTTTCTGTAAAATGAAGGTATTAAATTAAATTATTTCTAAATTCTCTTCCAGTTCAAAATCATGAACTAGTAGTGGGCAGAAGCATGGAAATCTGGAAGTGCACACATATTTGGGGGGTTTTATTTTTGAGAAGGGGAGTGTCATACACTTGTACAGTTCAGCTGTAGCAAAGAGTGTGTAGAGGGGAATAAGACATGATAAGGTTGTTAGGATAATCCACTTTAGAGGGTTTTGAATGCAAAGAGTTAGACTTTTATTCAGAGACACTAGGGAGCCACAGAAAATTTTTCAGCAGAGGAATGATGTAGCTTGAATTGCTCATTAAAATAAAATTTGTTATAGTAGAATGAAGGATTAGCTGGAAGCGCAAAAGAGCAAAGGTATAAAAACTTAATAGAAGGCAATGGGGATGCACTGGCATGGTGGCTATGAGAATAGAAGAGAGAGAAGGGATGCAAGTGATGTTGGAGAGATGGAATTGATAGGACCTGGTAATGACTGGGTGTGAGAGGTAAGGCAAAGGGGAAGTGTCAATGATAAGCCCAAGATTAGGGACACACAAGACCAAATTAGTTTCACTGATGGAAACAGTCAAGTTGGAAGTAGAAACAGAAAGGTGAGAGAACCTCTGCTAACTGTAATTTTTTTTTTACAAATTGTTTCTTCTTTCACATCATGATTAATCTGAAAATAGTTTTATATGATTACACATATATAACCTATACCAAATTGTCTGCTGTCTTAGAGAAAGGAGAGGGAAAGGACAAAAGGGAGAAAATTTAGAACTCAAAATTTTATATAAAAATGAATGTTTAAAATTGTCTTTATGTGTAATTGAAAAAAATAAAATACTATTAAAAAAGAATGTGCTGCTTCTGAAGAAAAAGAAGGAGTGAGTATTCAGTCAGAGGGGGTGCTCAAAAACTGTTAAAAAAAATTGTGAATGATGAGACTTGGAAAAGAACCCGCTGGATTTAAAGATAAAGTCACTGACTTTAGAGAGAATCATTTTAGTATCTTATCAGAGTGTACCTATTACAGATCCCTGAACAAAGAGGTTGCTTAACAAATGTTTGTTGAATTAAATAAATGAATGATTTAAGGTCCTTTCTAGTTCTAATATTCAATATTTTATGTTTTAAGACTTTTAGAATTCTAATTGATGTTCTATATTTTACAGTCCCTTCTAACTTTGCTATTCTTTTTTAAATTAATTTAAAAAATTTTCAAAACATATGCATGGATAATTTTCAACATTCACCCTTGCAAAACCTTGTGTTCTAAATTTTCCCCTCCCTTCTCCCCACCCCCTCCCCTAGACAGCAAGTAATCCAATATATGTTAAACATGTTCTGCTATTCTTTAATGCTATAATTTTTGGACAGACTCTAGCTTGCTCCCTAAACAATTCATCACCATTGGGACCATCTTCATCCTAATTTTCCTGCTTAGAATGTGCATGGAACATTTGGCCCAGCTAGTTGGCAGGAATCTTGGGCTGTGATTCCAGAGACTTAGGTCTTATGACCCATTCAGCCCAGGAAATTCAAGGAGGAGTGAGAAAAGAGGAGGTAAAAAGAGGAATTATCTGTCCCTTATGGAGAATACATTTAGACATTGTTCATGTTCTGACCCACCACTGAATGATTTATGCCCAGAGCTATTCTTATGAGGAAAGTGACTGTCAGCTCTCTGCACAAGCCTGAAGCCTGAGAAATAAGGATTAATGTGTGTGTGTTTGTTGGGGGGAGGGGAAAACTTATTTCTGTTCACGGTAATAGAGAATATGTCTAGAAAAAACATGGTTGTTTCTAATCTGAAAGGGAAGCATGTCTCCATCCCTAGGTATGAAAAGGGGATATAATTTCTGCCCTCAGAAAGTTGCTGGTCTAAGATCCTGCCCTCATAGATGGACTACTTAAGACCTCTGCTCCCAGGGAATCTCCATGATGAGAGGGAGAAGGTAACATAAGCCTTTGGGAGTTTCTGTCTTAAAGTCTGAGTGCTAGATACCATTCCTGGAAAAATACCTGTTTGGACAGAAAGAGACAGGCCTTGACCTTGGGGAGCTTAAGGACTGCCCCTTCTCCTCTCAGTAAATAAACATTATATTGAAGTAAAATTGGCGGCCTTAATGACAATTAACTGAGTCTTCATTCTAGGTTGAGGAGGGTAGGCAGGGAGAGAACTTTACCATGCCCATCCAAGCTTAGTGCCAAGATTCCCCTGCAGTTGCCATGACAACTGCAAGAGGATGCCTGCTGGCTTGAGGAGTCTGGAGGACTGGGCTGAGCTGTGGTTTTGAGCAGTCCCTGCTTTCCCCCCAACATTATCCCAACCATAGACCTGTGAGGTGAGCACCGGGAAAAGCTCCTGGATGCTCAGCTATGGGGCTCCTCATCTAGCAGTCCAGGGACCCAGAGTGCTGATGGTCTTGGTCCTAGGAGACAGCCGTCACCCTTCAGGGACAGGACGAGGTGGAACAGAGGCATTTATTCTTCCCATTCTGGAAGTGTATTTTCCCAGGTGAAGCTAAGTTGACTCCAATAACTGCCAGCTTAGAGTAGGGAGGAGATGGATGCATGTGGTACTCGTGGGCAGAATGAGAACCAGTGGGAAGAGAGGCAGGAAAGGGTAACAGATACAGATTCAGCTTCATGTGGACAAGAACTTTTTAGCAAACAGAGCTGCTCAAGAATAGAATGTTCAGATCACCTGGTTCAGATGAATTATTTCCCAGAGCTCTGAAAGAACTGCCAGATGTGACTGCTGAGTTGATGCCAGTGACCTTTGAGAGCTAGTGGAGGGGTGCCACAGGACTAAAGACAAGCAAATGTTTCAATTTTCCAAAAAAGGAAGACAAGCCAGTCTTCAAACTATAGGCATGGTAACAAAGCATTTAACAAAGTCAGAAAAAGTTTTCAAATAGCATCAATTGTGCCTTAAATAAACTTCATTGCTGGTGACACTCCCATTGTGCCTGGTGGATGAGATGTGGACTAGGGAATTATAGGATTAGGGGGCTTTGGAAACAGACCCAAAAAGCAGTTAATAATGGGTCAAAGTTGACTTGGAGGCGGGTGGAAATGAAGTGATCCTGTGCCTTTATATGTCATTAGTTACATGATGTAAGGACAGATCACTGAAGCCCTTCACTTGAGACATGATGTCAGATTGGAGGCAGATCTCAATTAAAGAGTTGCCTTCACTTTTTTTACATTGTAATTAATGACATATAAAGGCATGGTGTCACTTCATTTGAGACGTGCCTCCAGTTTGACATCTTAAGGGAGGATGGACTGGAGTCTCAAGGAAAGACTTATCCATCAGACTATTGCATAATTCAGGATGAGGTGATAAGGATCTGTACCAGGTTGGACACGTTGAAGGAGGAAAAAAGGACATATAACAGAGATGTAGGGTAGAAATGAAAAGACTTGACAATTGATTAGATATGAGAGTAAGAGAGAAGCACTAAGGATGACACCCAGGGTATAAGTCTAGATGACTGGAGGGTGATACCCTAGATAATAATAGGGAAGTTCAGAAGGGGGTTGGGTGTAGAAGAAACAAAATAATGAGTTCAGTTTGGAGGCATCCAGTTCAAAATGTCTATTAGGGAAAAGGATTATTGGAGAATGGCCATCAGGACAGAGGTTAGATAGAATTGGACAAATAAATCTGAGAATCATCTGCATAGAGATGACAGCTGAAGCAATGGGAGTTGATGTGATTACTAAATGAAACAGCATTCAGACAAAAGAGAACAGAGCCCAGAACAGAGCCTTGGAGGACACCTATAATTGGGTAGGCATGACCTAGATTAAGATCCAGCAAAGGAGACTGGTAAGAAATGGACCAAGAAGTAAGAGTAGAACCAGGAGAAATCAGTAACACAAAAACCTAGAGAGAAGAAAATATCAAGATGAGGTTATTGACAATATGAAAGGCTGCAGAAAGGTAAAAAAAAAAGAATGAGGATTGAGAAAAGGCCATTGGATTTAGCAATTAAAAAATCATCAGTAACTTCTGGTTTCAGAAGCCAGACTCCAGGAAGTTAAGAAGAGAATAAGAGGAAAAAAAGTGGAGATACCTATTGCAAATAGCCTTCCCAAGAGGTTTAGCCACAAAAAGAAAGGAAAATAGCTAGCAGGGATGGATCAAATGATGATTTCTTGAAAATGCAGGAGACATGAATATGTTTGTAGTCAGTAGGAAAGCAACCAGAAGACAAGAAGAGATTGAAGATAAGTGAACTAGTGGGAATGATATGAGGGGCAATCTGTTGGAAGAGACAGGATAGAATGGCTCATTTGTACATATAGAGAGATTTGCCTTAGCAAGGGGAAGAATCACATCTTTATGTGAGACAGGTGAATGAGAAGATAATGGCAGAAGATATTTGAGTGGTGTGAAAGGAGAAAGGGAGAAAAGAGAGCTCCTCTAGAATGGTTTTAATTTTTTTTTTTTCGTGAAATTTGCAAGCTCTTACTTGTGTGGGGTGGGGTGGGTAAAGTTTGAAGAGTGATTAAAAGGTTTGGAAAAGTGATGTGATGAGTGGGATAGTGAGTCATTTAGGGTACTCTAAAAGGATTGCCTGGTCTTAGTAGTGGCCTAATTGAGAATATGTAACAAATTATTAGTGGACTCAGCATAGTTTTGTGATTTTCTCCTCCTTTGTTCAGCAACTCATAATAAGAATTATGGTGGGCATAATACAGGGCTGAAGCTTGGCAGGGAAAGGTCAACAATAAGATAAGAGGGCAAAGTACTCGAGAACATACTATAGAGCTGAACTGACTCATTGATGGGACAAGATAGAGAAGGGAGGAAAGATAGCACAGGGTCTGAAAAAGACTGGAGAGGTCATAATAAGAACAAAGCACAGGATTTGGCATCATAATTCCAAGGAAGAGGTGAAATAACAACAGATTGTAATGAGTAAGGTAAGAGTAATTTAAGAGTTCATTAGCATGGAAAACAAATAATTATTATGCTCAAAGTACAACTTGGTCTTTGTCCTGAAAGAGAATGTAAAGGAGTTTGAAGAATGTCTCTCTGATTTCAGGTTATCAAGAAGAATGAAGGGTTTCTATAAAAACCTAAAGAAGAATTTCAACCTTAAAGCAAAGAGCAAGGATGATATGGAGAGGCAGAGAAGAATCCTGACTGGTGTCAAGAGATGAGAGGATGGAAGACTGTTACAGAAAAGAAAAGGAAGAAGGACCACAGAACACTTGGAATAAAGTAATAGATATGAGGCTCTTCCCAAAGATCCATTTGGAAATGAATCCTATGAGAAACTCGTCCTCCAAGAAATCATTATGTGAAACCCCCCAGTGATAGATCTGCCAGTAAAGATCATAAGAGAAACAGTAGTGGAGCCTGGTGACTCCTACCTAAGGGATTTAGGATTATAGATTGGACTTCAAAGGCTTTCTTGACCAATCCCCTCATTTTGCAAATGAGAAAATGGAAGCCAAGGGAGGTTAAGTGACAGTCATACATGGAATAAGTGATTGAATCTCTAATCCAGATATTCTGACTCCAAATATGACATTCACTACCACACAGTAAGTGCTTAATAAATGATAAAGACTTACTTAAAATCTTGTGACTACTGCCGGATTCTGATGATTGACACAGACACAATGATTCCTCCAGAAAGATCCTAGAGAGCATTACTAGGGATCATGTGACACAAATAGTATTTACATTACTGGTCCTAATCAAAGGCAAGGACTTCAGAAGAGAAAGGCAGAGTTGGAAAGTAAATAGCCATTTAAGAACAAGATTTGGATTTCTGTACTACAGCTTAAAAACTATAACTTTCTATAAGAAGCTCTTGGTCAGAAACAAGTGCTTTAGAAAGGCTTGGGAAGAGTGCATTTGCCCATTGTTTTGCAAATCTGATCAAAAGGACTTTAAGCTGATAAAAGTGGGAAAGGATATTACCATAATGGGGAAGAAAAGCAATAGAGCTGCCCAGACATTTGTACAAGAGAACATAAAAGACCTAGCAATAAAAACCCTAGCCTCAGATGTCCATACTCAAAATACAAAGTGTTTTTTTTTAAGTTAGATAAACTAGAGATATTAATATAAAGAAAAGATTTGACCTGATAGGTATTACTGAGACTTGGCAGTTGGAGAACCATGCCTGAAATATAGCTCTGGAAGGGGATATGTTATTGAAAAGGATCAGAATAGGTAAAAGGTATGGTGCAATAATACTGTATATTAAGAAGATACTGTAACTTTGTGTAGGGAAATCTAGGAAGTAGAAGGGGCAAGCAAGCATGGGTCAGAGTATTTGAACAGCAACAGAAGAGACAGTGCTGTATGGAGAGAAAAAGGAAAGAGATGAAACATCAGAAAACATCACAAATCTGGCACAGTGGTACAAAATTTGACCATCAATTATCCAAACATCTGCTTGAGTTCTCTTTTTGCCTAGAGCACAGCAACTATTAAATTCTTGGCTTTTCATAATGCTGATTTCATTCTTCAAAAGATGTAGGAGCTAAGAAGAAGAGGCTCTATTCTGGACAAATCTCCTGTAATCAGGAGGAACTAACTAGACCATGAAGGGAGTACTAAAATTAAGGATGAGCTGAGACTGGTGGGGAAAGCTAGACATTTAAAAGGATTGGAGGGCTTCCCCGCGCCCCCTATTTTGGGAATAAAGAAAATCAAAGAAAAGATGTGACCATTGTTCAAAGAGGAAAGGATATTAATAATAGACTACAATGAGAAGGCAGAGCTGTCCAATCCTTATCTGGCTTCTGTTTGTTTTGCCAAGGAGAATGCTCTTTGGACTAGAAAGGGCAGAATTAAAATGACTAATACGGATTTAATCCTCAAGATAACACAGGATCATAGACTAAGAACGAAAAGGGATCTTAGAAATCATATAGTTCAACTTCCTTACTTTACAGAAGAGTAGAAGTGAAGCCCAGAAACACTGCCACACAGATAGTAAATGCCCAAGTTTGACCTTCAAATCTAGGCCCTTTTCCACTCCACCAGGCTCCTAAGTCTGCTAGCTGCCCTTGAAAAGTCCAACCCCTCAGGCCTTGATGAATGAAGCAGAGTACAGAGAGAGCTAGAGGATGTGATTGCTGAGTCACTGTCAGGAATTTATGAAAAATCTTAGACAGCACAAGAGGACTGGACAAGGACAAAGGTGTCCTAATTTATGAAAGTGGGAGAGCAGAATCTAAGAACTGCTGGCAGATTGAGCTTTACTTCTCTATTTTATAAATTCTAGAGCACAGGCATTCCATAGATGACTCTTGAGTACCCTTCCAGCCTTGAGATTCTGGGATTCTAAATGGTCTGCTTTTGTATAATGCTGAACTCCTTGTAGCTAGAAATTTATCAGAAATAAATCAGGAATTCCTGGCTAAGTGTTGGTGGGAGCAGTTCTCCTCTGAGATCCCTTTTAGTTCTGAGATATATAAAGTGAATACTTTGGTATGGAAGGAGGGACCTCTTCTACCTGATAATGTAATAGCAAAAGTCATCAGGATTTCAAGCTGCAGAAATATCTGATTTTTCTCTCCAAAATTAAAGCATTTGAACTATAAAACAAGGAAAGCAGGGTTCAGGCAGGGGAAATGACACATGGAAAGTCACACAGTGAAGAAAGGAATAGAAGTGGGGCTTCAGAGGCAAAGTCAAGATGGCAAAGCAACAGGGATAAGTACATGGAGGAACTTCTCCCAACGAAGTTCTGCCAAACAGATCTAGAAAACACATCAGACAGAATAATGACTGGAAAATCCAAGAGAAAGTCACAATGAGTCATTTTTCTAGTTCAGGGTAGGGGGAGAGAGAAAGAGAGAGGGAGAGAGAGACAGAGAGAGAGAGAGAGAGACAGACAGAGAGAGAGACAGAGAGACGGAAACAGAAACAGACAGGACAGAGAGAGACAAAGACACAGAGAGAGAGTCAGAGAGAGACAGAGAGAAAGAGACAGAGAGAGAGAGAATGAGAAACTGGGAGGAAGGGAGGAAGTAAGGGAGAGAAAAAGAAAGAAGGAGGGAGGGAAAAGGAGGGAGGAAGAAAACTGTGGATGATGAGGTCAGGGTCTGTCCAAGGGCTGAAAGAGGACAGAGGCAGTGCACTCAAGAAAGGCAAGGTTCCAAAACTTGTATCTTGACCTTATGCAAAGTACAGGGTAGGAGCAATTGGCAACTTTGCCACTTAGTACCCAGTTCCAGCTCACAGACCCAAATGAGGAGGGGCAATGTGCCCAGGGATAGTGCTCTAGGATAATCAGTTGTTGCAAGTCCCTAGGCTGCATACTGAATGAGAATTGAGTTCATAAGCAAACAGAAACTGTGATGTTTGGACCCCAAGAGCAGAACTGGGTCTCAGATTCAACCTTTTGCCCAGTTTGAAGCCTGTAGAGGAATAACCAAGGAAGGAATCCAAAACCAAAGGGAAGACTAGTTCTGTCATTATGAACCAGCAGAGCTTTCCAGCTGGCTGATTGATAGTGGCTGAATTTAACAGCCTTCTAGTGAAAGTCCAGAGGAGGCAAACCCATAGGCAACTTGCAGAGTTCAAACCAAGGGGACATTGATCAAACTTGCCCTGGATCAGACAAAGGGGAAAACTGAAATTTTTCAGGTCTTCAGCCTGAGACATCCCTGAGATCTTGGAATAATACAACACATAATACTCCAAGAAAACAGCAGTAGGACCAATGCAGATATTCCCTTCAAGAGTGAGCAGATCCTTGCAGAAGTCGAGAAGCAAGCTGGATGACTGAGCAAACAAAAAAAAAGAATCTCATCATAAAAAAAAGCAATTATGGTGACAGGGAAGCTCAAGACATAAACCCAGAAGAGAATGACTCCAAAATATCTGTAAGTAAAGTCTCAAAGAAAATCACAGCTTGGGCACAAATTCAACTAGAATTTCTGGAAGAGATAAAGCAAGAGGTTTTTTTGTTAAGAGTTTAGAACATTTTTTATAAATGAGATGAGAGTGCTAGAGGAAAAAAATTAGAAAAGAAATGAGAAATATGAACGAAAGAACTGGAAAGGGAATTAGCAACTTGGCACAAGAGATTTAAAACCTTGCCCAAGTAACAAACTCCCTGAAAATTAGAATGGACCAAGTAGAAAGAAGGCAGATTTTTTGCTGATTATAAGAAATTAATTTAAAAAAAAAACTAGAAAAACTTAGGTCTAGAAACTCAAGCTTCTTGATTCCCACTCCTTGGCCTCAGAAGCTCTTCCCAGTATATATTGCAGAAAAGTAACATATCAGGACCATTACATCCTTTAAGTCAGCATCCTACGAGGCTGGTTAGTTAATAGATGAACTCATCATGGAATCTAGTTAATTCATCATGGAATCTAATCTCACCAGTTATAAAACACAAACCTATTTGTGATAAGACTGACATGTGAGAATTCAGCTCTATTCATGGCCTCAGCCTCCAGATCAGGTTATCTTGGTCTTTGATGATCCAGGATGAGATAGGGTGGCCTATAAGTCCTAAAGATGAATATCATGAATATGAGACCTTAGTGGGAAGATGAAAGAGTTTAGGATCCTGGGGCTTAGAGAGTGGGATCACTGGCCAGAAAACCGTAGGGCCTATTTAGAATCCAATTCAATTCTTGATTCCAAAACTCATTCATCTATATCAATATTCTCAATATTTTAAGGACCTATATGGTCCTTATAGCTTCTCTACCAGCACTTGGCCAAAACTCCTTCATGCCTTAGTAGATGATTTCATGAATTCATGTGGTTAAAAAGGTGCTATCACTGTTTTGGTGGTAAAACTCTCTGAACTTAGCTAGGGGCTAGTTCTCGGACAAAACATGTACCAACCATTAGTCAAAACTTTGAGGATCTGCCAGAACTTGTAATGTGGCTTGGTGGACAGAGAGCCAGCCCTGACTCTATGGAATTGATTGTTGTTTCGATGTTTTAATTATGTCTGCTTTTTTTTTATGACCCCATTTAGGGTTTTCTTGGCAAAAATACTGGAATGATTTGCTATTTTCTTCTCTAGCTCATTTTACAGATGAGGAAACTGAGACAAACAGGGTCAAGTGGTTTGCCAGGGTCACCCAGGTAGTAAGTGTCTGAAGTCAGATTTGAACTCAGGAAGGTGAGTTTTTCTAACTTCAGACCTGGCACTTTATCCACTGCACCGCCACCTAGTGCTCTCTGTGGAACTGTACAAGTCACTTAACCTCAGTGCTCTCGACATCTTTTTAAGACCAAACTGCAGAAAAGGTGCTGATTTGTATTGGCCAAGTTTTCTAACCAGGTAGTTCCTTGCATCGTGAAGTGACAGGTCCAATCTCTGTTCTCAGTCAGGGTTTATGGTCTGTTGAGAGCCCAAAGTTGTTTCCATGCTTCGGTGGGTAATTGGAAGCTAATGTAGTGGAGGGTTAATGGTGATTGACATTCATAAAGCTCTTTATGGTTCAAGTGCTTCTGTGAATGAAATGCCAATAACCCAGAAAGTGCACCTTGCTAGAGCTGGGCAGAAGAGGCCCAGAGGACAATGGAATATGACTAGACACTGGTCACAGATGGGCTCTTCCCGCTATATCCTCAGGCTCCATCACACAGAGCTGGCTGTCTGCCTCTGGTGCCTCTGGGGAGGGTCACCCTTGTTTCTGTCCTTGGTTCGGTACTTACCTTCCTCACTGCTCCGGTTGCTCTCCCCAGCCCATGATCCACTTTCCACTTCCCCTATTATCGATGACTCCTCTCCACTCCCAGCCTCACCGAGAGCCTGAGCCCCTGCATCCAAAGCAGAGCTTGGTCCAACCTCCTGGGGGTCAGCAATCTCTAGGACCTGAAGGCTGTGCCTTTGTATTTGAAGGGCAGAGTCTCTGGTTGGCTCTCTTTCTTCCAGCAGGCCGGGCAGTAAGGGAACCTGGGTCGGGGAGGTCTCCCACAAAGCCCCCTTCTGCCCCTCTCCGGAGATGTCCTCTCCCTCTGGCTCTGGAGTGGCTGGGGTGGCCCAGTCGTTCTTGGCCAGGGTTGAGGCTCCTGCTGTCCAGGATGAAAAGGCTACCTCTCCCAAGGAGCTGCTCTCCGGAGGAGAGGCAGTACTGGCTGGATCCATGGTGGTGGAGGGCAGCCCAAGGGATCGTCCAGCTTCAGAAGCTGGCTGGGGTGAGGGGGTTGCTAGCTTAGTCTCACTGGTCCTGGCCACTTCTTCAGGGTCAGACTTGGGCTGCAGGCTCTGCTTTCCTAGGACTAGAGTGGGAGAAGGAATGGGTGTATAGTAATCAAACTTATACATTCCTTTAGACTCCTCCCAAGCCTCAACTTGGGCCGTTGAGTTCTGATGCAACAACAGGCCAGATCCTGGACTTGGGGATGGGGTCTCTTCTCCATTTGGTAAGGTGGTCCCTAGCCCCATGGTTGCATGGGATCCAGTATATTCAGTTGGGCTAACCTCTTGGCTTTGCTCAAGCTGCTTGCTGTCCCACCCTAGAGTTAGGGACCAAGAATCTGCCTCTAGATCTCCTTTATCCTGGGGACTGGGGCTAGGGAATGTGGATGGTGCAGGTGGCTCTGTCCCATTTATCTCTGGTTTAATCTCAGTCCCTTCTGGGATGTCTCTCCCTTCAACTGGCCAGTCAGTATAGGGGGGAAAAGAACTGTGGGGTATTTCTGGGGCAACTGTGGTTCCACCATATAGAGACAGTCCCATGCCATCTGTGACACTGACAGGGAGAGAAGTGTCCAGGGTTGGTGTGGGCAGAGACATTAAGGGTGGTTTGGGGGCCCGGAGCATGGCCAGGACAGGCAGATCCCTATCACCATGGGCCTCCCCTGAAGAATCCTCATGGTGTCCTGGCTCCATGCTGGAGTTGGGATCATTGTTGGGGCCTGAGGTTCCCTGTTCAGGGTCCCAGGCACTATCCTGACTCTCAGGAAAAGCATCGTCTTTTTTCTTGGGAGCTGGTGATGACCCAGAGATGGGACTCTGTTGGCTCCCTTCTCTCTGGATTCCTGAAGAGCCTACAACAAAAATATCATATAGCAGGTTAGAGGCAGAGATGGCCGACTGGTCAAAGCTTGGGGTTGTCACTCGGGGGATCCTACCACAAGGGAGCATTTTCTCCATGGCCAGTCCCTTCCTCTGCTTTCCCAGCCACATCCCTGGGAACGCCTTCTCTTTTCAGTCTAAGATCTGGGGATGGGGTAATCTCACAGTGACAGAAAGAAAGAAATCCCAGTACTTGTGTTCTATAACATTGGGCAAATCATTTTATCTCTCCAAATCTCAGGTTCTCATTTGTAAAACAGAAATTATATTATTCACACTACTTAAACTGAGGTTGGGAATTTTTTTTTGTAAAGAAAGTTTTTTTTTCAAACTTGTATAGCAGGGGTTCTTACTTTGGGGGTTGTAGATAGATTTCAGGGAACCTGTGAACTTGGATGGGAAAAAATTACATCTTCCTTTTCTCTAAATTCTAATTTCCCTTGTAATTGTATGAATTGTGTTTTATGCCTTTAAAAACATAGGCACAGAAAAGATTAAAAACTCCTGTGTAATAGCAATGAGAGTTATTCATATTATTTTTAATATTAGGATTAAACAGCTTTCCTTCTGGAACCACAGCTTTTTGGGTCTTTATGGTTCTTCATGCCAGAGAAAATGCTTCTACCTCAGGGATTGGGCCATAAGAGTCCAAAGCTGGCTTTGGGTTTTAGAAGATCTAGAGAGCACCAACCAATCCCAGCTCCTGTAGGTTGCCATGGAAGCAGTATGCTGTGGCTGAAAGGGGTGGGGGGAGAGTGGAGGCAAGCTGCCCTGGGGTCTCACTGTCTACTAAGAGGTAGGGAAGAGAAAAGGAGAGCTGGCTTTCAGGGTATTTGGATCCCAGCTCCAAAGTGGGCTTTTATGGTGAGAACTGAGACCATCTGTAAGCTAAGGCAGAATGAGGGGGGGATTAGGATGGGGGAAGCTTTGATTGCCTTCCCTTTTCTCAGGGATTAGCTGTGGGAATGGGGCTTCATTTTCCCAGACATGCATCTTAGGCTCTGCCATCCATCACTTTCCCCGCCTCCAACTTAAGACCAAAGAAGCATTTCTCTTTTCATACCCAATGTCATGGAAGGAATGTCCCCTCTTCTAGTGATGGGGTCTCTTTCCCTTCCCTGACATCTCCCAGATTGTCAGCTCCCTAGGAACCTGGACCTAAATTCTTCCATGGTTTCCTCTTCTCCCAGATCCCTCCCAACTTCACCCAAATGGCATGGGGGAAGGCCAAGTTCTACTCTGCAAAATTAATGGGCAGTGTTGGAAGAAAAAAATCCAAGCCTGGAGGGTCAGATGCATATGAAGTTGGGAAGGATCAGTGAATGTTAGAGTGGCAGGGGGACTTAGGATCATGACTTTGGAGTGGGAAAGGATGCTTCAGGCCATCCAGTTCAAGCCCTCTCATTTAACAGATGAAGAAAGAAAAGTGGCCAAGGTCACTGGGCTCCCAGCCCCAGACCAACTCTAAAATCTTTTTTCATTGCACCAGATTGCCTTAGAGCTTGGATGTCAGAACTGGAAGAGAACCTGGAGACCATATAGCCCAACTCTTTCATTTACAGATAGGGAAATAGCCAGTAAGAGAATGGCATGGTCAGAACTCTTACTGACAATAAGTAGCAGATGTGGAGTATTCTGATTGATGGTTTAAGCCTCAAGACTTCCTGATCCAAGAGGGTCTTAAAGGAAAAGTGGGAGGGAGAGCATTGAAGAGGTGGATGGGACATGGGAGGGGCTGGAAGCCCAGACTCCAGTTCAGATGGGAAGTGACTGATTGAGAAGGAAATAAGTGGATTAGGTGAGCCTAACATTCCTGCAGGTGCCTGCTCCCTCGAGTGTCCTTTTGATGGTTTCCCTTGTAAAACTTAATAGCTTGCTACAATCTGCAATTCTAGTTTTAATGAGCTACCTCCACAAAACATTTATTTTTAGTTGAAAAAATAAAGCCTCATATGGGCCTGAGCTGCCACCCCTTCCTGAGAAGTCAAATCCTCTTACACTGGAGGGTGGGCTGGGAGATAGAAGTATCTTCTCCTACAATCTGGATGATGTTGACATGGCACGGGTGCCATCCCAACAATCACTCCCTTCAGGCAAGTGCCCTCTTCACAAATGCTCTTAGGAAAGGGACTTTTTTGTTTCCACTTAGCTTAATTTGGGCACTGAAAAGCTTGAGAGAAAACAAAATATCAGAGCTGGAAGGGACTTGAGAGACAATCTAGTTTTTCTCCCTTTGTTTGTACAGGTGGGAAAATCACTTGTCCAAGGTCATGTTGTAAGTGTAATAATAGAGCCAGGGGCAGAATCCAGGTTTCCAGCTCCCAGACCCACTCCTCCCTAACTGGATAAAGACACCAATACCAGAATAGAGGATGTCACTTTTATATCTAATCCCTTCCTCCATCCGTGGCTTTCTAGATGCCAAAATGGCCATGTCTCATTCAGTTCCTCCCTTTGGCTTCAGAGACTCGTTCTCTGTAGGATGAAAAGACTGGGTTGGAAGGATTCTGAGATCATCCAGGAGCTTGGAATCCTTTCAGCCCTGGATTCTTTAGACTATATTCTCGGGGTCTCCCAGCTCTGATATTCTATGTTCTCAGAGCCCTTCTAGAAAGCTGGGATTGTATCTCTCCTATTCTTCATTCTAATTAATAGAAATTATAGCTGCCGGGTGCTTAAAGAGAGGGCTGAAAGCACTGCAGGGGGCTTTGGGAAGTTGGCTCTTCCTGGCCCCTAGAAGGCCTTTAGAAGGGTCATTGATGAGCTGGAGGGTTTCCAGAGCATGGTGACTGGATGGTGAAGGGCTTCTGGATCATGTCAGAATAGGATAATCTGAATAAAGTGGGGTGTTTGGTCTACAGATGAGAAGCCTTGGGGAAGGAGGAGAGAGGAAGGACAGTATGGATCCCATTTAGAAGAGGAATTGTACTTTTCTCTGCTTGGCCCTAGTGGGCAGAACAATGATGGAATTTGCAAAAAGGGGAACTTGGGCTTAACTTCCTAACAATTCAAGCTGTTCCAGAAGGGAATGGGCCGCCTCAGGAGGTAGCTGATTCCCTCTCATTTCCAGTCTTAGGCGCAGGCTGGATGACTCTTTGTTGGTGACACTAGGGAAGAGATTTTTTTGAGGTCCAGACAGGTTGGATGAGATGTCCTCTGTGTTCCCCTACAACTCTGAGATTCTGGGACTACCCTTTAGACCTGGGGCTCCTGAAGGAGGCTGTCTAGAGGGGTTTCTGAGATAGTGATTGCCTCAAGGGGTTCTGGAGAATTTCTAGCTGCAGGGGCCCCTCCAAGGGCTCTGGTTGGGGTGAGAGACTCACTAGAGTGGGGTCTGTCCACCTCATTGGACAGAGTGCTCTGGGGGCCCAGCATGGGCCTAGTGGCTGTGATTAGGGGCAACTCCACGTGGTTCCCAGCCTCCTTGGTGCCTGGGGCCGTGGGGCTTGTGCCTGTCCTGATGCCCCATCCCATCCTGGAGGTCGCTTGCTCCAGAAGCTGCTGCTGGAAGTACCGTCCATTCAGACCCCTCCTCCTGGCTGTGGTGCCCACTGGAGTCGCCGCAGTGCTGCTCACTGGTTGGGCATCAGATTCCACAGTCATTTCAGTGACAGATGCCGGAGTCCCCTGGGCTTTAAGGTCCTCTGCGAATGGGGGGTTTGGGGTGACACCTTCTGTCTTTACGACTGCCGAGTCTTGGGCTTCTGTGCCCTCCATTTGGAAACCTTCAGGCACAGGTGTTCTGTCTACCATATTCATCCATGGATCATCTTGTCTGGTCAGCTCTGGCTCCTGAGATCTGGCACTGACCAAGGAAGGCATCGCAGAGAATGGAACTGGGGTCCCCCCTGTCTTTCCAGACCCAGCCTCATTGAGAAGCAGGGAGGAGTCCTGGGACTGTTCATCAGCAGGGACCCCACTGAACACCAGAGGTTCCTGGGAGTCCAGAGGCAAGACGTTCTCGTGGCCTGGGATGGGCAGGTCCTCTGCAGACAGAGCCTCGACGTCTTTCCCATCAGCAGCAGGGTTATCTCGGTACCTGGGTGGTGATGTAGGGTGATGAGCTGTAAGAGAAGCACCAAGACTTCAGCACCCATAACTGGGTTTATATCCCACTTTATAATTAGAATTTCATTTAATTTCCACATTTCTGTAAAGTAAGTGACCTTATTTCTATTTTACAGATGAAGAAACGGAGGCAGATGGAAGTAAAGTGACTTGCCTAGGATCATCCAGCTAGAACTTACTAGATTTGAATGTGTCTTTCTGATTCCAAGCACAGTGTTCTATCCACTTTGCCACCTAGCTGTCACACTAAATATGTGAAGGAAACATTGGTTTTTGAGTTAACAGATGTAGCTCTGACTTTTCCTAGCTGTGGACAAAAGCAGATTCCTTAAGGGTAGGAGGTGAAAAGAAAGGAACAGATGAAAATGATATTATAGAGAGAATTGACAAGTTTGGGGACTGATTGGATGTGGGGAAGGGGGGGGGGAAAGTAGTTTCAGGGAACAATGATTAATTCTATCCTGGGTGACTGACTGGGGTAATGCTGGTGCCCTTTGAAGAAACTAGGAATGTAGGAAGGAAAGCTTGGGCTGGATTAGGAAGAAGGGGGACAGCATAAAGTGTAAGGGGGATCAAGAGGGGAAAGGATAGGGTGGGGACAGGACAGTGTTTTCTTTTTCAGCCCAAATAATCCTCTCCCAAACAACCCAATGAGGAACAGAACCTATGGATCCCCCCAAGGCAAGTGGGGATGGGATAAATATATCCTGTCCCAATATGTTCTGTTCCAGCCAAAAATAGGGAATGTGAGCTGTGCAGACGGTGCTTGCTGGCGGCTGAGAGGTGAAAGTAGGGGGAAGGAGAAGAAGGGGAACATCAAGGAGCCTGGGGCCTGGATTCCTTGGAAGGGAATGTCAGAGAAGGTCAATGAGGAGAGCTCTCAAAATGTACAAGGTCAGAGCTGGAAAGGACCTTAGACTAGAAAATGCCAGAGCTGGAAGGGTCTTTAGAACACAAAATATCAGGGCTGGGAGGGCTCTTAGAACCCAGAATGTCAGAGCTGACGGGACCCTTAGAACATTGGATGTCAGAGCTAGGAGGGCCCTTAGAACCCAGAATGTCAGAGCTGGGAGGGACCTTAGAACATTGGATGTCAGAGATGGGAGGCCCTTAGAACAAGGGTATCAGGGCTAGAAGGATCCTTAGAACACAGGATGTCAGAGCTTTGGGGCTTTTATAGCCCAGACTGTCAAGGCAGGGAAAAGCCTGAAAAATTATTTAGCACCCCCATCCTCTCCTCAGCTAGAGGAAACAATGGTGTGTCCTCTCCCCAGACTCTGTGGTCTCCTCCTATCCCAGGCTCATTTCACAACGATTCCTTGCTCTGGCTCTTTTTTTTGGTGGCAGCTGGGAGATGAGGAGAGGGGATGGATGGGGGAGGAAGAGGGTCTCTCAGGAGGCAGAAGGTCTTTTATCAAGACAAGGCATGTTATAAACCTTAATTACACGTTCATCAAGCCTAGCAGTACAGGGTTGGGGTGAGGGGGAAAAAGAGTGATTAGTCCCCAAAGCCAGCTGTGACTTTTAGCCACATTGATCTGAAGGATGATCACTCTGTCCAGGGTCTGCCTTCTCTGCTTCCCCATCTTATCTCTGACTCCCATTTCCTATGTGGACAAGTCACAATCTCCATGGAACTCAATTTCCTTACCTATAAAATGGGGGAGTTGTTTCAGATGGCCTCCACTCAGTCAATAAACATTTATTAAGTTCTTACTATGTTCCAGGCACTGTACAATGTGGGTAGAAAGGCAAAAACAATCTCTACTCTCAAGGTGTTCACAATCTAACTAGGGAGACAATGTCTATGTACTATGTACACATAAGATATATATGGAATAAATGGGAGGTCCAGGGTCCCTTCTAGCTCTAATTTATGACCCTATGAGTCTCTCAATAACTCTTCTGTTTTAGGAAATTACAGACATGTCATTCATAGTTTCTTTATTTGTAAGGTGATGATCCTAATAGCCCTTCACAAGATTACTATAAGAGCCAATGAGATAAGTTATATATGTTATATATATATGTGTGTTATATATATATATGTTAAGTGCTTCACAAATCTCCATCTAGTTCTGTATAAATGTTGTTAATATTATTATTATTGAGGTCTGGACTTGTAATCAGGATATGACGTAATCTTTTGCCCTGGTTGATCACCCACCTGCTGTGTGAATTCATGCAAATCATTTCTCTCTAGGTTTCCTTCGGTATCCTCCTCTGTAAAATTAGCTCTAACATTCTACAGTCTAAGATCTAATGTCTCCACCTGGGTCATTCTGTGACTCCAAGAAATGACTAGGACAAGGGATCAGGGAACTTAGAAACTTGTGCAGACATGCATTTCCCAGTTTCCTTGCTCCTTGCTTATCCCTTATCTTAGACACTGTTGGCAATACCTGTTACCTGTGTGGGACAAGCAAAAGACAAGAAACTATAATCTTCCCCGCCTCCCCTGAGGTGGACAGCTCCCGATCTTGGACATTTCCAACTGGATATTAAGTAGATAGCTTAAAATCATCATAACTAAAACTGAACTCATTATCTTTGCCCCCACCAACTTTTCTCCAACTTCTTTATCACTGTTATTCTCTCTTTCCAGTTCCCAAGGTTCTCTCAGTCTATGTGCCATCCCTAACTACTCTCTGTCTCTCACTTCCAATATCCAATGTCTTGCCAAGGCTTGTAGATTGTACCTATCCAATGTCTCTCATATATACCCACATAACAGGTACATGATAAATGTTTGCTGAGTGACTGATTCATGGTCTTTGATGCCAGCAGACCAACCACCAACACTCTCTGGTCCAGTCCAAAATTGTGACCAGCACCACGTGTTTCAGAGCTAAATGATTGGGGCTCAGTCCTGTATTAGGGTAACAGGTTGAAAATCATGAGCTCATTTAGAGAAGAAATTCATAATTTTCAGCCAAATAAATAATGGAGTATACTCAGCTTGTAGGAAGCCAGAATAGATGCCTAGAAGTTGCCTCTTCAGGAGAAATGGGTGAGGATAAAGAAAGAATGAAAATAAGACTTTGCCCTTGGGCTAGAGCAATCCCCTGCTTCCCCCTCTCCCTTGGAATCCCTCTCCCAGTGTCCTTAGAGTCGATATGAGTTAATTTTTGTCTCTGGAGCCCAAGCCCATAGCAAGATGTCATGTCTGTTGAATGGATGCATACCTCGGTAGCAGTAGGCATCAAATTTGACTGAAGGCTCAGGAAAACCAGTGCGGTTGGAGAAATTGTAGAGGGTCCGGACTCCAGGAGCCTCCCCACCGCAGCGTCGCCGGGGTGTCTGAATGGGATAACGAACACTGCCATCTGCCAGCCAGCCTGGGTCGCATTGGTCCAGGCCCTCCTGCCAGGCCAAGTAGAGGTGACCCACAGTGGCCAGAACTGCTCCCTGGCTCTGGCACTGAGCCCGAGCTCCCCACAATGTGAGTCGGCTGGGTGGGGAGACGTAGAAGACTTCTCCTACCAGGAGGAAGAGGAGGAGGAAGGTCATCCGGGCCCTCAGACATCCCAAACTGGACAAGATGAAAGGGTGGCATGGGAAGTGGAGGGGAGGAAAGTTTTAAAGGACCCCACTGGGATGGGCACCATGTATGATCCTGGTGGGTTGCTTTAGCTTTCTTGGTTGTACAGGAAGGGAAAGACACAGAGTGGAGAGTCATGGAACAGACTTAGGATGGGCATTTGTAAGCCTTATACTTGCCTCTCAGTTCCCGGGCAAAACAATAAACATCATAGTGCTCGTGAGGATCTCGTCGGCCATAGCTACGGACCCCTGGTAGGCTGTTCCGGTCTCCATAACAACCAGGCCGTGACAATGTGATGGGATATCTAAGAGAAGACTAATTTCGATTAGTAAGTTAATGGCTATGGTGTCCCACTCCCCTAGGATACTGAAGGTCTTGGGGCTTAATGGTCACTTGCACCCTTTGGAGTTCAGATCACCTTCTCACCTTCCTGGGTAGCGTGAGGGATGGAGGAGATGACCATTAAAAGAGCAAGAAAATGAACCCTGAGGTCCCTTCCATCTCTGAGATGGTTTTAGCATCCAGCATCCATTTCAAGTCCATCTTACCATCACCTCCAAGCAGCACCCCTAACTTTGAGGGGCTGGCTCACCTGGCTGCACTATTGTTAGTGGCTTGGAGCCATTCCATCTCTCAGGACCCACTCACCGGACACTGCGGTCAGCCAGCCAGCCCGCATCACAATTGTCATAGCCATCCTCAAAGGCAGCCTGCAGGTGTCGGGGGGCAGCGATGACAGCAGAATTGCGACGACAGGCTTCTCGAGCTGCCTGGAAACTCAAGGTATAGCGGCCCAGGGAAGACCGATAGTGGAACACAACACCTGGGAGAATGAAGACATAGATGGAGGAGGGAACTTAAGGACAAGGGTCTCAGGGAAGTGGAGAGGGATAACAGGGACCCTTTAAGCCTTCAATTGCTTTGTCCATGCTTTCCAAGTCTCCCTAAATCTCTTCTCTCCAAACTTTCCCCTAAGGTCTCACACATGGGAAAATAAGGAAATGCTGGTGGCCACTGATGAACAATTAAGTTAGACGGAAGAAGAGGAACAGGTTTTTGGAGAAAGTAACAAGGTGGGTCTGCAATGCTGTTGGGCCTTCTTGATGGAGACAGCATGGGACAGTGGAAAGAAGAATGACTGGTTTGAAGGCAGCTTCCTAAATGTGACTTTGGGCTAGTCAATTAACTCCCCTGCACCTCAGCTTTCTCATCAATAAAACGAGATCCGATTAGATGGCTTCTGAAGTCTCTCCAGATCTAAATAAATGCTAAATAAAAATGCTGGTTATTGGAGTTATGACTTTATAACTAGATCCTAGGAACATCTGGGGATGTGGGTCAAGGCTAGAGAATTAGTTCTGGAAGTCATCTGCACAGGACTGGGAGTTAGAGTGTACAAAATGTTAATCCTATGTATTCCATAATTCCATAATCATTCTGTTCATTTACATAAATTCTGATTCCATTTCATTTTGATGGTTCTGTGAATATCACGAGAGTTCTGGTTCAAGTTCTTCAGCTACAGACTGACTGTGAGATTTTGGGAATTCATCTCATTTCTCAGTGTCCAAGCAATTCTCTAAAATTTCACTTGCAAAGGAGTTACCTCCATCTTAGAGAAAGGGAATTCCTTGTACTAATGAAATCATAGGTATAGTAAATAATAATAACAACAATAACAATCAGAATAATTCTACAATTTCATGATGGCAAATCTAGTCTGCCTTGACTCTACTTTCCTTCAAGTCCCTTCTCTTACCAGCCAGTTTATTGTCTCCTGATTAATATCATCCTCATCTTATGTCTTCTGCTTTCCCTGATCTCTTTCTGCTTTCCCTCTTCCTGAAGGAAGGGGAGATAGGGAATAAAATGGGGAGACATTTTGGCTGTAGGTCCCCTTCCTGCTTTACTGAGCTCCTGAGGGAGTGGGAGCAAAGGAGAGGAAAATGAATAATTCACCGGGCTTTGCTTTTCCATAGTGTAAGGGTCTCCCACTGCTCAGAGCTTCCTCTAGTCCCCTGCTAAAGGCTCAGGGTGGCTTCCCCCAGCTCCCCCAAGCCAGGTACTGACCAGTTACTTCCAGAGGCAGCAGGTCCTGTTCATCCTCAATGCCCGTCACCACCTCACAGCGGTAGAGACCTGCATCACTGGCCCGCAGGGGCCCAAGCACGAGGGTAGCATTGGAACGGTTCTGGGGGTAGCCAGGCAGTGTCACCCGGCCCTGCCAGCCACGGGCCACCTTCACCACGTTGTCCTTGGCCACCAGAACTGGTTCTTCCAACCTCTGGCCCGAGGCAGCTCGAACCTTGGTCCACTTGACCCGAGCTGGATCGTGCGGAGGGCCAGGCTCCTGTGGGTGTCGGAGGACAAAGAGGCAAGGTAGGGCCACCAGCTCCGCCAGTCCTGCCCGCACAGTGCCATGAGTCACCTTCTGAATTCGGATCACTTCTTCACCGTCCTGGGCTCCTGAGCCAGAGGCAACAAGAGCCATGTTAGTCTGGCTGAAAGTAATACTTCAGCCCAACTGCCACATTTCCTTTAGCCCTCCAGGGCTGGCCCCCTTCCTCATTTGATGTTAAGCAGTTTCAAAGAATCACAGATGGGCTCTTGGAACATAAAGTCAGAGCTGGATGCCTCTTTACAATCATTTGGTCCAGCCCATTCATTTATAGACAAAGGAACCAAGCCCAAAAGTGGGGAAAACGATCTGTCCAAAGCAGTGTTGGAGCTGGGGTTTGAAGCAGCTGGATAGTGCAGTGGAGAGAGCTCTGGGGATGGGACCCTGAGGAAGACCTGGGTGCAAAGGTGATCTCAGACACTTGCTAGCTGTATGGTCCTGTACAATTTAACCTTAATTCACCAGAGAAGGAAATGGCAAACCACTGAAGTGTCTTTGCCAAGAAAACTCATGGACAGTACTGGCGTGATACTGAAGTCACCAAGAATCAGATGTTACCCAACAACAACAATCAAAAGGACCAGTGTTCTTTTGACTATTTCTCTATCCTTTAATTTAATAAATATTTACAGCTAGGCCCTGATTAGTTAGAATAACAAATCCCCTGAAGTGGTCAAATTATTCAAATTAGCATTACATATTTCTATTGAGTTGGAACCAATAACCATATTTTATATAATTAAAATTTTGAATAGAGCAAATTCAAATAGATGTCATCACTTCGGGGAATTCATTATTCACTCTAATCAAGACCTAGCTCTAATGAATGCCTACTATGTGCCAGTCAGTATGCCAAAGGCAAGTAGATGGCATAAAGTGCTGGCCTTGGAGTTGTGAAAACTTGAGTTCAAATGTGACCCTGGATAAGTAATTTAACCCCTGCCTGCTTCAATTTTCTCATATGTTCAATAGGAATAATAATAGTACCTATCTCCTACTATTGTAAGGATCGAATGAGGTAATAAGCATTTAGCATAGTGTCTGGCACATAGTAGGTGTTCAAATGCTTATTCTCTTCTCCCTTGGCTACTACTGCTGCTAGTTCATATCTGCATTGCACTGCAAAATTTACAAAACACCTTTATATGCCAATAATTTAATCAAGCTCGGGGTTCATCCCCTAAGGTTCATGAATGAGTTTTTAAAATTATACAATTCAGTATAATTGATTTCCTTTATAACTGTATGTAGCTAGGTGGTGCAGTAGATAGAGTGCTGGGTCTGAAGTCAGGAAGCTTTGAGTTCAAATCCAGTCTCAGACAGTCACTAGCTCTGGGCTCTGGGCAAATCACTTAATTTCTGCCTCAGTTTCCTCAATTATAAAATTATAAAAAAAAATAATAGCATCTCCTTCCCAGAGTTGTTGTGAAGATCAAATGAGATATTTGAAAAGTACTTAGTATAGTGCCCAGCACATAGTAGGTGCTTAATTCATTTTTGTTTCCTTCCTTTCTTATTTCATATATTTATAAACGTGATTCTGAGAAAGGGAATCCAAACGCTTTATCAGAGTGATTGTCCAAGGGGTAGAGATGAGGGACCCCAGTTCTTATGGATCTGTAATCTGCTGAGTATGGCTATTCCCTTCATTGATACAGAACCCAGCCCAGCCTTCTCTGACATAGATATCACATGTTAATAGTTCTAATTTTCAGACTAGAAATTTAGATTCAGAGAGGTAAGTGACTTGCTTAAGATCAGATAACAAATAAGTAGCAGAGTAGGGATTTTAATCCAGGTTTCTCTTGATTTCAAGTTTAGCTGTTTTCTGAGAAGCAACATGACCCACTGGAGAGTGCTGGAGTTTGAATGTCAGTAAACCAATATTTAAATAGGCACTTCAAGCACTTCACAAATCTGATCTCATTTGATTCTCATAATCACCCTGGGAAGTAGGTCCCCATTTTATAGATAACAAAACTGAGGCAGAAACTAAGTGACTTGCTTAGAGTGACATAGTTTAGGGCTTGTCTCTGGATGAATTTGAACTTCCTAACTACAGCATTAGCATTTTATACACTGCTTGAATTGATTGTCTCACAAGTTTTGTCACTACTAGGGCTGGGACTGGGAGCATCCATCTCCTAGATAAAGTCCTACAATTGGATGAGTCATATAATCATTCTGGGATTCAGCTGCCATATTTATAAATTGAGGGGGGTTCAATGAGATAAACTCTGAGGACTCTTCCAGCTCTAAACTACACCCACATCTGTAGCTAGTCATTGTAGGGCCCAGGATAAGCAGCACAAAAGGTGCATTTGAATCAATTTTTAAAGGCCAAGTAATTTAAGTGGGAGGAGAGCTTGGAATTTAGGACTCAAAGACCCTAGTGCACCACTCTGTGGGAAGAGGTAGAAAGCCTAGCAGGTCAGTCCATATGATTGGAAACTCCAAGATGTTATTTCTGAGTCTTCTGCTAGGGCAGAGGTGAGGGAGAGACATAAGGCAACTAGGACTGAGGAGAGAATAGGGCAGGCTGGAGCTAGTGACACACTCGCCTGGCATGAAGGGATGGGAAGAGTAGGGTAGCTTCCAATTTTTAACTAATTATTCTTGATAACCAGGGGCTAAAATAAATTATTTCTACCCTTACAAGTGCTATGAGCACTTCTTTTACTGTCCTAGGGATAAACCCCAATTGTCATATCCTTCTTGGGGTTCACCCCACTTTTATAGAGGTTTCCTATTCCCAAAGTTCTTATTTCCAAAATGTTTTCACACATGTCATCAGATTTTTAAATCAAAGAATATCAGATCTGGAAGGGATCTCAGATCAATTTTTTCACTTTTACAGATGAAGCATGCATGATTTTGCCAAATACACACTGATTCAGTGGTAAAGCTGGGGATAGAATCTGAGCTTCCTTTGTCACTGGAGTATCCTCTCCTCCTAGAATTCAGACACATTGCTGGGGGCAAACTGGGTACTAGGTACCCCAAAGGTACTAGGGCTGAGGGGCTGCTACAGAGACAACTTCTGGGCCAGTGGGGAAATTCTAAGGGTCTCATGGTCCAAGATTTCCCTGGTATGGCAGAACTAGGCGGTATAGTGGATAGTGCTAAGTCCGGAATCAGGAAGTCTAGACCTTAAATTTTTCCCCAGACACATCCCTAGTTTTTTCCTATGTAAAAAAGAGAAAATCAAATTCAATGGTCTCTAAGGCTTCTAGCTATAAATTGATTTCATAGGATCATTGAAACATTTAAGGGGACAGGCTTATTCTCTTGAGCCCTTCCCCATTTATACATTTCTTCTCAGAGCCAAACCTGCCTTAACCCTCTGTCCCTTGGGTTCATAGGACTGATGTAGGAAAATCTAGGACTTCTCCTCTTCACAAAGAAGTTCCCATCCTGGGTTCCACCTCCATATTTTGCAGATTATCTCATCTAGAGGAACAGAGTTGTACACAGGGACGAGAGCCAGTTCTCGGCTTCTGTAAAGTGGAGTAAGATTCATTTCCAGCTCAGAAGAAACTCCAGATACCTTGTTTTCATGTGAACATTGTCCTGGTCTGCACAGAAAGGTGCATTCCAAGATAGAGGGATGGGGGGGGGGATGTCCAGGAGGCTTTCAGGCCAGTGCCAGGGACAGAGAATGGAAGATGCTGGGGATAAGGGAGAGAAATCAGGCAGTGCTTCTCTGAGCTGTTGGCAGGATGGATTGGAAGCCACGTCTGTCTCCTCGCTGGCTTACACAATAATGAGCAGCCTGACTGATGCCACGGGCAGAGGAGTCTGCCAAGGGGGAGGACCATCCCCACTGGGTGGAGAGGAGCCATATGAAGGCTGGAAGTCAGGGCTGACCTGGCTCTTAAACCTCATGGGGAGTAAGAAGGGGAAATGTCACCTTTTGGATGACAAGTCCCTGAGACCCCTGGATGAGGCCATGTGGTGGAGGAGAGATTACAGGATTATAGATCTAAAGCAGAAAGGGGTTTCAGAGATCATCTCACTTTACAGATGATTAAACTGAAGCCCTAAGAGGTTAAGTGACTTGTTAATCATGCTCAGTCTAGAGCTCAAATCTGGTCTCAAATACTAACTGTGTAGCCCTGGGCATGTCACTCAAGTGGTCTGCCTCAGTTTCCTCACCTGTAAAATCGGGATAATAATAATATCTGCCTCCCAAGGTTGTTGTGAAAATAAAATGAAATAATATTTATAAAGCCCTTAGGATTGTGCCCGGCTATGTTAATGTTAGCTACTACTATTATTATTTTTGAATAGTAAGCAGCATTTAAAACAAGACCCTCTGAGTCTAAACACAATGTTTACCCAGTTTTGAAGCTAATCCTTTTCCTTCCCTAGGTCTATATTTTCATATCAGTGAAAGGAACAGATGAGATTATTCAAGCTCTTAATTTCTTTCTAGCTTTGATATTCTTTGAAATAGCCTGAGCTCTCCTGCTCAAACATACACTGTGCTCTTCTCCCTTTGTCTTTATCCACACTTCTCCTTATACCCTATTCCCTTTAATTCCTGTCTGTTAAAGCCAAATTCAAATGCTACTTCTTCCACAAAGCCTTCCCTGATGCTTCTGGTTAGTAATGTTCTTCTCACTCACATCTGAAGAGGTACTTTGTACTTCTCTGGTTAACTTATCATTTGATACATAAATTATTATTTTAAAAAATTATCATTTACATTATAGTTTCCTGCGCAGATGTCACCTTCTCATTTGACTATAAGCTCCATGAGGGCAGGGATCAGGTCCTAGCTAAACTATATATCTCTGCCAGCCTTCAGCACAGGTCTTTGTGTTGGAAATACATTAAATATGTGTTGAATTAATAAAACTATCTCCTTCTTTTTACCCTTTTCTTATGCATCCCCTATCCTGACAGTAACTGATCATAGTAGGCTTGTTGCCTCTGATAGGCTGATTGCCTCCTCTCCCCACCCCCATTCCTACCCCTTTTCTCTCCTCCAAGCCCTCAGAGACTTTCACTGGAAGGGTCTATCAGGTGCATGACAGTGTTAATGAGGACATGTGCAAGTTTGCATAGATTTGCATAAGTATATTCACTAGCAGCTTCAGAGGCCTTCAGAGGTCATTTCCTTCCCTTCCTGAAGCTGGGCAGGTTTGAGCATTTCTGTCTCCTACCCTCCCAGGAGAGGGAGGGTAAGAGTCTGATTAGAAGGGAAAACAGTCAGGAGAGCAGAGAATATTGAGGGACAGTTTTCCATATTTCCTTTTAAATTTGGGGTATTACTATATTGATCCTAAAATAGGCTATTCCTTGTACCCAAAGCTAATTTGTATAAAGCTTAAATGAGACTACAATCAAGCTGAGTTATATTCATTCTAATGATTAAAACCCCCACCTTTGTATGAACAGAAAGAATTGCTAACATTTCACACAATTTACTAACAATTTGCATAACACACCACATAAAATTTTTTTTAAAAATCCCATTTGTGGATATGATTATTTTGTGCACTTATTTTTTCAGTATATACCTATCTATTTTTTCCTGTTAGGGATATAACCTATACTCAGCAGCATCCTATATTCTTGCCAGTATAGTATTTCTAGCATTTTCTTTCTTTCTTTGTAAATCAATATTTATGTCTAACTGTATGAGTTGGAATGGTGGTCACTACAGGCACTTTACTAGAATAAGCAAGCAGTATGGAAGCTTAAGGCCCCAGGAATGAGCTGCTTGAAGGTAGACCTGGGAATTCATTGACAAGAACAGTTTAATTAAGTCTAGACTTAGCACAAGGGGGGAATCTTTGTGGGTTGGGACAGGGAAGTGGAGTTAAAACTACTATATACTAAGCAGAGGGGATACAAAGAAAGAAAAAACAGTCCCTTTCTCAAGGAGCTCAGAGTTCATTGAAGGAGGCAACATGCAAATACCCATCCGCAAACAAGATATAAATAGGATCTGTATAAATCAGGGCTTGGGGCAAAAATCTGACATCATATCAGAGAATTGGATAGGGTACACAGGCACAAAAAAGATCTTTAACTCAGGCAGACAAATGGCTAAAGCTTCTCTAAAGTAAAGAGGGAGATTCGGACAAAATCCTTGGGTCTTATCCAGCCCAGCCAGATACCAGGCTTGGGACCCAAGGAAAAAGGAACACCATAGGAAGGGAGAGATCACCCTGAGAGTAACAGAGGGTGGGCAAAGATTCCCCACCCTTCCTACCCTTTGGTCTTCCCCAACTCCCCAGGTGCCAACTTACCCTGCCCCCAGGCCCAGAGCAATAACAGCTGGAGCAGCAGGCCACGGGCAGCCCAGAAAGATGGGCTCCCCATCCCGAACCTGGAATGAAAAGGAGGAGAAGAGAAGAGGAAAGATGAGCTTTCTCTCCATCTCATCTCCTGGTTAATAACTTTTCAGTAATAGGCTGGCTGGGGCAGATGAATTCAAACCTTCTTCTAGTGAAATGAGGACAGGAGAAAGCCAATTATACAGGTCAAGTGGACTCTTTGGGGCTAGGATACAGCCCTAAGGACTTAATGTCCTTTCGTAACATCCCAAAGTGACCTTCCTCTCTCTATGTAGCATAAGAGCAGCTGGACAACTTTGTCCTATCCCTCTTTATGGAAGGGATTTCATATTACAATGCATTGAAGTCCATATTCTCCCCTTTCCCAGTACGACACAAAGAATGATTCCCCAAATCCTCAAGGCTCAGTCCCATCCTGAAACTGAACACAAAAGACAAGAATGATTCCTGAAGACTTTGCCCACATTTTCCACATTCAGGGACCCCTGAGTCCCTCCATATATATATAGCAATATCCTCCCAAACAGGATTCAGCCCCACTCTCTTGTCCCCATACAGGAACCCCATGGCCCAGACTACTTACACCCAATGGTTCCCAAGATCCAAGGAAATGCCCTGTATGAAGAAAGTGACAATCCACTCCACCTGAACTACCTCACTGTCTCAATAAACTGTTCTCCAAGCAAGCTGTCTCTGGAAAGTATGGCCAATATCAGTGCTCCAACATAATAAGTGACAATTCATCCCCAGAGTAATGAGAAGCACTATTTCTGCTCTCCCCCCACAATTACAATCTGCCTCACAATGTTTTTCTTTTCATCCCTAGCCATGTTAAATACCTTGCCTATACTTCTAAATTTTTTTTCTTTCTGGATCTCTCCCTCCCTCCATTTCTCTCTTTCTCTCTCTCTCTCTCTCTCTCTCTCTCTGTCTCTCTCTCTGTCTCTGTCTCTGTCTGTCTATCTGTCTGTCTCTCTCTAACCCCTCTTTTTCCCCCCAGGTCTTTCTATCTGGCTTTTTTGGCCTCTCTGTCTCAGTCTCTCTGTTGCTTATAGTCTCAATACCTTTTCTTTCCTGTTCCTTTTTCTTTTTTTTCTTGTATCTCTCTGGATTTATATATATTTTTTTATTTTCCTGACTTTGCCATTCAATGCCATCCTCTACCTCAACTTCCAGATGGCACAATATAGGCTCTTTGGGCTCCAGGTCAGCTATTGCTGAACTAAATCAGAAAACCTACAGAAAATCTCCCCAACCCGGATCCCACTTGTCTAGAGTAATAGACAGGGCCTATCTCCTATCCTAAAGTTAATGCTCACTCTAGAGTTTTTGCTATTCCTTTTGAGATGGTGAATCAGTCCAGCTTTAAAAGTGAATGTGTTTCCTCTCCTCATTCCTTTGAAAAGGTGGGGGTGAGGGGAAGAGGTCCACAGGTCTAGACTACAACATATGTTTTCAGATTTTAAAAAAATGTCTTAACAGGTTTGATTAATTTTTTCTCTTAAAATGATTATTTGTTAAGGGGAATGGATTTCAAGGAAGAAGAGAGATACAAGAGAAATTTTAGGCAATGAAATAACTAAAGATATACATAAAAACTTATTAAAAAAAGAATGACTGTCCTCTACAAATTCCCTCTTCAGATAAATAATATGGGCTTCTTAGGAGAGGTGAGCTCTGAGGAAAGTCATGATACCTTATCCACAGTCAGAAGACCATTTTTCTATCCCCTCTCAACCACCTCTCTAACTCTTGAAGATTTCCCATATCCAGGTTCCTAGTTTTAGAAGCAAGTGCTTTGAAAAGAGATGAATGGTGCCAGTTCCAGTCTCAGCCCCAGTCCTATCTGACTATAGAATTCATTTCTTCATTAGTGTTTCATTAGGGCTTTACAGAGGATGTGGTCAACAAAGACACTGATTGGGAAGAGGGACACTGGGCTAGTGAGGGATGGGATAAAGAAGGACTATGGAAGTATATTGGGAACCTTAGAGATATCAATTCTGCTTCAGACTTAGAAATGCCTAATCCCAGAGAGGGTTTAGACAAGATGGTAGAATGAAAAAAATATAAAGGTGAGCATCAAGAGGGCTGGATTCTTGTTCATTCTCTCCCACTAACTCCCCATGTGAATTTGGGTCAGTGCTTCATTGTACTCCTGGGTCTCAATTTCTTTATCTTTATAATGAAGTGGTTGGATTAAGAGGTTTTGACCTTGGAATCCATGAACTTATAAAAAATTCGATAACTGGGTTTCCATATAATTGTTTCTTTGTAATTATATGTATTTCATTTTATGCATTAAAAAAATCTTATTCTGAGAAGAGATAAATAGATTTCACTGGATTGCTAAAGGGGACAAATGACACTAAAGAGTTTGAGAGTCCCTTGACTAGATTTGGTCTCTAAGGTCTCTTTAAGTACCAATGTTTCATGTTCTAAGGTTACATGGTCCAAACCATATTGAACCCTTTCAACACAGTTTCAATGAGAGATCAGTCTTCAGCTGAAGACCTCTAGTGAAGGGGAACAGATTGCTTCCTGAGTCTACCCATTTTTTTGGACACTTCTAATTCTCAGATTTTCCTTACATAGAGGTCCAAATCTACCTCTTGGCTACTTATCTCCATTTTTCTTGGTTCTGCCCTCTAGGAATAAACAGAATGAGTCTAATTTCTCTTCCACAAAATAAGCTTTTAAATACTTGGAAGACATTTATAATGGTATCTCTTAGTCTCTTATTCAGGCTAAAAATTTATAGTTCCTTTAACCAATCCTTATCTAAATAAAAGCTCTTGTTATCTTACTGTCCTAGTCATCTGCTTCTGGTTACATGCCCATTTGTCAGGATATCTCCAAAAAGGCTACACCTGGAATAATGCTGGATGATGCAGTGGCTAGACAACAACAAAATTGGAGGCAAGAAGATCTAAGTTAAAATCTTGCCTCAAACATTTACTAGTTGTGAGATATTGGGAAAGTTATTTAAACACTCTCAGCCTCACATATCTGTAAAAATGGGGATAATAACAGCACCTCTCATGCAGAGTGGTTGTGAAGTATCAAATGATGCAACATGTAAAGTACTTTGCTAACCTTAAAGCTTCATATAAATGTTAATTATTGTTATTGTCTATGTACTTATTGAACACTAGTCTTCAAGTGTGGTCTGATCAGGGTAGAGTCTGGCAAGGTTATCAGTCCCTTTCTCTAGACCTTCCCTGTTTCATCTACCCATCCCCCTCAATAAGTTCCTAGGGTTTAGGGGAGGGCAGTGGAAAGAGTTCAGTGTGGTGTCAGAGGATCTGCCTTCCCAGCCCAGTTCTGCTTCCCTCTAGCATTGCAATCCTGGCCAAGTTATGTCCTTCGAGGGGTCCTAGTTTCCTCCTAACTCTCAAATTACTTGCCCCATGGGATCATTTTAAAGAAAGCACTTTGAAAAGCTTAAATAGCCAGAGAAATGCTTTATTATTGTTTCCCATCTTTGTATCTGCTCCAGTAATGAGCATAACAAGCTACATAGAGGAGGGCTTAGTAAGTATCTGCTGATGAACAAATGAATTGTTTAGGATTTTATTCCAGGGTTCTGTGAATGACAAATGACAAAAAATGACAAAAGAAAGAAATGTCTCATAGGACAAAGAGAATTGCCCCTGATTCATAACATCAGGCAACACCAAGGGGTTGTAATTTTCTCCTTTTTGTCCATATCCTGTCCCCAGGGAACCTGTTTTCTGGCATCCATTTAATTAACAAGGGACTAGCCACCCTAGACAACTACTTCTGCTATCTAAACTATCTGTCTCAACTAGGAACCCACTCTGGATTGTATCCTGACCCTAAATATCCAAGGTATCAGAATGGCTCATCAGGAAGAAAAAAAAGGCATTAGTCATTAGATCTGGACTCTGGTCTCTGCTCTGCCATTGAATCTTAGACAAATCGAAATCCCCCTCTCAAACAAGGGAATGGTATTAGATTAGATGACTTCTCAGAGTCTAGCTCTAAGTTTTTAAGTTCTCACAGTCCTTCTAGTTCTGATATTTTTGTTTCTAAGGATCCTTCCTGTCATAATTTCAATCTCATAAAAGCCCCAAAGCATGTCAACTTTAGGGTAGATGAGGTAAACAGATTAGAGGGTAATACACATTTAATTAGACAGTTGAAGCCTTTCTGGTTGTCACTGTTACCCCCACTTGGGAACTCCTGAATCCTCTCTTCTGATGTTTCTCCCTCTTTATTATTAACTTGCAAAATTTTACCTGGACATAGGGGTACATTATAATTAACCCCTATCCTTTATCTCTTAGACAAGATTCTTGAGAATTTCCTGGGTATAGGAGGAGGGAGGGTGCTCTGAATTTTAATTAGGAGGGATTGTCATATTGGGTGGAAGTGAGTTGAGTGAGAGTGAATTGTCCCCCCAAAAAGTAAATCAGCATTGGCCCAGACCCAGTGAAAAGAGTACTGAACTTTGGATCAGGAAAGCCTAGGTTCAGATTTTACCCCAAACACTTAAGTAGCTATGTGACCAATCAACTCATTACAACTTTCTTGTCCTCAGTATTCTTATCTGTAAAATGAGGTTTGGGGATTCAATGCCTCTGAAATTCCTTTCAGCTCAAAATCTGTGATTTAAGACATATCTCTATGTTCTTTTGATCCTTCTCTTGAAGTGTGAAATAAGAGCTGAGACTAGTCTCACTTCCCCTGTTTGATAAACAGGAAACAGGCACTGAGGAAGAGGCAGAAGAGGGGATCAGAGCCAAAGTGCATGGCTTCCCTTGGAGAAAGAAATTTTCAGAGCTGGGTAGAACATCCAACAGTGGGGAAAGAATTTCTTGTAGCTATGGCCCTAGCATCATATCACTGCATGGCTCCAGGTTGTTGTAAAATGGCTAGATCCCTGCCTAAACAGAAGGACCCTGTCCATGGTGCTGAGGGAGTACCTGAAGTTAGGAAGTCCTTCCCTTCCCTTCATTTGAAGTGAAAACTATCTGCAACTAGCTAATAAGTAAAAAAGTAAATCAATGGGATAAAGTAGAAACACAATTTACAGAAGCAAATGCACAAAATAACCTTGTATTTGATAAGTGGGAAGACAAGATTTTGGAATAAAAATTCTTTATTTGGTAATATGGCAGAAAGTGGGCATAGACTAATGCAAAGTAATTTGAGGGAAGAGGTGGGAGCTCAAGGCAAATGGGACAATCAGGAAAGGCTTCTTATAGGAAATAATATTTAAACTGAGGTTTGAAGAGAGGTAGGGATTCCACTACCAGGCAGAGGTGGGGAGGGAGAAAGTATACTTGATGTAAGGGATGGTAGTGAATGAGCAAGAGCTAACTTACCAGGCACTACAAGGAGCCAACCAGTAGCTCCCCCACCCTTGGTATCAATTGTATGGGTTACAAGTAAAAGGTCAAGGTCTCAGTATATAAGTCCTTGAAAAAAGGAATAAGGAATCTGGACTTCAGTAGGTAGACTAGAATTTGATATTATCAGAATTGTGTTTTATAAAACTGAATTTAGTCTCAGTTTCCTCTTCTAAAAATCATCAGGGTGAACTAGATGACATGGAAGGTGCCTCCCAGCTCTGAAAACTTGTGTTCTAAGGTCTTTTCCAGTTCTGACATTCTATGCTATAAGGTCCCTCCCAACTCTGATATTTTATGTTCTAAGATTCTAGGACAAATATAGTGACTTTTATAGGATGGTTGTGTTGAAAGGAAGATCAGTGAGGAACTACAGTACTTGTCCATTGCTCACAGCAGTGATTCCCAACCTGTGATCAGGGGAGTTTTTGCAAGTGCTCCCTGAATCCAAATCCAAATTCATAAATAAGCAAATCTACCTTCTAGAAGCTGAATAATATCTCACAGAAATATGCATTGCTATTTTCCAAAAGCATGTAGATGCTCTTTAAACAAAACATAAATTCATTTTTAAAGCACTACTGAATTCAAAACAGCTTTAACCCAGCTTTATAATTTTCTCAATCAACAGATACTAAAATTGCAGCTTCTATTGTGTTAAAAGCATGCAAGAAAGAAAAGAAAAAAATGCTGACATTAAAAAAGGATCCTTACACTCAAAAGGTTTTAAACTGATGATTTGCAGGATAAAGTTCAAATTCTTTTAGCCTGGCAGTTCAAGGACCTGAACAGTCCTTTACTTTCATTCCCAATACAAATCTTTCTATCTATCCTGGGATCATGGTCTTATAAAACAAGAATTGGAAAGTAACTCAGGGGACTTCTAGCCTAACCCCTTCATTTTATAGATAAGGGAAAAAAGCCCCAGGGAAGTGTAGTGATTTGTTCATGATCAGAAAGGTAGTAAGTGTTAGAAATAAGATTTGAATCTGGACTTCCTGATTTCAGAGCCAGATGCTCTTTAACTTCTGCTTGGGAGTTGGATAGTCTGACATGGGTGGCTACAATGCTAATAGGACCTAATCCAGGTTACAGATTACAGTACTATTAACCTATGAGCATCCCACTGGATAGTGCATTCTCTTTGTATTCCCCCTGGATCTTTAGCAAGGGGATGCTCAACACTTGACTCCATTTGGACTCAAATTCCAATTTTAAAATGAAGGTAGACTTTGCTTTAGGGAAATGCAACAATAAGAGGTAGGATTTTACCAGGTAAGTAATGATGGGAGTTGGAAAAAGTGTTCACTTTACAGAAGGAATCCCCACAGGATTTTTAAAATCCCCATTTGAATGAAAATCAATTTGCAAAATCCATCTTGCTCAGGGTGAGGGGCAGCCAAGCAATGAGTCAGGCTGCACACACACACACACACACACAGAGCCAAACTCTCTCTATCCCACCCCACCCCACCTCTAGTCACAAGCAGTCACTCAGTTGACATCATAGACACAGAATCATCCTGTTAGTCATACAGTCACATCTCCACATTCTCTGGCACCCTCCTCATACCTGCAATCAGTCACACACACATGGTGCACAAGTCACCCAAAGTCACACTCTTAAAATAACCCCTCACTCCAGAGTCCTGGTGAATTTTCACAGCTGTGAAGGGTTTTGTCATTTCATGAATAATTCATAGGATTCATGCATATGCAAGTGGAGGCAAAGAGGGAGCTGGAGACCAGCCTCAGCTGGAACCCAGTCCAATTCTGGGCAAATGACAGTGTTGGGGGGGAGGTTGGGGGGGGGCAAAATAGGATTAGAGGAGATATCCAGCTCCATCTCCTAACTGGGTTTCTCTGACCTCTTAATTCTGAAGGTATATGTATTTGAGGGGATAGAAAGGATTATATGTCCATAAGGAACTTTTGTGGGCAAACACTTGTGAATGTCCTTGTGTCTCTGTGTGAAAGCATGTTTTTAATGTGTTTTTGTGGAGGAGTTGAGGAAGGTGCATTTCTGATGTGTGCATTTATAGGTATAAATACTGCTTTCTTTGCATCTTTATTTTTCTGTGTGTGAAAGAATGCAGGGAAGGCTGGAAGCAACTCTGGAAAGAAGAACAAGCTGTAGAGCACAGGGAAATTTAATCTTCAGGCTGATGAATAGAGATGAACATTCACCACCCGACTCCCCCTCCCAATCTCTCTCAAGTTACCAGGGTCCCTTTGGAAATCCCCTGTATCTCAAGTTGGGCAGGTGATAACATTTAAAAGATCCCAGGAAAAATCCTGGAGCTAGGATTGTTCATCAGCTAAGGATGGAAAACCAGGAGATATTGGAGCCAAATTGGCTTCAGAAAATTCCAGGGAGCTTCCTGAAAGCTGAAAGATATGGCCCTCAAATTCTGGGCTCTTCTTGGGCACCACTGAATCACATTGTCACAACCCACTGATAATTTTCTTTGCACACACATACAGAGTCTCAAGCCATAATTACACACACACACACACACACACACACACACACACACACACTTAGCACTGGAAGGGATCTATAATTGCCTTTCATTTTTACATGGGAATGTAAAGACTCAGATGGGGAAACTGAGGCTCAAAGAGGTCTTGTGACTCGACCAAGGTCAGGAAAGCAATAAAGCCAGACTCCAAACCCAGTTTCTTTGATGCCAAGTCCAGGGATCTGTCCATTCTAACACAAGAACACTACCACACATCCTAACAGTCACACCCCAGCAGACATATCCCCTCTCACACACAAAGACATGGCTGCAGTGTCGTGTACACACACAGTCACAACCACATATATTCTTACTAAAACACCTCTCTTAACACACGGACATGCAATCATTCCAGATAAGCACTTACAGCCAAGCAGAGATTAGGAGGGCTGGGGTGGGGAGGGGTTCGGGAAGGAGGGAGGGCGGTATATCTTTAGAGAAGGGGTGACTGCTGAAAGCTATGACCTCTTGTCTTACACCTAGCTTCTTCGGTACTCTAGCATACACTATTTTTCCTTCTCCAGTACCCCACCCCCATTCCATCCTCTCCCTCACCCAAAAGCAGTGGCTTGAGAAGCCGAAGCAGCAGCTGCCCAGCTTAAGAAATCCACCCCTCCAATCAAAGCTACCAGCAGGAGGCAGGCATATCACTAGGGAAGCCCCATAAACGAACAAAGCCCAGGCTCTGTCCACTCGTGGACTTCTGGTCAGGGGTACTCCGTGGAAGAGCTGGTTGGTCCAAACAGCCGGGAGGGAAGGAGAAATAAGGGTGATGGCTGAAAGTGCCCAGATGGAGATGCCTGAGCCCCTCGCTGGTCCTTTCAGACACTTCCTTCGTTCTAATTGGTATTTTAGGGCTGTCCCCCTGCCCCAACATCAACCCCAGCCTTCCACACTCTTGATATACCGGGACATAGGGCGAGAAATGGAGGGGGCAGAGGGGTTAGCAGGCGGAGGGATACATTATATATTGTCCGGTGAGTCTCTCACTCCCATTTCCTCTGAGTCAGTCTGGACTGGTTCTCCTTTTGGAAAACCTGTCCTTCCAGCTCCCAATGCTGCTGCTGGAAGGGCACCAGCTAGATGTAGCCTGAAAAGAAGGAGCTTCTACGGTACTTCCCATTAGCTGCTTTCACACTTTCCACCTCCATCCCCAAGAAGATTTTTTCCAAGCTCCCTTTTCCAAAGGTGTTTTCTTCAGGCCCTAGACCACACAGACAATATAGACCACCACAAAGTTCTCCTTTTCCTTGGCCTGGGCAGGAGATGGAACTCCTGCCCCTAACACAGGGAGGCTATAGAGTGAAGGATCCATTGTAGCAAGCTAGCATGGGTCAATTCTGCCACCTCTGACCGGTTCTTCCACTTACTTGATCCCTTAATCCCAATCTCACCCCGGGGTCTCCTAAATAGTCCTAATCCAAATCACCTAGGATCCTGGGTGAACTGGATGTTGCCTTCATTTGGCTTGCCTCCCTCTCCTCCTCCCCAGCTCATCGTCTTTGCTTTTTTCCTCTCCTCTCTCTGGGCAATCAGCCGTGTTCCCCACTCCTTGAATTGCTGTCTCCAAATCCCTCCCTCAATTCTCGTTCTAATAATCCCGTTCCCAAACTCTTCTTCCTCTCCATCTTCCTATCCCTGTTAACTGGTAGGCTCCTCCATTTTCATACCTCCCTCCCCTCCACACCCCGCGACCCTCGAGCACACTGCCAGGGTAGTGGGTAGGAAGAGAAGACATGGCTCAAGCTCCTCTCCTCAAGAAGCACCTTAGAGGTGCTAGCGGGATGGGGATGGAGAGTGCCGGTCACGGGTCCCAGGAGTCAGTTGCCTCTAGGGACGGGCAGTTGTCAACTCCTCTTTCTCAGGGTCCCCGGAAAAGGAATCAGGGGATACAGCTGGCCCAGTTCTAGAATTCCCACCTCGAACACCTCTAGCCGAGCCGGGCAGAGCTAGCAGAATTCAGCCGGCTGCTAGGACGGGGCGGGCATCGGAGCCCAAGCCTGCGTCGTCCGCCAAACCAGAGGACTCCGGACGTATCTCCTTCCCCCCATCCCACCCCAGTCTGCCGCCCATTCCCCGTCTCAGGCCCAGACCCAGGAAGCGCACCCACCTGCGTATGGGTTCCTCCTGCTGCGCCGTCCGTGGGTCCGGCCGCCCGCGGGCCAAGGGGCGGCGGCGCCCGCTCCTAGCGCCGGTGCATCCCCGCAGCGCCTACGAGGCGGAGCGGTGCCCGGGCGGGTAGGCGGCTCCGCATCGGGGGAAGGGAAGAGGGGAGAAAAGCGAGTCAAGGGGAGCCCTGCACAAAGCGGCCGAGGCTCCGGCTCCGGCTATATGCTTGCCGGGGCGCCCGCGGCAGCTGCACTGCTGCCTGCCTGTCTGTCCGCCCGCCGGGGGCCCAGCTAGCTCTCAGCTAGCTCTGCACTCCCTGCTCCCAGCAGGTGGCCGCGGCGCTGGGGGCCTCGCGTCCCAGGGTCTGCCGCCGCGGTTTCCTTGCCTTCTCCCTTTTTTATAGAGGATTCGGGTCTGGAGTGCGCATGCGTTGCCAGTTTTGCACGTCCCCCCCTTTCATGCCCCCCTCCCCATTCTGAACTCCCTCTCTTTCTGTCTTCGTTCCCCCCACCTCTCCCTCCTTGCTGTCCAGAGACTTCTTTTGGAGATGCCCTGGGAGTGATGGAGAGACACCCCCTTCCACCCCCACTCAACTGTCCATCAAGAAGAACCGAATAGGCTTCTCTACCCTTTTCCCCCAATTCAACCCACCTCCCCTTTAGTCTGATGTTGGGGGTAGCGGTGGGGCCGGAACCCAAATCTCAGGCTTCTCTAGCCCAATTCCTGGGTTTTGGAAGGAGGTAAAAGGACAAAGGAGGGGCTGAGTGGTTGGGTAGGTGTGTCTACCTTAAAGCCAATCTTGAAAAAGCTCTGAAGGCTGAGCTTGAGAAGCCAGGGTCCCATTTACTTTTACCGGCCTCAGGCCCCCACCAAAGAAGCCTCATTCTTACCCCTTCTATATGGATATAGGTTGGCGGTATTGTACCTGTCTGTATGTAGAAGTCTGATTATGTATTAGCACTAGAGTACGTGTGTTAACCGCCTGTGTTTGTCGAAAAGTGTGTTGTGGGAATGTTTTGGGGGGGAGATTAAGGGGAGTGTTTGTGTGTTTCCTGCCTTTGTGTGTGAACAGTTTGGATTTTTTTACAGTCACATTCACCAACCATGTGCGTGACCTTGATATGTTACTTAACTGCTCTGGCCTCAGTTTGCTCATTTATAAAACAAGAGGGCAAGATTAAATGGTTTCTAACTCTGATAGTCTGAGTTTTTAGAGGTCTCTTCATCACTCTCTGAAAAAGTGTAAATCAGTAAGTCCTGATGTGTCTTTGTCCATCTGGATCAAGAAGGGAGCTTGCAGTCCTCTCTGTATCTGAGGAAGGGTATTTGACTGAAAATGTGAGAGGTTGATAGTTCTCATCCTCTACCAGAAAGATGACTGAGTTTTCAGTCGATAAGAAACAGAAAACAGTCTTCTGTCTGGGTACCAACTTTCAGCACTCCCTATTGTTCCCTTCAGCCATGACTCTGGTTTTTCAAGGATTAAGTCACAGTCCATTTCTCTTTCCAGGATATTTCTTTTCCATCACTATCTTCTCCCAATTTTCCCCCAGCACTTGATGAAATGGGAGAACTGAAGGAGTAAGAATGAGAAAAGGTGGACACTAGCCTAGGAGATAGGAAGGGTGAAACTCCTAACTCTGGCCTATAAATAGCTCATTGAGCAGGACTGGGTTTTCAGCATCCCTCCTCCTCTTTGTATGGCTAGACACATTCTTGTCCCTGAGCAACAAGCTGGCCCCCAGTGGAACCCACTGAAGCGCTCTCTCTTTCCCTGAGGAGGGGGTTGATCACCCATTCCTTCTGCCACAGAACTCTCTTCTGGGCTGCCTGGGGCTCCAGCCTTTCTTTGGAAGGGGGTGTCCCCTGACAAAAGCTGTGCTAGCCTGCCCCTCCTCCAGTTCTGCCAAACTGTTAGCCTTGGCCCCCAGCCCAATTCCCAGGCAAAGGCTTGGCGACGGATGGAAGGCAAAATCCCAGGGGTTCTTAAGCGAGGAATATGGGCATCATGGCTGGCCCTGCATGGGACATTATTAGCAGGTGTCTTGGGGATCAAGTGTCTTCAGCTCCAACCTAAGCCCTGGTCTAACAGGGAGAGATTCCACAGAAAAACAAAATTTGCCTCTCTGCTCCAACACAGAGATCCAATATGTTAGGAACATTCAGGTCAAGTATCCTTTTGTTCACTCCTCCCCATCCCCCATTCTTAAATGGCTCCTTCTTTCATCTTTTCTGTTGCCCTACTTCTCCCTTCTTACAAATTCCCAAACACCTCAGGGACAAGTAGGTACTTCACCCCTGAACCACATCTCTAATGTTCCAGAATGAAAACATCCTTTATTGCACCTCTGTCCTATAGGAGACTCTAAACTGAAGAATCAAAACTCCCAGAATCCCAAAAGCTCAGGTTTGGAAAAGACTCCAGAGAACATCAAATTCAGTCTGTATGGAACAAACTCTTCTCCAACATCCCCTACAAGTGGTCAGCTAGTTTTTACTTGAAGACTTCCATTGAGGAAGAATTAATCACCTACTGGGACAGACCATCCCACTTTTGGTTAGCTCTAATTATTAGGAAGTTTTCCTTTCTGTTAAGCCTAAATTTTCTTCTTTTCTTCTTTCAGTATTTGCTTATGGATCTGTCCTTTGAGACCAAGCAGAAATGGCATAGTGGATAAGTCATTGGAATCAGAGTTAGAAAGACATATTTTGAATTGTGCTTCAGACAATTTCTAGCTGTGTGATCCTGAACAAATCATTCAAACTCCCTAGACCACAGTTTTCTTATAGGTAAAACAAGGGGATTGGATTTGTTAATCTCTAATGTTCCTTCCAGCCCTAAATTGATGATCTTATAGATGTCTAAACCCTTTTCACAATGGTAGCCCTTCCAGTAATTGAACAGAGTCAATGTCTCTTTTCTAGGCTAAAAACCTCAACTTCTTCAACTAATACAACTATGACATGATCTTCCTATCCTGGTTGTCTTCCTCTACATAGAGTCCAACTAAGGACTTTCTTACCTAAAAAGTAGCACCCAGAACTGACGATAATATTCTAGGCTTGGTCTGACCAGGACAAAGTACAGATGAATTAATACTTCCTTAGGTTTCTTTTAATATAACCCAAGACTGCATTTGCTTTTCTTTGGGTTGCATATCTCATTCTCTTGATTCATGTTGAATTTGCAGTCTATTAAAACCTCCAGGTCTTTTTCAAACACACTACTGTCTAGCCATGTCTCACCCATTTTGTATTTGTGGAGAGATTTTTTTGTCATTTTTTTACCCTAAATCCCTATTACATTTTTTCTTATAAGATTTGCTCCAGTGTTCCAGGCTCTCAAGTTCTTTTTTTGGATCCTCACTCTGTCATCTAATGTGTTAGCTATCTCTTCCAGTTTGTACCATCTGCAAATCTGATAAGTATGCCATTTATGGCTTCATCTAAGTCATTGATAAAAATGTTACACAGGGCAATACCTATATCCCTAAGGCTCTCAGAATTAGCAAATGTTTATTAAGCACCCATCTACTATATGCCAGATACAGTGCTAAACTCTGGGGAATGTAAAGACAAAAAGTGAAACAGTCCTTACCCTCAAGGATCTTTACATTCTAGTGAAAGGAATGATACATGTGTAGGTAGAGGTGAGCTGATAAATATTTAACAATTGGATTTCTGGGGGAGCAAATGTTTGAATGACACACTTTTAAGTTTAAACTGAATTAACAATTTCTTGATCACACATCTAGACAGCCAACAAAACAACAGGAAAAAATCCTCATTTGTAGCATTTTCAGATTTCTGAGGTACAAATATTCACACCTAAATTTAAACAATTGGATCTCTCTAACATACCACTGCATATAGGTATATCTGTTGTTCAGTTGTGTCAGACTCTCTGTGATCCCATTTGGAATTTTCTTGCCATTTCCTTCTCTGGTTCATTTTACAGATGAGGAAATTGAGGCAAATAGGATTAAGTGATTTGCCCAAGGTCACAAAGCTAGTTATTGTCTGAGGCAAGATTTGAAGTCAGGAAAATGAATCTAACTCCTCCAGCTCTCTATTGCATTATCTATTGCATCATACATATAGATATATGTGCATATACACACATGAACACATACACACATTACATAAAAGATAGACAAAGTAACTTTAGAGGGGAAGGCACCTGCAGTTGTTGGGATGTGGAAACACTTCCTGAAGAAGTTGAGTTTTGAAGGAAAATAGAGATTCTAAAAGCTAAGGAGGTGAGGAGAGAGAACATTCCAGGCTTGGGGAACAACCTTCACAAAAGCCTGGTTATAGGAGATGGAGCATCATGTGTGGGGAACCGTATCATAGAACATGGATCATAGAGTACATGGAGAAAGCTCTGGAACAATAAGAAGCAACCAGATTGTAAAGAACTTCAAGTGCCATCCTGAAAAGTTGAGATCTAATCTAAGAGGGAATTAGGAGTTTGTTGAGTTTGGGGGGTTTGTTGAGTAGGGAAATGCTATAGTCAGACTAATTCAATGGATTGCAGTGGGGAGAAAATAGGAGACTATTTTCTAAGCTGACATTGAGCCATTAATGACTACTTTGTAGGTACCTGTCAGTTCCAATTCTATTTATTTTCTACTGTTTAGCTCATATATTTCCATCATGTCTACAAAGATATCATGAGAGCATTTGTCAAATGCTTTGCTAAAATATAGGTAAATTATGTCTACAGAATTCCCCTGATTTAATAGTCTGGTAACCTTGTCAGAAAGGAAGTAAAGTTAGTTTGACATGACCTGGTCTTATTAAATCCACACTGCTTATTTTTTAATGATCACTATTTCTTTTTCTATATGTCAGATTTTGCAAGGAATCAAATTCAAGTTCACTGGCCTAAAGTCTAAAGAATGTTTTCTTTCTTTCTACCTCACCCCAATTGTTATTTGCATTTTGTTTTCAAAGAGGACACCACAATATTGGAGTAAAATAGTGGGTGATGGGTGATGTCTTGATTTGCACATGCATTGGGTCTAAGTGAGGCAGAGTTGCACAGAGTCCTCAGTCTCACTCTCTCTTTCAGAGTTATCAAAGTCTAGTGGCAGGACAAAATTCAAGATGACTGGGGATGACCCAGGATAAGTGGATAACTTTGACACTTTCAATATCTGATTAAGCTCATAGCACCTGCTTCAACCTTCTTCATGGCTAATGGAACAAATAGTTCTTATCCACCCATTCCACTGGAGGAAATCTTCACATGCTTGGGGTAGACAGTCCCCTAACTCACTGACAGATTTGAGACTGGTAGATAATCCTCAACCTTGTTTAGCCTACTTGCTGAGATGGTTTATTGGAGTGTAGCCACTGTGCATGCTATAGCTTCTTGGGGCCATAGATGAGAGTTGGGTGAAAGTGGACAACAAAGGTGGATGAACAGTTCTGGAAAAGAGTCAGCAGTCCCCCAACCCGGAAGTGCTTGTCCTTCCTGAACACTCCATACACTCCTCACTTCAATTAACAGAAGGTCCAAATAATTGAATGGAATAAACCAGTCAATCAAATATGTAAACTAGATGTGAATAAGACTTTAATAAATTTTGGATGAGTAAAATGCTTTGATCATTAGATGAAATCAGATAGGGAAATGTCTTGTGATTGGCTGAAAGAATAAAACACACTTCTGAGCTAGTGTATATAATACAGCAAGTTAGTTCAAAATTGCTTATTCAGTGCCAGTTTAGGGGGAGGATTCCATTAAACAAAGAAAAAAATTTCCAAGAACTAGGAATGTGAGGTTTACCTTTTGTGCACATTTGACCTCCAAATTTAAGGCCACTCTCCTAGTGTATACAAGGGGAAGGGGTATTCCTGGCTTGAGAGGATGTTTCTGTAACAACTATCCTTACTATACCTGATTAATAAATATCTTTTCTAAAAATTAATTAGCTCTGCTGTTAATTGATAGGGAGTGCATACAAGGAGCTTGTGAGCAAAAATATTGGAAACTTGATCCTCTTAGAATGAAAGAAGAAGTTGCCAGACTCTTTTTAAGACTTGATCTGTCATGGCGAATGGTAGTTGGAGAACTTACCCTTGCTATTCCGATAAAACCTATTTCTTTTGTGGAAAATCAAGACATTTGCCTTTTTATAGTCCTATCATATTTTTTGTGCTCTACAATTTTACAAAGACCATTGACAATGATTCAGTACTTTCTCCATTAAATGAGGTTCATGGAATAGATAATCTCTAAGGTCTATACAGCTCTGATGTTTTATGACAACAAAGGTGATGAAGATAGAGATACTGGTGATGATGAAAAAGGTAAAGATTTTTTTTTAAACAATCAACATTTATTAACTACTTCCTGTATTTGGGGCCCTGTGCTTAGTACTGAAGGAAACAAAAATTTTTAACACAGTCACTTCTGCTCTTGCATAATTTAGATGTATGGAATGGGAGAAGGTACTTAAATCAGATAAGTGTTGTTTGTCCTTTGTTTTCAGAGGATCAATGGCAACATGATGTTAGCAGGACAAAAATCAAGTAGATTGGTGATGGCCCAAAATGCAGTGGATAATCTTGGTGTCTTTGATGTCTGACCAACTTCTAAGTACTTCATATCAACCACTTCAGGTGATATGGCCATTTATGGCTATTAGAACAAATTGTTCTCATCTGCCTATTCTATCAGGGGAAGTTTTCAGATGCTTGGGATAACTCATATAATAGAAGTGACATAAGAGAATTAGAAAGTGTTTGGGGGGTTCACAGGAGGGAGATATTACTTTTGACATGTGGAAGAATATAAAATTCTTCCTGGAAGATGACATTAATGATAATGGTGATGATGGTAATATCTGGGATCAGGGAAAGAAGAAGGTAAGTGAGAAAAAAAATAAAAACAAAGACCAATAGTTGAGAAAAGTAAGACAATGAAGACAGTAGTGTGAGAAGATGACATTCTCATCCTGACAGTAGTAAGGCTCAGACAGCCAACATGTTGCATGAACATTTAGCCTAGGTTCTCTTCCTTCAAGTTCCCTGGGCCACCACTGGGGTCCTATTTCCCTTAGACCAAGTTAGAGAAAAAAGGAATGAGCTGATCTTCTGGGGTCTTAATTTAGAGAACTAGCCAACTATCCAGAGTTTTCTAATGGCCAAAGTCAAGCAGGAATCTTGGAGTATATAATCTGCATGCTCTTATTTTTTTTTCTAAGCAGAGGGGAGGACCCAGTGGTCAGAGCCCTAGGACTAATGTTAGGCAGCTTGGTTTGGAATCCTGACTATCAACTTGCTATATAACTATGGGCAAGTACTTTCCCCTCTTAGAAACTTCCCCTTTTGAAGCCTGGCTTCAGAACCAGCCTATTTCCAGACTATCCTGTTTGTATAATTTGTGAGGATGAAACTCTTTCATCAATCTCCATTATCTATCCCAAACCTCTCTGCATTTTAAAACAACCTTTGAGATATTGATTAGCACATCTTTAGATAGGTCTGGGAGCTGGTTTTCCAGCTGCATGCCATCTAGCTCCTTGATCCCTCTCTGAGTTTCCACCTTTACTTCTCTAGTTTCCCTGAGGCTATATTTCCCCTATAAAGATCTGCTTATGATGAAGATCTTTGCTAAGTTCTTTCTGGACTAAGCGCATAATAAGGTATTTTCTTTCTCTCCCTCACAGTGCCTTGCCTCTAATGGCATCTTTCTCCTTAGTTATATATAACTAAGCTGGTTAGTCTGCTACACTCCTCTGTGGAACTAACCTGCCAGTCAATGGCATACTCATGGCATTCGTAAGAATGGATTCTTCCAAATCCCTTTCCTTGGTAACCCTGTTGTTCTCCCAACTCTATTTCATATTTGTCATTCATGGTGTCTATTTTATCTCTTACTTTGTCTGTAGCTTCTCCTAAATAAATCTACCTTTTGGAAAAGAGGAAAAAACTCCCTTTCCTCATCTGTAAAATGGGGATAATAATCTTTGCATATTGTTGACCTCATAGAGTTATGAGGAAATCACTTTGTTTAAATTGTAAGCTATAGAAATGCAAGCTATTTTTATCGTGATCTATATGTAGTAACACAGAGAGTGACTTCCCCTTCTCCAGTATTAACTGTCTACTGTGTGTTAGGGGTTGGGGGAGATATAAAGTTTAAATAAAATCTGGTCTTTGACTTCTTAGACCCATTCTTCCTCTTTCCTTCCCAGAAGAAGGATGTTATGCACAGAAAACTCTTTTTTAGGAGGTTGGGGTAGGGGTAGACCTGTGAATTCATTGAATGAGAGAACTTTAAATGAGGGAACTCCTGCCACTGAGGAAGATTGCCAACTCCTCTGTAACCATTATTAGGTATGCACAAAACATTTATTCCAAGCCAGTTTTTTGTGCTAGGCCCTGGGGATATAAACATAAAAACTAAAACAATTCCTGCTTGCAAGGAGTTTACATACTGATAGGAGAGACAAGTACATATAAGAATATACACAGCATCCATGTGGAGTGAATAAACACAAATAAATGCAAGGTAGTTGAATATAAGGCATTTTTTGGAAGGAAGGCACCAGCACTTGGGAGAATCAAAAAAAAAGCTTCATGTAGAAGATAGTATTTATGCTGCATCTCAAAAGAATAGGAATTCTTTTCTATGAAGAATTCTGTTCTTAGAACAGAATTTTATGAGGTAGAAGGAAGGAGAGAAGGCACTCCAGGTATAGGAGATAGTCACTGAAAAGGTGCATAGATAGGAAATGGAGCAGTGTGTGTGTGTGTGTGTGTGTGTGTGTGTGTGTGTGTGTGTAATAGAAACATCAGTTTGGCCAGGTCATGGAGTACAGTGGTATAAAATACTATATAAGGTATTGTGACTAATATATATATAGGTAAATGTATATATATATATATATATACATATGTACATATATGTATGTATATATATGTTTTACAAAGGAATATTTATTTCAAAGATAGAACAATTACAGAAGTACAAACATTTCTCCTCAACTTATATCCAGCCTTAGTTGGAGTTGCTTGGGGCACTGAAAAGTTAAGTGACTCAAAAAACTATAATAAAAATGAGAGGCAAAAGAACACTACGTGAAGGCCAAGGAAGACAGGTCATTACTTACTGAAGGAAGCAGGGAAGATTTCTTAGAGGGCTTGGAATTGGCATTCCACGTGGACTTTAAAGGGTGGGAAAACTGAAACTGAAAAAGATGGGTTGGCCACCTGATGAGAGGGAGGGTTGCCCACCTGATGAGAGGGAGGGTTGCCCAGTGAGTAGCCGGCTCTGTGTTCTCCATGGTGTCTTTGAGATTTCGAGAGATCTGAGAGAGGGGCTCAGCACTTTATGGCAAACTCATAAGATAGGAGAGGGAGGCTGTGACTGGCATCCATGGAGGGAACATTTTCACAGATAAGATCTGAGAGCTGTTGCAGTTGGGGCATGTTGGAGGAATTCGAGAGGTGGGAGAGACTGGGATGCTGGGACATTCCAGGCACAAAGACAGGAGAATGGAGAGGGTACGTGTGGGAGGGCAGCAAGTTATTTGGGGAAAAGGCAAAAGGAAGGGAACCAACATTTATTAAGCATCTACTTTATGCCAGGCACTGTGCCCAGCATTTAACAAGTATTATCTCACTTGATGCTCACAAAATCCTGGAAGATGGGTGCTGTTATTATCTGCATTTTACAGCTGAAGAAACTGAAACACACTGTATATGCCCAGGGTCACACAGCTAAGTATCTTAGCTTCCTGACTCTGGTACTGAGGCTTTAAATGCCAGGTTAAAGAATTTGAACTTGACTTGGAAAGCAATAGGAAGCCATTGAAAGGTTTTGAAGAGTAGCATGATGTGACCATATCTATGCATAAAGAAGGTTAGCCTGGCAGCCTGTGAAGGATGGATGGGAAGAGTTCAGTGAAGGCACCTCCCTTAGAGTTTCCCCAAGCCCTTGCTGCCTCTCCCGGTGCTCCCGACCATACAAATGTGCTGCATTGTGAGAGGCCGACTCTGATCCATATAATTCCCCTGGGAAACAAGAAGCTCATTCATAAACTGAAAGAGAAGCTGGGGAGGCTGTTGGCTGCTGCCATAAAGCCAGCCACACAGGCCCAGGAAGCTAGGAGTGCAGGAGGATGGGGAGGGAGGAGCGGGGGTTGTTAGACCCAAGAAGGCGGGAGGGACAGCTTGGCTCCAGCTTGCCCACTTGGGCTAAGCATGTGGATTGAGGGTGTTCAGAGACTCAGAACTTTGCCCACCTGGCACAGGTCCAAGAGAAAGGGGTTTTATCAGCTCTACTCCCACTGTCCAGGCTTCCTTAGAGACTCCAGCCTGCATGGCATCTAACTTGCAGGCTGGCCTTTGCCTATGGCTCTGGGCAGAGAACCAGGTCTTGAAATGGAGACTCTGTGGGAAGAAATAGGGAGGCTCAGGGACTGAGCTGTGGACACAGTACTGGGGGGAAAGTAGACCCTGAGGTACTTGGGAGAAATAGAGGAGAGGGCATGGGAAAAGTGACTTTTCACTGAGATCTGGATCTGAGCTTCTTAAGCAATATTCTGTGACATTGGTCTTTATCATCCTGCCCTGCCTCTCCATTCTTCCAAAACGCTGGAGCCCACAGTTGCCCACAGCTGGAGTGAGCAGGAGCAGACCTTGCTCACAGCTAGAACAGCAGGTAGCCAGAGGCCAGAAGCATTGATCCATAGAGATAAGTGGTTGTCAATGAATAAAGCCAGTTATTGGCTCAGATTGGGGATCAAATTCCAGAATAAAGTGGTACCCAGACCTTGGAAAGCATCAATAGAGCCATGCAAGCAGAAGCAGGAAAGAGAAGAAAAGGGCATTAGAATGTATCTCTCTAGGTTCAAGGGTCAGTGAACAAATAAAATGGGCATAAAGGGATCTTGAATGTCCTAATAAGATCTTTCCATTTGGAATAGAAGGATACTGAAACAGACAGTTTGAGCTTCCTTTGAGAAGCAAGTGGATCTGTATTCTCTGTGGATTCAGAGACCCATTGTTATCCCCATATTAATTTTTGTCCTTTCTAAAGAGTGTGTGCTGGGAGGTAACCAAGATTGGGGAAGGAGATCCAGGACTGTTAGAGTGGAAGGAAAAAAGTGCCAAGGAACTAAGAACACACCATTCCTCACTGGGAATCAGGAATCCCCAAGAGCCATAACTAGAACAGGTTCTGCTCTCTGGAGTCAGTCTGGGAAAATCAGCTCCCACCTCCCTATTTGATCTCAAGATGCCCAGAGAAACACTCTACTTCCAGATTTTCCCAGTGGTCCCAGGATAGAGCAAATCCCTGGCCAGGGACACATACCTCTTGCATTTTCCTGACACAAAGTATCCAAACACTTCCTGAGATGGTGATATTTCAAATTGAGCAGCTGAGACTGTGTCAAGATAAGGAGGGCTGACTTTGAGTTTTTCCAACCCTCTGCCTTAACCAGCAGATTTCCTTTACCCTTTCTGAACTTATTCCTCAATGCTTAGCATTCTCCCTCTTATTCTTCCCCTCCCTGTGATAATAAACCTCCAATGATTAAAATAAAACCAATGATTAAATCCTCTTTCTCACTTTCAACTGCCCACTCCCCCATTCCTGTCTATCTCAATTCTCCTGTTTCCCTCCCTCTAAATGTCCCACTACCATTCTATCTCACTGTGCCCTCAGGAACAACAACTCCATGATATTACTGGTTAGTCATGCATAGATCCTTTATACATAGATCCAAAAAGATATTTATTTCTTATTCCTCTAATTTGTTTATGATGTGACTTTTAAAATCTAGGTCATGTATACATTTGGAACTTATATGTTGGGAGATGTTGGACTAAATCTAATTTCTGTCAGATTGCTGCCAAATTTTCCCAACAGTTTTTGTCAAACAATAAATTCTTCCCTCAGAAACTGAAGTCTTTGGATTTACCAAACATTTTGCTATTGTGTTTGCTTCTGTATGTTGTGTGCCTAATTGACTAACATGGTGTGATCATCTCAGTAGACTGGCTAAACCAGGTTGAAGATAATTGACAAGTCTCAAATTTTTCGGTGAGTTAGGGGGATGTCTACCCCAAGAATTGAAGGTTTTCTTTAGTGCAATGGGCCAATGAGAACAATTTATTTCAATAGTCATGAGACAACTGAAGTAGGTGCTGTGGAGCACTTAGAGCTTGGTCAGACATGGACAATGCCAAATTCATTCATTTCATCCTGGGTCATTGCCAGTCATCTTGACTTTTGTCCTGCCACTGGCCTTTGATGACTCAGGGAGAGAGAGGGTGAGGATTTTGTGAAAGTCTGCTTCACTAAGTTCAATTGGTGAGCAAGTCAAGAAAGACATCACTCATGATAATAATATCATGGTCCTCTTTGAAAATGAAAGACTAACAACAATCAACACCACCTAATAACTAATTAGATAATGAATGACCTCTCGTTTTTTAAACTAGTACCCTTTGGTTGTCTGTAGTGCAATTTAAGACCTGGTACTGATAGATCCCCTTCCTTCATGTTTCATACTTTTTTGAGATTTTTTTTTAAATTCTTGATCTTTTGTTCCTTCCTATGAATTTCATTATCATTTTTTTCTAGCTCTGTAAAACCTTCATTTTGGAGATTTGATTGGTATAGCACTGAATACATAAATTAACTTGGGTAGTATTGTCATTTTTATTATATTGGCCAGACCTACATATGAGCAATTAATGTTTCTCTGATTATTTAGGACTGTCTTTATTTCTGCAAAAAATGTCTTATAATTAGATTCATATAGTCCCTGGGTGAATATTGGAATATAAATTCCTAAATATTTTATAGCTTCTATAGGTATCTTGAATGGAATTTTTCTTCCTAGCTCCTGCTGGGTTTCATCTTTAGAAGTTTTTTCTGGTCCCCCCTTCCCAGGCTGGTAATGTATTCTTTTCTTAGATTGCTTTCCATATCTATCTGTCTGTCTCTGTATCTATCCATCTATCCATCCATCCATCCCTCTATATATCCACCTATCTATCATCTATCCACACATACATATTCATTCATCTATCCATCTATCTATTTATCTATCTATCCATCCCTCTATCTGTCTATCCATCCATCCATGTATTCATCCCTCTATCTATTCACTTATCTATCATCTATCCATACATACTACATACATACATTCATCTATCCATTTATCTATCTATCCATCTATCCTTCCATTTCTCTCTCTCTCTCTCTCTTTCTCTCTTTCCCTCTCCCTCTCCCCCCCTTTCTCCCTCTCTAATGTACTTAGTTTTTTTTTTAATATTGTCTTTCTCATTAGAATGTAAAGATATTGAAGGCAGGAACTGTTTTGTGGTCTTTCTCAGTGCTTACTTGGTATCTAGTAAGCATTTTACAAATGCCTTCTGACTAACAAAAACCCTGCATGGTATATGTTATTAGTACTCCCATTATATATATATATATATATATAAGGAAACTGAATTTGAGAGGTTAAATGATTGCTCACGGTCACAAAAGTCAAGATTTAAACTCAGGTCATCCAGATGCCCAAGTCCAACCCTTTGCCCACTATCCCACCAAGCTAGAACAAGTGCAAAGGATCAATCAGAATTGGGACAAGGCTGGAGAACATTATTCTAGGAGAATCAGTTGAAGGAATTGGGGTTATTTCCTCTGAGGAAGAGAAGAATTAGTTAGGGCTGGAGTGAAGAGATAAAATCATTACCAGTTTCTTTAGGTAGCTGAAGGATTGCAATGTAGAAGAGGAGGAGACTTGGAGCAATGGGAGAGATTGCAGAACAGTAGACTCAGGCTTGATTTAAGAAGCAGCTTTCCAAAAATGAGAGGTATAGAAAAAATTGAATGGGCTTTTCCAGCAGGTCAGTACTGAAGATCTTCAAATGATAGCTAGATAGCCATTTGTTGGAAAGATTATAATGGATACTCTTTCTTCAGGTACAAATTGGTCCAGATTGCTTTTGAGCTCCATCCTACAGTTTGGAGATGTCATGACATGTAAGGAGACCTCTGGCTTTAAGACCCCTGACTTCATCTTCTTCATGTCTGTATGTTAGGCTCCAAATCACAGAATTTCAGATTTGGAAGGGACTTTAACTATCATCTATGCAACTCTTCCCCTAATACAATCTAGTTGCTCATTTGACTTTTTAAAAAATCTCTAGTGAAGAGAAACCTACTATTTCCTAAGGCAGACCACTTCACTTTTGGATAGATCTCATTATTAGGAAATTTTTCTTTACATCAAATCTAAATTCACTTCTGTGCAGTTTCTCCCCATTTTCCCAGTTTTGCCTTCTGGAGTCAAATAAAAAAAAGGTTTAATATCTCTTCCATATTTTAACCTTCCAGGAACTTGAAAACAGCAATCATATTTTCCCTGAACTAAATAACTATAGTTACTTCTGTCAATTCTCATATGAATTGTGCTCATATCCCTTTATTATCCTGATTTCTCTTTGCTAGATGATCAAATCAATCAGTGTGTAAGCTTTTATTAGTCATCCTCTGTGTACTACAAATTGTAGATGTCACTGAAGATAAAAAGTCATAAATGAAATAGTCCCTGTCCTCAAGGAGTTTACATTCAATCAAGGGATATTCAGTTTATCACTCCTCTTTCTGAAAATTGGCACCCATAATTAATGTATTGCTATAGTTAGCATTTCTAATGCTATATCAAGTAGCAGTGATGGTCATGGACAACCTTGCTGTACTTCTAATATTGTTAGAAAAGCCTCTAGTTTATTTCCATGACATAAAAGCTGCTTTTTGGGTTTTTTTTTTGGATATTGCTTACCACATTAATGAAATGTTCATTTGTCCTTGCATTTTCTAGTTTTTATATGACAGAAATAAATATTGTATTTTGTCCAAAAGCCTTTCTTAAATCTGTTGGTATAATTGTATGTTTTTGTTTTTCTTATTAATATAATCCAATATGCTTATAGTCTTCCTAATATTGAACCTGCCTTGCATTTCTAGTATAAATTCAACTTAGTCATAATGTATCACCTTTTTGGATATGCTGTGTTAGTCTCTTTACTAAAATTTTATTTAAACTTTTTGTTTCAATATTAATTAGATATATTGATCTATGGCTTTCTTTATTTTTATTCTCTCTGGTTTGGATGTCAAAACTATATTTGTATCAGGGGCAGCTAGATGGTGCAGTGGATAGAGTTTGGACCCTGAAGTCAGCAGGATCTTTGTTCAAATTCAGCCTCAGACACTTAACAGTATCTAGCTGAGTGACTGGGCAAATCATTTAACCCTAATTGCCTCAGCAAAAAAAAAAAAGACCATATTTGTATCATACAAAGAATTTAGTAGTATCCCTGCTTTTGCTCTTTTTCTTGTAAACAACTTATATATAATGTATAATAATATTTATATTACATAACTATATTATATAAGCTATAGTTATTCATCTATATGTAATACATGATGTTTAAATTGTGAGGTTTTATTGGTATATAGTTGGACAAAATAGTTTGTAATAATTTTCTTCATCTGTTGTGAATTCTTTTTGATATTGGTAATTTAATTTTCCTTTCTTTTTAGAAATCAGATTTATCTATTTTATTTATTTTTTAAAAAATCCTAGCACCTAGTTTTATTTTTTAATTTAATAGGATATTTCTTTTTGATTTTGTTAATTTCTATAATAATTTTCAGAATTTCTCTTTATACGTTCAATTGGGTTTAAAAGTTGAGGGTTTTTTATTATTTTTTAAGTTGCACAACAAATTCATCTATCTGTTCTTTATTTTTCTATATGAATTTTCTTCTATGAATTGTTTTGATTGCATCCCCAAAGTTTTTGTCGTATCATTATTTTCATTGGAATTATCTATTGTTTCTTTGGGTTTTTTTTCTCACCAACTCTTTAGGATTAAATTATTTAAATCTCAAATTCATTTTTAAGCCTTTTTTTTCAGTGGTCCTTTATTGAATGAATTTACTTCATTGTGGTCAGTAAAGGATGCATTTTATTTCTGCTTTCTTGCATTTCTTTGTGAGCTTGTTCTGACTCAACACATGATCATCTGAGAAATACGTACATTCTTTTCTATCCCCATTCAATAATCATTAAAGAACTATCATATTAACTTTTCTAAACTTCTTTTCAGAACCTTAATTTATTTCTTGTCTATTACTAAAATTAGAATTGTTTAGGTGCTTCCAATAATTAACATAATATTCTGGATGTGGTCTGACCAGGGAAAAATACAGAGCAACTACCACCTCCTTATTCTGAGATATTACATCTCTTAAAGTGTTCTAACTTTACATCACCAAGAATCTGTCTCAAGAGAGGATGTTGCTTCATGGATAGCATGGAAGGCATTTCGAAGCTGCAAAGGCTCCTAGTTCTGGGAGGTATGGTGAGAGGAGATTAGGTAGCGGCAGCCAGAAGGGAGTAGGGGGCTAATACCCAAGGTTTGTGGGAGAAAGGTAAGGGGGAAAAGGAAAGTCAATTCTGACCCAAGTTGTGTAAAGGCAGAAACTCCAGGTTAATGACAGGAGTCTGGTGGAGTTAATTAGTTGATATTCAAACATTAGCACTAATTTGGGGATTGGGACCATCTGGGTGGCCATATGCCAACGCCTCCTTTTTTCCCCTTTTTCCTTTTTCCTTCCCAATCTCTCTCATGCCATTCTCCTGCTCTTTTCCCCTTCTTCCTTTCCTCTCTCAGGCATCTCCACCTTTTCCTCTTCATTATTCCTTTCCATCTTTCCTTCTTATATTCTTCCCCTTCTTGACAGGCTTGGCTAGTTCCCCTCCTCCACTCTTTGGAGCAATGTGATTCAGTGACAGGCCCCAGATGGTGAGGAAGTCACTAGAACTGGGGAATGAATGAGCCGAAAGGTCATTGATTCCCTGGAGGCCTTGGGCCCCTGACAGCCACCTCATGGCTTCTCAGCATCTTTTTGCTCCAGCAAGCAGTTATCTTATTTCTGAGTGAATGCTCTGGTGATAGAGAACTCAGTACCTCAATTTACATTTGAACAATTCATTGTTAGGAGGGTCTTATATCTAACAATCATTTTTCTATTTGGTGTAGGGGAAAGAGCAATGAATTAAAATCAGGGGATCTGTGTTTGAATCATACCACTACTAATTGCTCTTTGTGTGATGTTGAAAAACTTACTTACTCTTTAGTTTCCTTATTTGTACAATGACAAGATTGGACTTTGATGATCTCTGAAGTTCCTTCCAGTTATCACTGTCTTACTTTCTTCATCTGTAAAAAAGGAGAGGGGTTGGACTCAATGGCCTCTAAGGTCCCTTCTAGCTCTAAGCTATGATCTTACAGAAATCAGAGCAATGGGAAGAAATGTCACTGAAGAAGATTTAAGGAGAGATGTCAGAAAAAAGTTGTAGTTGATGAGAGCTTTTCAAAAGTGTAATGTGTTTCCTTTGAACTGGTGGGATTTTCTTCCAGTGGCTGCTAAGGGTACATTAGAGAGAATTCCTATTCAGGTTTGTATTAGACAAAAGGAAACTGAGGACCCTTTCAATGCAGTTTATCTGATGCTATGAAATCTAATTCTTCTGTCCAAGAATGCTTCACATAATAGTAAGCATTTGTACAGTACTTTAAGATATACAAAGTGTTTTACAAATCATCTCATTTTATCCTCACAGCAACCATGGGATATAGGTGCTGTTGTTATTACTGTTTTAAAAATAAAGAAATTGAGGCAGACAGGTAAAATGACTTGTCCAAACTCATACAACTAGGAAGTACCTGAGGCCAGATTTTAAACTCAGGTTTTTCTGATTCCAGACCTAGTGTCCTATCCATTGTACCAACTGGCTGCCCTCAAATACTTTTTGATACTGATCACAATATCTGTCCTAAATCTTCTCTTCTCCAGGCTAAATACCTCTATTGATCCTCAAAGGATGTGCTTCCCACTCCTTTCCTTTCCTATTTATCCTCCTCTGAATACAGTTTATTAGTCAACATCCTTCCAAAAATGGGGTACTCAGAATAATATGATAGCAGTAGAGTGGGAGATTTAACATAGAGATATACAAAATTTGAGGACAGAACAAGCTATATACTCCACCTTATTTCTCAAGACCAGTGTGTCTAAATATGAAGAAGCCCATCAATAGGACAATGGCCTTGCAATCTGTGAGACAGAAAAAAAAGGGTGCTCAGTATAGTATATCCCTTTTTGCTTCTTTAGGAATAGTGGCAGAGTGGAAGAAATAGGGCAGAGGAAGAGGAAACCTAACACCCTAGACAGAAGCCCAGCTTAGGAGTCAGGAAGAGTTGAGTTCAAGGCCCATTGGTCACAAACTCCCTGATATGCTAGTCCAGTGGCTTCACTTCTTCAGGACCAAGGCAAGTCTTAAAGACCATGTAGTGCAGAGATAGCTTTTATTTGATTTGAGAAAGGAAGTTCTGTTCTTCACCAGGTGTTCCCAACACTAATGAAATCAAAGGAATGGGAGGAAGGTCCCCAAGGTTACTAATATACAGTTTCTAAACTGTCCATGATCATTAATTTTGCTGTTGATACTATAATTGGGAGCACCTTATCCAGTTTGGGAGCCACAATACTGGAAAAACAAAATCACATTTATCTTGATATTCTCTCTACAAATGAACCCTGAAGACAAAAGGAAGTTGTAGATAAGTGGATAATTGATAAAATTCAACCAACAACTCAAATGTAGGCAGTGTATTGGGATTCGAAGATAGAAACTAATTGTTCCTTTCCCACAAAGAGCTTACATTCTTCTTTGAAGCCCTATATAGATAAGTAAATTACAAGATGTGTACAAAGTAATGAGAAAAAAAAATTGGAGGCACTCAATGCAGTGAGTGCCAAATGCTATGAAAAACCAAAATCGATCATATTTGAACAGGCAGAAAGTGATTGATTACTGATGTAAGAATCATTTCTGAATCAGTTGTATACAGACTTGTTAGCTCCTAGATTGAGATCAATAACCAATTAGAAGAAAGAACAAAAACTGGACAAAAACAAAGGCCCATCTTTTTAAATATCAATATTCTTTTGGTTATGCTGTAATTTGTGGAGTACCATGGTCTTTGAAGAATTACAGTTCCAGGATGGGAAAAGAATAACAGAGAAGCATATATATTGTGGCTAGAAGTGGTGCCATAATGCCTAAAGCACTGGGCCTAAAGTCAGAAAGATTCATCTTTCTGTGTTCAGATCTGACCTCAGACACTTGGTAGCTGTGTGACCCTGAGCAAGTCACTCACTCTGTTTGACTCAGTTTCCTCATCTGTAAAATGAGCTTGAGAAGAAAATGACAAATTACTAGTGTCTTTGCTAAGAAAACCCCAAATGGGATCCCAAAGAGTTAGATACAACTGAATGGCAACAACAAAATATAGATTGTGGACTTGTACTTCCATCTAAAAATGAAACCTAACCTCTTCACACCTCTTAGATTGGCTAAGATGACAAGAAAAGGTAATGATAAACGTTGGAAGAGATATGGGGAAACTGGGACACTCATTGTTGGTGGAGTTGTAAACTGTCCAACCATTCTAGAGAGCAATTTGGAACTATTTGGCAATTCCAATAGTCTTGTGGTGGAGAAAGCCATCGGCATTCAGAGAGAGAATCATGGTGACTGAATATGGATCACAACATAGTATTTTCATCTTTTTTGTTGTTGTTTGTTTGCTTGCTTTTTTCTTTCTCAATTTTCCCCTTTTGATCTGATTTTTCTTGTGCATAATGATAAATGTGAAAATATGTTTAAAAGAACTGCACATGTTTAATCTATATTTGATTACTTGCTATCCAGGGGAGGAGAGAGCAGGGAAAGGAGGGAGAAAAATTTGAAACACAAGGTTTTACAAGAGTGACTGTTGAAAACTATTTTTGCATGTATTTTGAAAAAAAAAAGCTATTATAAAAAATGAAACCTAGATCCTCAGTCATCTTCAGTCTGTAAGTGATAAATCCTAGGTTTATAGAGACCTCAGAAGTCATTTAGTTCAATCCCTTCATTTTACAGGGAAGAAAAAAGGTCCTCAGAAATCAACTGCATTTCTATTATAATAATAACAAAATCTAAGAATCAGTAATAGAAAAGAAAATACCATTCCAAACAACCATAAAATACTTAAAACCCTAGCACTATAGATGCATAAGATATATTTTATATATGTATAAATATATGTTTATACATATAATAAACATATGTATTTATATAATATATAATAAATATATGTATAAATATAATATAATTTAATATTATATGTATATTTATTCATCTATTACATAATGTGTAACTATTATATATTATACATGTATATAAGGCACTGGCTCTAGTCTCACAAGTAACAATTAACAGAAGCAGAATTTGAACTCAGACCACATTCTGAAACCAGTATGCCTTTCCACTTTACCATGAAAAAAGGTAAAAGGAGATTCGAGGGCTTTTGTTTTCTTTTCTTCCTCTACTAAGAGTTTGACTCTCTCCGCCCTCAAGCTGGCCAATCTGTGCAGCTTCACACATACCCCAGGGGAATCTGGGATGCTCATTGGGAAGAAGGTGCCTGGGGGATGGGGAAAATGATATTATCAGATTGTTAAACTGTTATTCCCACTGATGCAGCAGGACAGGCTGCTGTCTGTGCTGTTCATTATACCAAAGCAGCCCCCGGGGGGAATCTCCATGATTAGAAACAGAATTTTATTCCTCTTTGTCATCTGACTGTGCCAGTCCCAGTATTCCCCTCCTTTGTTCTTTGGCCCCAGTTTTCCTCTAATATTGCCCCAAACTACCCAGATGTTAGACCCTTAGCCTGGCTTTGGGCTTTTTAAGTTTAATTGGCATTATTAACATTTTTCCATCATTTTCTTAGGCAAAGATAATCAACAAAACAATAATCAAGCTTTAATTTGTATTCTTCACTGATTTCTGAATTATAAATGCTCACGCTGAAAATTTAACAATCATCCTTGAAAGCCAGTACAATGAGCTCCAACACAATTCTTTCCAAATTTCAGCTTGTTATTACTTATGTCATTAAAAAGTAGTTGGTAAATTGATAATTGGTAAAAGAGTAATTGGTAAATAGGTATTTGGTGATAAAACGGTGAAAAAAAATTATATATGCTCAGTCTTCAAAGAACTTCTAAAAGGGAAATGAGAATCATACATTTATATGAATGTTTCATCACCATTCAATAATCCTCTGTGGTCTATTGACTACTGAGGAAAGGAATAGCAAGGGGAAAACATTGTAGCAGGAAGGGCACATATGCTGCCCCATGGGGACCATTTCTGTCCCTATTTCTTCTGTGACCATTTCTTGGATGACTTTGAACATGGATTTTTAATCCGGGGTCCATATATTTTGAAAAATATTGTGACAATTACATTTCAGTGTATTTGGCTTTCTTTGTAATTCTACATGTTTTATTTTGTTAATTTAAAAAGCATTCTTATGAGAAGAGGTCCATAAGTTTCTCCAGGAGTCCATGACACACAAAAAGGTTAACAACCTCTGCTTTAGAATGTAGCAGGTCGGACCTGGAAGGGAACTTAGAACATATATTAAAGAATGTTAGAGCAAAGGAGGGATGATAGAATATAGTTTTGTTGGGATTCAGGGGTGCAGGGGATCCCCAAAATATATTGGGGTTCTAGACTACTATGATGGATATCTTAAAAGAATTTGGAAACCTAGATAATTTCTAAGTCAAGAAGCAAAGTTTTATTATAATAGTAATGTCAATTAAGGCAGGTTAAATTCCAAGAGAGGAAGATAGCAAAAAGCAAAAAGGAAACAGGTAAATTTACAGGGATTTGGGGAGTACAGAACAAAGAACAGAGTAGAGTAAATGATGTTTTGAGAATAGGGTTCACAAAATTTGTAGAAATTTTGGTAATGGGGGGTTTCTTGAAAAGTATTGGGATCTCTACTACTATTGGTGTTTCCATTATGTCATTCCCAAGGTTAGATAACATTCCTAAGAGCTATAGTACATCAGTTTTATGTGTCCTTATTGTCAATATGAATACTTAATTGCTTCATATTGTCTTGTTCATGTCTTTCAATATATCTTCCACAAAAGATCAATTCAGTGTTCAGGAGATTTTGGACTCTTTTAATATTTCACCTATACCAGTGTAGGGCTGGCAGGGCTCTATTATCTCTTGCTCTTATTATATGTCTGGTCCATCTCCTTTTCCAATCTTTGGTGATGTTTTTATGCTAGTTTTTATCTGTAAGTTAGTGTTGATGAAATGCTGCAGCCTATTTGCATGTACCATCATTTTAACTATTGAAATTTGAGTCATTCACCATTTTGACTTTTCTGGGATTGTGGTTTTCCATGATTTATAGCTATCTGACTCATCAAAACCAAAAATTTTTTTTAAGATTGATTTTGATGACAGTATATAGCTTGGGTCAGTGAAAGTACTTTGAAATTTTCCAAATGTAATCTAGTTTGTTCTCTTCCTCAGGAAAGTAAGACAAAGGCCATTAGTTCTACCTAACCTCCTTTCTTCTTGGGATTTTCATGAACTTCAACTACTATAATTGGAGTAAAAAGGGAACTGAAGGGAATTTTTTAAACCCCAATTAGTCAACACCTAATAAATATTTATTAAATGCCTTTATTAGACCATGCACTGATCATATAAAGAAAAGCAAAGATTGTCCCTGCTTTGAAGGAGCTTACTTTCAAACGGAGAAAGTTAACATAACAGTACATACACAAAAAAGCCAAAATGGGGTGGAGGGCAAGATGAAGAAATCCAAAGGAATACAACTGGTGAGAATTAAATAGAGAACTGGCCAGGAGATCCTTCTTTAATGAAGATCTTGGGAGAAGCCATTTTCTAGTCAGAAGGAGCCCTTATTTCCACCCACCTCCCACCTCAGGATACTTGAGGAGATGTGAGTTCTGGAATTGAAATGAGATAGAAAATTTGACCTAGGGAATGAAAAGTTTAGTGTACAAAGAGGAAGTGCAAAAGACATATCTTAATGTCTAAGGGCTCTCTAGCTAGCTGGCTGGGTGTAGCTGGTTGGGTTCTACAGAGCAAAAGAGCTGAAATAGCCCCTGGAGCCATGAGCAAAAAAATAATAAAGAATAAGAAATGAATGCTGACTCAACAGTTAAGAGGTCAAATGGCACTTGAAAATTCAGCAGATGGCAGCATAGAGCAGTAGTTTAGAGGAGACCATATAACAGATGGAAGAAAGAACAACTTTTCAAACGGTATTACTAAAGGGCATTAGTCATTAAGCATTTATTAAGTACCTACTATGTTCTAGGAACTGAGCTAAGCACTAGGGATACAAAAAGAGCAACCCCTGCCCCAGGAGTTACAATCTAATAGAGGAGACAACATACAAAAAATATATACAAATTTATACAGAATAAATAGGAAATAATTAAAAGAGGGAAGGTATTAGAGTTAAGAGGAGATAGGAAAGTCTTCCTATAGAAGATGGGATTTTAGTTTGGACTTAAAGGAAGCCAGGAGAAGATGAGGAGGAAGAGCATTCCAGGTATGGGGGACAGGCACAGAAAATGCCCAGGACCAAGAGATGAAGTATCTTGTTCATAGAACACCCAATAGACCAGTGTCACTGAATCATAGAGTGCAATGGGGGAGAGTAAGGTGTAAGAAGAAGGGGAGGGTATGCCAAAAAGATTTTTATTTTATCCTGGTGGTGATAGAGTAGATATTGAGTAGAGAAGTGTTATAATTGGGCCTGCACATTAAGAAAATCACTGTAATGGCTGAATGGAAACTGGATTGGAGAGAGAAGAGACTTGAGGGAGGCAGACCCACCAGAAGTCTCTTAAAATTCACAATAAGTGACATTTACACAACTAGCCACTCCTAATAATGAATAAGCATTTACTTAATAATAATGCAAAATAAACCTAGTGAGAACACTCCTAGTGTGTAGGGACTTTTCTTGTTGCTGATTATGCAACACTATTTGAACTAATATGTCTTCTGGTTGACACAAGAAACAAATCAGAAGAGACTGATAAAATAGTTTTGAATGCAAGCTGACCCACAAAACACTTTGGATATGGGGTATCTTTCAGAATACCCCATGTAAATGAGACTACCTCTAAATTGAAAAAGACATTACCAATGTTTATCATTCTATAGCTAGTTTGAAAAAGAAGGAAGTGGCCCTGAAAACATCAGGCAAAATTAAATTCAAAGAGAAACACTTTATAAGGGAAAAGATGAGGAAATTACATTTTCTTTTCAAAGGTACTATTCCAATAAATATTTTAAATATTTATGCACCATATAATTTGGTAGTAAAATTGTTCATAGGAAAGCTTGACATTTTCTAAAAGGCAATAAGTAAATGATTAATAATAGAATATTTCAATACCTAACTACAAGAAAATGATAAATCTAAGAGAAAGATAAAGAAAATAGAATTAAATATAGTGCTAACAAAACTAGATCAAATAGATACATGGGGAAAACTTAATGGAAAAGTGACAAATAAATGCAATTTGAAATTATGCATGCAAAGTACACAAAAATTTATCATCTGCAAGGATCATAGAGAAGCCATAGGTAAATGAGAAACTAGACTAGCTTTTTTAATAATCCTTGGAGGAAAGGACAGATAAAAAGGAATGAAGGAAGGAAGGAAGGAAAGAAGGAAGGAAGAAAAGAAGGAAGGAAGGAAGAAAAAGAAGGAAAGAAAAGAAAAGAGAAAGAAAAAAGAAAAAAAGGAAGGAAGAAAGAAAAGCATAAGTTGTCCTTCATGAAAACTTCTGGTTACATCCATCAGTCCTTTTTCCAGATAATCACAAATCAGCCCTTTCTCAAGTACATTCTAAATTTTTTCGAGGAATTGGATTTCTAGAGTTTGCAGACACTTCCTTATTTTTTTTTAATTTAATTTATTTTTTTGGTGGGGATAGGGGGAGAGAGGGAAACCAAGATGACTTTTGCCTTTCTCCAGTCCTGGAAGACATTTCTATTGTTCTTCCTGATATCTAAAAATTCACTGGCAATGACTCAGGAATCCCACTCATCAGTTCTTTTAGGACTCTAAGATGCTATTAGGAGTTTATTTGGAACTGGTAATTTGAACTCATTGAAGATAGCAAGATGTGCTCTTATGTCTATTTTTTCCAACCCAAAAGTATTATTCTTAGCAGATGAAGCAAAATCAAAATGAGTTGAATAATTCTGCCTTCTTGCCATAATGATATCTACTCTTTCTCAGTGCTCTTAGCCTTTATATAATCTCTTCCCTAGCAAAGCCAAAAAACCATACTTGAAGAAGAGAAAGCAGTTAGGAGTCAATTAAAAGGTAAGAGGTGATGAGGTCCTGAATTAACTAAGTAGAACTGGGAATAATAATAATGAACAGATTCAAGAGATGTTGTAGAATCAATAGGACTTTAGAACTGATTTAATATGGGAAATGAGGAAGAGATAAGAGTAAAAATGGCTTTTAAGATTTTAAGCCTTGAGCAACTGGAAGGGTGGTGATTCCATCAATAGAAACTGTATTGTTGGGAAAAGTAACAGATTTAGAAGGGAAATGACAAATTCTATTATGTAAATGTTCAATTTGAGATGTTAGTGGATATCCAAGTGGGGATATTCAGTAGGTAGTTGGTGATATGGTAGAGAAATCCTGGGAGAAATTCAAAGTCAAATTGAACCAGTGAATAAAGGCAATCCTTACAAATGTTTCAAATTTCTCTAAGCAAGACACATCTGGCAACAAAGTTATGAAAGACAAAGAGATATGATGTGAGCACATGCTGTTAGGAAAATGGCATCACTAGACTTTCTTGGTACAAGGTTGCCACAAACCTTCAAACCTTGTAAAAAAAAAGTACAATATCTGCAAAGTATAATGAAATGAGATATGCCTGTATACCAAATTCTTTTTCCTCAATTGTAATTTGTTTTTCTGAATACATGTAAAGATAGTTTTCGGCATTCATTTTTGTAAGATTTTGTGCTCCCAATTTTTTCTCTCTTCCCTCTTATTTTGCCCCTCCCCAAGATAGCAAACAATCTGATATGTTATGCATGTACAATCCTTTTAATCACATTTCCATATTTGTCATGTGATGCAAGAAAAATCAGAGAAAAAACCATAAGGAAGAAAAAAACAAACAAAGCAAAAAAAGTAAAAAATACTATGCTTCAATCCACATTCAGTCTCCACAGTTCTTTCTCTGGTTATAGATGGTATTTTCCATCCCAATTCTGTTGGACTTGTTTTGGATCACCACATTGCTGAGAAGAGCTATTATAATTTATCATTACATAATCTTGCTGTTACTGTGTATAATGTTTTGGTTCTATTCATTTCATTCAGCATCAATTCATATAAGTCTTCCCAGGATTTTCTGAAATCAGCCTGCTCATCGTTTCTTATAGAACAATAATATTCCATTACATTCATATACCTTAACTTATTCAGCCATTCGCCAATTGATGGAAATTCACTTAATTTCCAATTCCTTGCCACTACAAAAAAAAGCTGTTACAAACATTTTTGCACATGTGAGTTCTTTTCCCTCTTTTATGATCTCTTTGGGATATAGATCCATTAGAGATAGATGCACAGTTTTATAGTCCTTTGGGTATAATTTCAAGTTGCTCTTCAGAATGGGTGCATCGTTTTACAACTCCACCAAAAATGCATTAATGTCCCAGTTTTCCTACATCCCCTCCAACATTTATCATTGTCTTTTCCTGTCATCTTAGCGAATCTGAGAGTCTAACTGAGATGGTAACTCAAAGTTGTTATAATTTGCATTTCTCTAATGAGTAGTGATTTTAGAGCATCTTTTCATATGACTAGAAATGGCTTTAATTTTTTTATCTGAAAATTGTATGTGGATATCCTTTGACTATTTTTCAATTGGGGAATGACTTTATACCAAAATATTCATAACAGTATTCATCATGGCAGCAAAGAATTGTAAACAAAGTGATGATGCTCATCACTTGGGAAATAGGAAAATAAAATGTGGTATTTGAACATAATGGAATATACTGTATTGTAAGAAACAATGAATATTATGAATACAGAAAAGCATGGAAAAGCTTTCATGAACTGAAATTGAAGTGAGCAGAGCTAAGAAAGATATGTGTACAATGGCTAAAATGCAAAAAAACAGCAACTACAAAAATACCAAAACTGATGGTTGCAAAATTACAAAGAGCTTAAATGTGTCCCTAAAGAAGCAATATAATAAAATAACTTCCCTCACTTTTTTGTAGCGGTCAGAGTCTTGGGCAACAACAAAAATTCATTTTGCATATTGTCAAATGTTTTTTGATGCATTGATTAGTTTTGCTGATATTTTTCTCTTTTTCTTAAATTCTTTGCTTTAGGGAATGATTTTTTTTTGAAAGGAAAAGAAGAGGGAGAAAAGGAGAAAATATAGGAAATGTAAAAGAAAAAATATCAATAAAATTTCTTGAAAGATTTACATGAGTTGATGCAAAGTGAAGTGAACAGAACAAGGAGAACTTTGTACAAAATAACAGTAATACTGTACAATTATCAACTGGGAATGACAGCTATTTTCAATAGTACAAAGATCCAAAAGAATTTCAAAAGATTCATGATGAAAAATATTATTCATCTCTAGAGAAAGAACTGATGAAAATCTGAATGCATATTGAAATATAATATTTCCCCCTTTTCATGTGTGTGTGGTTTATTTTTTTTTCCTGAGGTAATTGGGGTTGTGACTTACCCAGGATCACACAGCTAGGAAGTGTTAAGTGTCTGAGGTCACATTTGAACTCAGGTCCTCCTGACTTCAGGACTGATGCTCTATCCACTGCTCCACTTATCGACTCCCTGTGTATGGTTTTTGATGGGGTTTATTTGGTTTATTTTCTTTCACAACATGACAATATAGAAATATGTTTTTCATAATTGCATATGTATAACTTATATCAAATTACTTGCTATCTCAGGAAGAAGAAGGGGAAAGAGAGAGGGAGAGAATTTGTAACTCAAAATTTTTTAAAGGTATATTAAAATTATTTTTACATGTAATTGGGAAAAATAAGATATTGTTTAAAATTAAAAGGTACCAATAAAATAATTTTTTAAAAAACACTATCTGGTGAACAATATTATACACCAGAAACATGCTATTCTTCATAAGCTAATAGATGAATCTCCATACTAGGAGTTCAAATGCTAAACTATCTTTGAGAATTCAACAAGTAATCTGTATTGGAAATTGAGTATTATTACACATTGAAATCATAATCATCTGGCTATAATAGTAGTCCATAAAAATTTAATTAGTCCTTAAAATAGTGCCATATTGAATATTCATAATCTCCATTTTACATGGAATGAAAAGCTTTTGAAATGTAGAGATCTAGCTGAAGAAAATCATTTGGAAGCAGGATGAGAGGCTATCATTCTAGCCATCCTATTTGCTATGGAATTTATCCAGAAGGTGTTTTCAGTGAATCTACAGAATATAAACATATATTCCAAAACTTTTATTCATTTATTTTTAAAAAGTACTTATTTTACATACTTGTGCAATAGTCTATAGAACGTTGTTGTTTGTTCCTCTTCGAGAATGAGGGACATTCTCATTCATGAAGGTGGATCATGACATCAGGAAGGTGATGCCATGACTTGCAAGTGAATTGGATTTAAGTGAGGGAGGGCTATACAAAGTCAGCAGCCTAACTTTCTCCTCTGGAGCCATCTGATAGTGGCAAAATATAGATTAGTATGACTGAAATATAGCCTTGATGCAGTGGAGAAAATTTCAGTTTGACTGAGGGAATGCTCATTCAATGATTAAGGCTAGGCAAGAAATGAGACAAAGAATGGTCTCTTACCTAGTTAAAATTTAGTCTGGGAGGGAAGATCTTCAGGGTTTCTGACCAAAAGAGAAACAATTACTATTTACATTCACTCTGAGTCTTCCGGGGTCAAACAATGGCTCAAGGGAGGCTTGGGCTTGGACTTATTGTAGGTCAATGACAACCAGAGTGATTTGGTTTAAAGCATGGTCCTCAAGAAAGAAATCTAGCCCCTAAAGCCCAATATATTTTCAATATATGGTTTCAGCCTTTAAAAATTTACATTATTTTGAGCAGAGCACCTGAAAGTAAAGGTATGATTCCCTATATAGACAGAGAGAGAGGAAGGAGGGAAGGGAAAGAGAGAGGGAAGAAAGAAAGAAGGAAGGAATGAGGAAACTGTGTTGCTCAACTAGAACTAGCCAATTGGGTCCCCAGGGGGTCAACTACTACTACTTATAGGTTGTTGTTTGTCCTTAGTTCTTGAAGAGAACCATGAAATCAGGAAGGTGATGCCATGACTTGTAAGTAAATTGGATTTAATTGACGGAGGGCTGTGCAAAATCACTAGTCTTACTCTCTTCTCTGGAGCCATCTAAATCCAGTGGGAAGATATAGATTGGGATGATTGGAAATGGCCTCTACAGAAAATTATATATAAAAGATTACATTCTCATCACAGGATGATTTCTCACTGAAATCCATTTTTTAAAAGATGAGAATTAAATAATAGATAATAAAAAGGATTTAAGATTTGGAAAGTGCTTTACATATATCATTTAAACTCATCTGAAATGTAGGTATGAAAGTCATCTACATGTAGAAGAGATGACTGAAACAATAGAAATGAATGAAGTTGTCAAGGAAGAAAATGTAGAGAGAAGAGGACCAAGAGACACCCATACCAAAGAGATGCCATTCTGTCTTAGAAAGCATTTCATTAAGCTTTTAAGAGGTCATTTTTATAACACATAGGGTTCTATTCTCCCCTTTATGAATACCTAAAACTCCTAAGTATAAAGATTAGTTGTCCTCCACTTTCTCTTCTCTGCAATAATCAACACTATTGACCATCCCTTTGATGGGAACTTTGGACCAGATTGTGGGCAGAACTAGATTATTCTCAGGAATTTCTAAAAACAGCCCATCCAGTTCCTATTGTCAACCATGATGGGAACTCAAGTTTTTTTTTCAGATTGTCTTGATTAGCATATTTAAGTCAGCCTTAATGGGAACTCATTTTTCCCAGAGTTTTCCAGTTTGTCCCTTAAGGTAGTCTCAACAGCTCTTTACTCTTCCTTTTTTATTCCCTAGATCTTGTCTTAATTTCCCCCTCCTTCCTCAATACTACCAAACTCCAGTTCCTTCCCTTACTTCCCAGATCCTGCCCTCTCACTTCTTGGTTTCTCCTGAGCTATAAAAGCCATATCCCTTCAAAAGCAAATTGATCAATCACCTATTATTCTACTTGTGGTTGGTTTTGTCAGAAAAGAAAACTTCACACCCAAATTATTGGAGTGAGTTGAGGAAGGCTTTATTATGCTTCTTGCAAGAAGTGGGTACCATAGCCCTTTGAGGGGTACAAACACAATTTACAGAGGCCAGATCCAGCAGTTATATTCCGTAATCTCACCCTACCTCCTCAGAATTTCCATTGGAGGAGACCTTTCCAAAATCTAATATTTCATGACACTTCCACTACATACATTTCTTGATACATTTCCATGTTCCCCCCTCTCCTTGCCGCATCACCATATGTTAAAAAAAATGGTGGATGTCTCCTCCTTAAGGGAGGAGAAGTTAATAAACATGAGATTTATTAAGCATGCTCAATTAAAATTTTATCTTGCCTGGAGCATAAACCTAGATTATTTGCACTCAAGCAGCACCTGCACTTACTTCTGTTGACTTAAGACATTTTTTAGTTTCCTTCAGTCAGGATGTACTGACCCTAAAACTTTTATCACATTATTTTCTACCAGGGCAATGAAGAGGAAGGCTATGAAACTCTGAAACTTTTCAACTGTGGAAACAAAACCTTACAATTTTACTTTTCACAGTTTGTCTCCATGTGCTATTCACATAAATAAAATAGTAAATTTCTGTTACCTGTGATGGATGGCTTGTTGTGGTTGCTCCATGTCATGAACCAAATCTCTATTATACTATTTTTATAATATTCTTTTATAATTATGCTCTTCCAAAACAGTTTCATATTTCTACATCCTATTATTATTTCTGGTACCTTTATAACCACTTCACCCTCCTCCCAAATATTCTTTCCTTCTGTGGTTTCTGAAGAACTTCTTTCTCCTGATCCTTCTACCTGCATGATTGTTACTGCTTCTCACATTCACTGTTTGAATCAACTAGTTCTTATTAAAAGTCTATTTACCTAGGAGGCAGCTAGATGGATCAGTAGATAAAACACTGGGTCTGAAGTTAGGAACATCTGAGTTATAATCCAGCCTTAGACACTTATTAGCTATATGACCCTGGGCAAGGCACTTAACCTATGTCTGCCTTAATTTACTAGAGAAGGACAAGGCAAATCACTGGAGTATCTTTGCCAAGAAAATCCCAAATGGGGTCACAAAGAGTCTGATAGGACTAAACAACAATAATAAAATGACTTCCTTGTGTCATTCAGAAAAAGCAGCATGATACTGTGCAAAGAAGACTAAGAGATTCTGCTAGTTATTACCTATGTGACCTTTCAGGGTTTCAGTTTTGTGATTTGTAAAATAAGAAAGCTGGACTAGATGATGGCTAAAATCCCTTCCAACTCTGCATCTATGATCTTATAATCATATGATCATTTGTAAGAGGAATAAGAATGAGGAACATATGATGAGGAACAAAAGACAAAACATTTATTCAACACTTACTATGGGCCAAGTCAATATGCTAAACCCTGGGGATAGCAGACAAGGGAGAAAATGTTCAGTGGGATCCCAGAGAAGGGCATTTAGGAATGTTACCCACGGTAAGTGAGGTAATCTCAGAAGAGGTTAGACTGACTTTCCCCTTCCAGGAACAATGGTTGAGTTGGTTTCATCACAATTGTCATCGAATCATCATGATGCTGTTTTAAAATTTGTAAAGAGCTTTACAAATATCTCATTTTATCCTCACAAAGAGCCTTGGAGATAGGTTCTATTGTTATCTCCATTTTATAGATGGACAAATCATTTAACCTTTGTCTGTTTTAAGACAAAGGTTAAATGATTTGTCCAAAGCTATATAACTAGGAAGTATCAAAGTCCATATTTGAACTCAAGTCTTCTCAACTCCAGATTCAACACTGTCCTCTGCTACACCTCATTGCCTCTTTTTTAAAAAAAATTTTATTAAAGCTTTATCAAGCTTTATGCATGGGTAATTTTTCAACATTGACCCTTGCAAAGCTTTCTGTTACAAATTTTTCCCTCCTACTCCCCCCCCCACCTCCCCTAAATGGCAGGAAGTCTAATACATGTTAATTATGTTAAAATACTTGACAAATTGAATATGTGTATATATATTTATACAGTTATCTTGCTGTACAAGAAAAATAATATCTACAAGAAGAAAAAAATCTGAGAAGGGAAACATAATACAAGCAAACATCAATAGAGAGCATGAAAATGTTATGTTGTGGAGCACATTCCGATCCTTCTCCCTGAGCGCATATGGCTTTCTTCACTGAACAATTGGAACTGGTTTGAAACATCTCATTGTTGAAGAGAACCATGTCCATCAGAATTGATCATCATATAGTCTTGTTGTTGCAATGTATAATGATCTCCTGGTTTTGCTCATTTCACTCAGCATCAGTCCATGCAAGTCTCTCCAGGCCTCTCTGAAATCACCCTACTGGTCGTTTCTTATAGAACAATAATATTCCATGACATTCATATACCATAACTTATTCAGCCATTCTCCAATTGATGGGCATCCATTCAGTTTCCAGTTTCTAGCCACTACAAAAAGGGCTGCCACAAACATTTTTGCACAACCTCATTGCCTCTTCATGGTGGCCTGTTGCTTATGCCTGTCCTAAGAAATACAAGGTTTATGACCGAGTATCCCATGCAAGGATGTTGCTTGTTGTCTTTACAGACCAGCATTGTCAAATACTTTATTCCCTTTTCTAAGGAGAACCTGTGACTATCTTTCATTGGAGGTCTTTGATTTACTTTTCAGGGAATGTCATAAGATCCCAGGAGTTAAAGCTGTCTGGGACTTTAGAGAGCATCTAGTACAAGCCCATTTTAAAGCAAAAGAAACTGAGACCCAGAGATGGAAGTACCTGTTCACACAAAGTAATACGTGGCATAATCTAGATATGTACTGAGGTCTTATTACTCTATTTTCTGGGCTCTTTCTACCATATTCTAATTCTTCTTGCATACAGTTTACTATATTCATTTTCTCAGTCAATTGGGTTTGACTTGATAACTTATTGGTCCTTGAATATTAGAGCTGGAAGAAACCTTAGCATGTGGAATGCTAGGGATGGAAAGGCCCTCAAAACACTGAGTGGCAAAGTTGCCAAGGATCTTAGAACTTAGGATATCAAAGCTGGAAGGGATCTGAGAACATCAATTTCTAGATCTGAGTTTTTAATTAGATTTTTATATATTTGTATATATATATGTTTACATATATATATAATTTTATTTTATTAAAATGTGGAATGTCATGACTTTAAGACACTTCAGATTAGTGTGGATGGAATGCTAGTCTTGGAGACAGGAAGATATGTCACTCTCTTGGAGCCTCAGTTTTCTCATCTGTAAAATGAGAGGAGTAGACTAAATAAGCTACTCTCTTTAGATCTCTTCCAGACCTAAACCAGAGATGTGTTGAGGTGCTGAGTAAGTAGGTGTGGTTGGCAGAGGACTGAATTAATGATGGAATTGTTCTCTGAGGCAAGCAGAGAAGGCACCGATGGGGATCAGTTTAGCTTTATTGTCCCACTCTCTGTGGAGATCATGGGTAGTCAGATCAGAAATATGAGTTATATCAAACCCCTAGGGTTAAATTCCCCTATAAATCTGATTTGCTGACCCACTTTGGGTCATGACCTGCTACTACTCTTTCTCATAATGCCTTTCCTCTGTCCCTCCCCCATGCCACAGAGTCACTCCCCCCCACCATGCCTTTATTCTAACTATAACTACCTCTTTTAGGGTGCTAAACTCCTCCTGCCAATTAAGGGCCTATTCCAACCTCATGGGGTATTTTCTTTCTCCTAATTACTTGTGAGTTCCTTAGGGAACTTGTCTTTTCCATCATTAATTGTTAAAACCCCTTTCCTTGGTAACTATATGCTCTCCCAACTCTACTTCATATTTATCTTTCCTGGTGTCTTTGTATCTTTTAATTTTTGTATGTAACATTTTCTCCTAAATAAACCTTTTTGCCAAAGAGAATGGCAATTGTGAATTCTTCACATGACTGAATCCCAACATTTGGTGTCTTACACAAATCTCAACATTTGGAGCTGAACCCTAAACGCATCATTTGGAACTAGAAATTGCTCTGCTAAACCACATCATAATGTCAGAGCTGAAAGGCATCTTAAACCAAGGAGATCAAAATGAAACAGAAATGAAAAATCATAAATAAGGATCCTTGTGGACTGCATATTGAGTTAGTTTTAAAATGTAATATCAACTACGTTTTATTGTATTTTTATTCATTTTGTTAAATATTTCCCGGTTGCATTTTAAGCTGGTTCTGGCTGCATTTGGGAGTATTGAGGGCCCTGGTCTGGCAGTATTTGACACCTCTATCTCAGAACATAAAATGTTAAAGATTTAGTGGTACCTGCCTCTCACTAACTAGAGATACAGAAAAATCAATCATTCAATAAACTATTATCAGTTACCTGTGGTGTACCAACCAGATATTGTGTTTGGTTGTGGAGACGCAAAAAAAGACAAAAGTTCTTGCCCTTAAGGAGTTTCCATTCTGTGAGAAAATAAGGTTTACAAATATAAAAACCCACAAAGTTAATATCAGGTACGTTGAAGGAGGAAGGACATCTTGGGAGAGGGAGGCGATCGAGAAGGGTCTCCTGAAGAAAGAGACCTTGAGTTGAAGGAATGGTGGGAATCATTCATCTCTCAGTCCCCCAGGAATCTGATCCTCTCCAGCTAGCAGCGGTCTGACCTTTCCTTAGCCCTCGAATCCCCACAGCCTAACAATCCCCTCCATCTCCGCTCTGATTCCTTTCTTCCCCAGGAAAGGAGGTTTCTGTCTCACCGCGTATTAATCAGGGGCTGGCGCCGGAGTCCCCAGCCAGAGGCGCCTCCCCTCCCCACCCTGGCGAGCTCTGAGTTCCCTCCTTCCTGCCAGCTGCCCCTGGGTGCTGGAGGATAGGGGAGGCGGAGAGCCCAGTGTGGCGCAAGGGCAGGAAGAGAAATGAGCTAGAGTGAGAGCTGAACTGGAGAGGGCTGCGAATCTCCCATTCCTCTGACCCCCTCTTCCCTGGAGTTTCTAGGGATGGCTGGACAAAACTGGGGTTCTCTGGATTTTCCTGCGCTTGGAGAACAGTCGAGCTTTGGTTGAGCCAGCGCCGGGAGATCGGGTTCTTAGTTGCCAAGAGTCAGCGTGCATCGTGGTTTGCCCTCGCCACCTGGTGGCTGGATCATAGGCCCATGCCTGGATTTCTTTGGGTTGAAATGAAGACAACTCTGTCTGGAATAAGGCTGGATTGTAGGGACCCGATCTCCCTGGATTCCTAGAAATTCACTAGAAAGGCACCGGAGCGCGGCAGGAGGGTAGGCAATGCTGGAAGGCGACAGAGATTTTAATGCTTTGTAGGGTCCTCCAGAGCACACCTTTACAAAGGAGGACCTTTGAGAGAAAATTCCAGATTGTCCTTGATCTTTATACAATGTGTGAAATGGAAGGGACCTTTCCATCAGTTTTTGTCTGGACCTGATGGGCTCCTCAATGGGTAGTGCCAGGTCTGAAATCAGGAAGACTTCCTGAATTCAAATCTGGCTTCAGACACTTAGTGTGTGACCCTGGGCAAATCATTTCACCCTGTTAGTCTCACTTTCCTCATTTGTAAAATGAGCTGGAGAAGCATAGTTCAACTGTTTTTCTTTTTTTAAATCAACTTTTTGCCTGAAGAATTGTAATAAATAAATAGCCTTCTAATTGGTTATTGCCTAAAGTCTCCTTGATCCAGTCCATCCTTCACACAACTACCAGAGTGATTTTCCTAAAGCATAAATCTGATCATTTCATATGCCCTTATATAGCAAACTCCAGTGATTCTCTATTATCTCCAGGATTAAGTATAAAATTTTCAATTTGGCATTTAAAACTTTTTATAGCCCAGTCCCTTCCTACCTTTTTTCTTATACTTTCCTTTCCTTTATATACTCTATGATCCAGCAATTCTAGCCTATTTGCATTTCTTCAAACAAGATACTACATCTCCTGTCTCTGCATTTTTGTGACTTTTCTGCTACTGTGGGGTGCTTTCCTTCCCCAACACTGCCTCTGTTTTCCTTGCTTTCCTTAAGATTGATTTCAAATCCCAAATTCTGCAAAAAGCCTTACCCTATTTCAGTTAATGCTTCCCTGTCTGAAATTACCATCCAATTGTTCTGTACATATTTTGCATGTACCCAGTTATTAACAGATATGTATGTACCCCTACCAGAGGGGTATTTTCATTTGAATTTCTGAGGGGACCATAGAGCGGAATGTTTCTAGATATGTTTCAAGACATTTGTGTCTTCCTTGAAGGCAAGAACTGTTTTTGCATTTCTTTATATTCCCAATGCTTTGTAGAGTGCTTGGAACTTAGTAGATATTTAATAAGTGCTTGTTGACTGATGGGAAATTTGCAGAGAGCAGTTTCTTTCAGCTGAATGATCAGATTGGAAAACAGATTGCAAAAGGTTGAAAAGTGAATATGAGCAGGGGATATAGAGACAAATGTAGATAGTTTTTTCCAAAGGTTTTGGCTGAGAAAGAAAGGAGAGTTACAAGACTCAGGGAGATGGAAGGTTTTTTTGGTTGTTGTTGTTGTTGTTGTTTTTGTTTTTTTTTTAAGGATGGGCATGTTTGTAGACAGCAGGGAAAGATCTTATAGATAGGGAAGAATTGAAAATTTAAGAGTGAGAAGAATGATTATGTGTGGGTGTAAGGGAGGAGCAATCTGCTGGAGAGAACTCGATTAGTTGTCATGGAGGGCACACAAAGTGGGGTTTGCCTTGGTGAGGAGGAAGGTTACCTCTTCAGAAATGGAACTACTTTAAAAAAAATTTTTTATTATCAATTCTACATTTCCCCCCCTCTCTTCCCCTTCTTCTCTACACATTGAGAAGCCAAGAAATGACACCCATTATTCATATGCAGTCATTTAAAAAAAACTCCATATTAGCCAGGAACTGAAAAAAAGCAAGAAAAATCAAGGGAAAGTGTTTCAAGATTGAAGCATATTATTTTAATTTTTTCCTTTCTCATAGTTTTCCCCTTTTGATTTGATTCTGTGTTCACAACATAACTAATGTTTAATATGATTGTACATATATAACCTATATCAGATCGCTTGTCATCTTGAGGCAGGAGGGAAAAAAAATTTGGAACTCAAATTCTTACAAAAGTGAATGTTGAAAACTATCTTTGCATGTAATTGGAAAAAGTAAAATACTACTAAGTGGGAAAAAATGAAATTTAAAAAATGTTTCATTCTGCAACATGAGACTAACAATTTTCTATCTGGAGGTGGATAACATTTTAAATCAGGAGTTCTTTCCAGTTGTGATGGCTCATTTTAATGATTGGAGTTACAAAGTCTTTTACAATTGGTCATCTTTACACTATTGCTGAAATTATGTAGATTGTCTTGTTGGTTCTACTCACTTAACTTTGCATCAGTTCATATAGGTCTTCCCCCCCTTTTTTTTCTGAAACCATTCACATCATCATTTCTTACAACACAATAGTATTCCATCACATTCATATATCATGACTTGTTCAGTGATTCCTCAGTTGATGGGAATCCCCTCAAATTCCAATTCTTTGCCAACACAAAAAAGTTGCTATTGTTTACGTGGATCTTTTCCTTCTTTCTTTGATTCCTTGAGGAAAATATCCATTATGGTATTGCTGGGTTAAAGGATATGTACAGTTTTATAGCCCTTTGGACATACTTCCAAACTGTTGGTTGGACCAGTTCACTTTTTCACCAACAGTATATTTGTTAGTGTCTATTTTCCTACATTCCCTCCAGCATTTGTCATTTTCCTTTTCTGTCAGCTTAGTCAATCTGAGGATGAGATAGTAGCTCAGAGGTTTTACATTTGCATTTCTCCATTAGCGAGTTAGGAGCATTTTAAAAACATGGCTATTATTTTTTTCCTCAGAAAACTGCCTTTCATATCCTTTGACCAATTACCATTTGGAGAGCGCTTCTATTTTTTTTGTAAATATGGTTCAGTTCTCTATATATTTGAGACTTCTGTCAGTGTAATGCTACAAAAATGTTTCCCAGTTTTCTATTTTTATTCTAATTTCAGTTTGGCTTCTGTGAAAACTTTTGTTTTATATAATCAAAATGGTTTATTTTGCCTTGTGTGAACCTCTCTCTTTCTTGATCATGAACTCTTTCTCTATCCAAAGATTTGACTGGTAGTTTCTTCCATGCTCTCCTAACTTGCTTATATCATCCTTTATATTCATGCCTAGTTTTGCCAGACTGCTTTCCAGTTTTCTCAGGAGTTTTTGTCAAATAGTGAGTCTTAATTTTTTCAGTAAACTATGAAGTAAGGTGCTCAATTATGAGTAGGGATGACACTATGGGAAGTTTGAGGAGAGAAGAGGTTTAGAACAACAGCTGTAGGGAGCTGGCTAGAAAGTCAATTATAGAGGAGTACAAGGTTTTATTTCTGTATTCTCCATTTACTTCCATTGGTCTGCTTCTTCCAGGTATCTTTTAAGCTGTCATTTTAATGAAATAACATGTGGCCAAATGATAGAACATTTTGATGGACTAGGTCCTGGTTGAATGGACAGACCCAAAGAGTAACTAATAGGCTGATGTGAACTTGTAAGATAGCCTCCAGGGGAGGTACAGGGATCTGTGCCTAACCTTCTGCTCTTCAATGTTTTTGTTTTTTTTCCCCCTAATGACTTGGATAAAAGGATAGAGGTGTGATTATCAGTTCTGCAGATCACACAAAGTGTGCAAAGCTAGCTAGAAAGTCAATTATAGAGGAGTACAAGGTTTTATTTCTGGAGAAGGGAGAGCAAACATATTGGACACCAGAGTCAGTTTCCAAAGAAATCTAGATAGGGTAGAAGGATGGACTGAATCTGTAACAATCATAGAATTTAGTACCAGAAGGATCTTTAGAGAAATGAATAATGGGAACCCCCATTACTTTTCAGATAAGAAAATTAAGGTCCCAGAGAGAAGGGACACTTGTAAGATTGTACAGGCAATAAGGAGCAAAGCACCACAAATTTGGAAAAATAAAATATTTTTTTAAAGAAATGTTTATGAAAGTTTTGTATAAAAGATTTACAAACAGCCCTCAGGTGGAGGTCTTCCAGGAGATACTAGATATAATATAGGGGATTAGAAGAGATGGTTCCCATGCCCTTTTATTTTGGGAGCTTGATCCAGACTGCTTTCTGCAGTGCTCTGACATGGACTCCTCTTGATCCTGAGTTCTGATTGGGTTGGCCCATTCCATTTTGGAACAGTTTTCATCACTGGAAAGTTTTCCTTTACATATAATCTCAAATTTCCCATGCAAATTCTTCCCGTCTGCTCCTAATTCTGCCCTCTGAAGCCAAATCACCAAGTCTAATTCCTCTTCCAGCTGAGTTTTTCACAGCTCTCCCTCACCCCCTCCCCTTTCCCCAAGCCTTCTCTTTAGACTAAACATCTTCAGAAACATGAACAAATCCTGCCCCCAGTATCCAGTCTTTCCATCTTCTGAATGTTCTCCTTAAAACACGCTTTAGCTGTGCCATTGTTCTTCCTAAAAATATGTCGCGCAGCCTAGGTGGTACCATGGATAAGGACTCAGAAAAACCTAAATTCAAACCCAGTCTCAGAGACTTACTAGCTGTGAACATCGCCAAATCTCTTCACCTCCTCAAGCCGGTTTCCTTATCTGTAAAATGGGGATAATAATAGCACCTGCCTCATGGGATTGTTGTGAGGATCCAATGAAATTATTATCTTTCCCTGTCATTTTAGCTAAACTGAGAGGGGTAAAGAGGTACCTCAAAGTTGTCTTAATCCTAAACATCTTTTGGATGGAAGGGAACACCCTTGACCAGAGCAGGAATGAGTGGTCGGCCTGCATTTATTGAGCACCTACTCCTCAGGTACTGCGCTAAGCTGAGCAAACAAAGAAAGGTAAAAGTCCGTCCCTGCTCGAAAGGGGGAAACAGCTAGGAAACAACTGCATACAAACGTGATATAGGCAGGATAATCTAAGGGCGATCTCTGGGGGAAGGCACTAAGATTAAGGAAGACTAGAAAACTTTTTTTTTGATAGAAGGTGCGATTTTAGCTGAGACTCGTAGAAAGGCAGGAAAGCTCGAGGAGGGAGGGGACTGCAGGTTTGAGGTGAGGACGCCGGGGCTCGGGGGATGGAAGGTGGTGTACAGGAACACTCTGCAGAACGAGGACACGGAGCGGAGCACAGGACAGGAAAGGGAGAGGGGGCGGGGCGAGCTGTGAAGGCTGGCAAAGGCAAAGGGGCGATTTGATCCAGGGAGCCATTGGGGCGTGGGTGGAGAGTGATCCTGCCCAATCCTGGGCTTCCAAGTAGTGGTCCCCGGAGGTCTTAAGGAAAGGGCCCTTCGCGGATAGGACTGCTCACAGTAGCGGCGGGAGAGAGCGGAGGAGAGCGGGAAGGGCCTGGCCCTTTTAAAGTCTGAGGATGGGAGAGCCCAGCACTTCTCCGCCCAGTCCCCAGGTTGCACCAGGAAGCACTTCCCGCCCCGCCCTGCGCCTGCGCCCTGCGCGCCGCTGGCCTCCGAGTTGGCCTGCACTGGTTCTCCACGTGCAGCGCCCGAGACGGAGGGGGCGCCGGCCTCCCCACGTGGCCGCGCGCTGCGCTCCCGCCTCCTAGTCCTTTTAAAACTTAAAACTCCCTTCCCGCTTCCTTGGCCTGGGAGCTCGGAGAGTGGAAGCGAGAAGACCCCCGGGAGCTGGGAAGCAGGGGTCAGTGAATAGAGCCACAGCAAGGAGGAGGCAGAGCTCTCTGGGCAAGTCTCTCGCCGTCTCTGGGCCTCAGTTTCCCCATCTATCCAAGGCTGGTGGTTGGAGTCTTTCCTCCGAGGAACCCGGGTGGGAAGGGAACATTTCCTAAGCACCCACTGCGTGCCAGGCACCTTGCAAACACCTCTTTGGATCCTTACACCCCCATTACCCCATTTTACAGATGAGGAAGCCAAGGCCGACCTTGTGACTTGACCCACGTTGCTCAGCAGGTGGGCAGCTACTCTGCCCCTTCCCAGCGGGCCATGGCCAACCCAGTGCCTTTGGTCTGCAGCCAGACGGTGAGCAGGTGAGAGCTGGGGCCCTGGGTCGGATCGGGGTTCCAGGGCTCAGAGCTGACCCCCGAGTGCTGCTCCCAGCCCCTCCCTCCCACCCAACTTGGTCTTTGCGCAGGGTGAGCTCGGTGCTGCACCGGGACGCGAAGCAGTTTGGAAAGAAGCATCTGTTTGACGAGCAGGATGAGACGTGCTGGAACTCTGACCAGGTGATGGGGGAGGGACAGACGGTCTTCGCTGCCGAGTGCCAGCAATGGGACACCTGTAGGGCCCAGCTGCAGGATTTCAGGGAGCAGCCCTGCCCCTCTCCCCCCAGTTGTGTGGCCGTGTCCGAGGCTGCTGCTGCCTCACCTGTACCACGTGCACTTGGCCCGGACCACCTTCCCCACCCAGGGCACTCCTAGCAGGGGGGCTTCCAGTTGGATGGTACACTGTAGCCACCCTGTGGGGGGCAGGAGGCAGCTAGGTGGTACAGTGAATAGAGTGCGGGCCCTGAAGTCAGGAGGACTTGAGTTCAGATCCTGCCTCAGACCCTTAATATTTCTTAGCTATGGGACCCTGGGCAAGTCACTTAACCCCGATTGCCTGAAGGAAAAACAAAACAAAAAAAGAGCGGGGCAACTTAGGAACCTGGAGGGCTGGCTTTTCACTGCACACTGGGGCCTGGTCCCTCCTTGTGCCCACCACCCTCCAGGTAGGCACTAGGCATTTTCTTGGGACTAACTCCATTTTCTTTGGCTGTCTGATCTCAGGGCACCTCCCAGTGGGTGATGCTGGAATTCCCCCAGTCTGTTCGAGTCTCTCAAGTGCAGATCCAATTCCAGGGTGGGTTTGCAAGTCGCCAGGGCCGCTTGGAAGGTGAGGAGAGGTCAAGGGGGTGGAAGGGAGGTGGTCTGGCCTTGGCCCACTCAGGTAGGACTCTAGCCCAGAATCAGCCATTGAGCCCTTTCTCTGTTCCCTTCTTTAAAAACAGGTGGCAGGAAGAGTGAGTCCCTGGAGAAGATTGGGGATTTCTACCCCCAAGACAACAACTCCCTGCAGATATCCTTTCTGCTCTGTGGCAGGAGTGGGGCTGGCCCAGCTTGTGATTAAGTTAGGCAGGTAAAAGCACATGGAGGTGCTGGAGAACTCTGGGAGTTGGGGAGAAAAGGTGTGTATCTGTATAAGACCTGAGGAAGTCCCTGGCAGTGACCTTGGCAGTCTCACTTTGAAGCTGGTCCCGAGTGACAGGAGCTGTGGGTGGGGCCCCCTAGGTTTGTCCTGTTAACCTTGACAGCTTGTGAATTACAGCTTCCCTGTGGCAGATGTCACACTGGACAAGCTCAAGGTAACTTTTGAAAACAGCACTGACTTTTTCGGCCGGATCATCATCTACCACCTGCGGATCCTTGGGGAGAAGCTGTGAGCAGCCCAGCCGGCTTCCTAGACTTCGAAGGACTTCCTGGAAGAGGCAGCTGGAAGGACAGAGTAGAAGCTATACCTGCCTCTGAGCCAGGTGGCCAGGAAGTAGAAAGAGTTATGATATGGGTGAACCAGCATGACCCCCACCTCATCTTCTCCCTCCAAGAACCTGGGAAGAGAATCCCAGGAAGAAACAGTCTCAGAGGTTCGGTTTAAATCCTTACAGGAAGCCAGCCTTGATTGAAAAACAACTTTACATGCTAAGAACAGTGTAGAGACAGCTTTGAAGGACTTATGAATTCTGGTCAGTGCAGCGTCTGGCTAAGATGCCAGTGAACTGATGCTCAAGTACACGTGAGAGGTTCAGGATACAAAATGAGCGTTCTTTGGACTAGACACTAGGAATTTGTTTTTGTCTGACTGTGCACATTTGTTCCAAGCATTTTTTTTTCCCCTCTAAGGAATAAAAGTTTGTTCATTTAAAAAGGAAAAGAAAAGCCCTCAAACTCCTACCTTGGAATCACTGGGCAGCTTAAATGGCTCTACCTGTCTCATCCTCAGCCCCTGTGCCATCTACATGTAATGGGAAGTGGCCTTCCTCATTCTGGATTAAAGGAGTCAGCCAAAGGCCTTCCCGGTGTGGTCCCTCAGATCTAAGAACAGCGGCCATTTCTCCTCCCTTCTCGGCTACAGTTGCCCTATTTCCTTATAGCCAGACTTCCCTGGGTGTCAGCTGTAAGAGATGGGGAGGAACAGCCAGTGTTGGCCCTGCTTGTGGGGGTAGCAGCTGGTTTTATTGGTTCGTGTTCCCATTCCATGGGCTTGGGGAAGCAGGGAAGGACTCCCAGGATGGCTGGTATTGGGGCAGCAGAGGAGCCATCGTGGCTGGGGAGCTACGGGGTCCTGCCAGGACAAGTCATTAGCCAGGAGCACAGTCCCTCCCACGGTCCAGGGAAGGAGACGAGCTGAGCTGCCTTGTTTCTGTTCGGGGGTCTGCCTCATGTCGCACTGGACGTGATTGTTGGGCACGGAGTTCTTGGGTGTAGTGTCCCCCCCAGAGATTTGTAGGTGGCTAGGGAAAGATCCACAGCCTTCAGCCATGGGAAGAGGGAGATCTCCTCCTGGACCTGTTCTCCCTGGCCATAGGGATTGAAGAACTGGCTTCTAAGTGAGCTGGCCTTTCTGAGCACCAGATGGAAGACACAGGACCAAAGCCCAGTGTCCTAGGCCCCTTTCACTCTGTCTCTGGAAGCAGCTTGTTCTGAAAAAGCTTAAGGATATGGTTCTCCATCACCTGTTGGACTGAAGCCCAGAAAGAAGGGAGTGAGAGAAAGTAATTCAGGATCTATGGCCCCCTCTGCCCTGCCAGCACAAAGAGGCAATCGTGGGGAATGCCAGGAGCCCGAAGCTTGGAATGGCACACCGGACTTAGTGTCCTGGCAGTGACACAAGTCAGTAGGACCCTACCACTCTGAGGCTCAGTTTCCTCATCTGTATAAAGAGGATGATAAGTAGATGGTTCATGGGGTAGAAAAAGGGTGGTAGGTGTGACCAAGGAGATGGGAACAGAGCTCTCACAACCCCAGGTTTCTCGGACCTAAACCTTGGTTTATCTGAAACAGATCTTTCTGGTGGAATTGGTGCAGATGGGGAGAAAAGGTCGGTCCCTCCAAGGAGGGGCTGCACAGCAAGATGGGGATGGGGCTGGGACTAGAAGGAGCCCTGGCAGTGGCTAGAACATCAGGGGTATTGACAGTTTCCTGATAAAAACGTTAGTTTCCTGAGGATTTTAGGGCTTGGAAAGGGCTCTCTTTAGGGCAACCCTGGGGGTTTTACACAAGTGAAGAAAAAAATGAAGCTCAGAATTAGGAGTTGATTCAGAATTGAGGGGAAGGAAGATGACTTTGAGGTCCCAGAGCCTGTGAGGGTAGGACTGGAACCCCATTTGTCCTGAGTTTGAGACCAGCATTTTCTCCTCTACTGGCATCCTTGATAGGCTAGCTAGGGCAAGGTCCAGGGGCTGGTATTAGAGATAAAGAGAGGTCCAGGGGGCAGCTTGGTGGCACAGTGGATAGAGCACCAGCCCTGAAGTCAGGACCTGAGTTCAAATCTGGCTCAGACACTTAACAAGTCCCAGCTGTGTGACCCTGGGCAAGTCACTTAACCTTAATTGCCTCAGCAAAAAAAAAAAAAAAAAAGAGACAGGGCCAGTGGAATTCAGATACTTGTGTGGGGCCACACACCTAGCTCCTGTCTGAGCCAGGTCAAAGCCAGGTTATTTTGCCTCCAACCTCTATACTACACACTGCCTCTTACTAGCTCTGTGACTGGGGGAGCAGATTGCCTAAGTCTCTGTGAAATAGGAATAACACTAATAGTATCTGTCTCACTGGCTGGTTGTGAGGAAAGGACTCTGCAGAACTTAAACGTGACTTTGGGAATTATTATTCTCTTCTTACCACTGTTCCTCCTCCCCACCCCCCTGGCCCTGGAGGCTTCATATGGGGGGCAGAGCAAGATAGAGTAGTTACTGTCCCCAACAAACTTCTGTATATAGTTTGTTTTTTACTTCTTTATGTATGTATATTTTCACCCAAGTTTTGTTTATGTCTCTGTATCCCTAGCTTGGCACATAGGAGGTATTGAATAAATAAATGCTTGCTGAATTAAATTGAGTCTGTTTGGGGTGGGGTGGACCCCCAAAATCCCTGACAGCTCTTCTGAAGGTGAAGACTCCCTCTTCCCCACCGAATAAGTCCCTTCCCCTGGAATGTACATACCCTTCTTGTGTCCCAAGGCCACAGCCAGGTCCATAGGGGTGTATCCAGAATCTGCTTCTGTTGTTAGGTCAGCCCCTCTGGCTGAAAACCAAAGCAGAAAAGAGAGAAAAGGCTCAGTTCTTGTTTGGTGGGTTGGTTTGTTTGGGTTTGGGGGGGGAAGGGAGGGAGACAGCCATATCCTCCTCCTCCCAACATGGCTTTCCTAGCTTATTAGAATATAAACTCTTTGAAGCAGAGACCATTTCACTTTCATCTTTCCCCAATGCATAGCTCACTGTCTGGCACATTCTAAGCATTCTAAAAGCTTTTTTCGAACCAACATGGACCTGCCCTGGGATTCTGAAATCTTTCACAAAGCACCTGTTAGCATGCCCCCGATTCTTCACTAGGGATAAGCTTGTCACAAGCTAAGAGAGGCTGCCCCAAAATTCAGCTAAGTGTTATTGTTGGCCAAATTCAAACAAGCAGCCGCCACTGATTTTATACATAAAGATCCCTACAGGCTGCATGATGACTTAGTTTAAAAATGTAATAGCTATGTTTTATTGTATTTTTGTTGATTTTGTTAAATTTTCCCAATTACGTTTTAATCTGGTTTGGACCTCACTTGGGAGTGTTATGGGCACGAGTCTGACATGTGGGCCTAGCAAACTCAGTGCCTATGAAGGAAGCCCAGTGGACAATGGAGAACTGACAGGAAGTCTTCTCCTAAGCCAGTAAGAGGAGAAAAGGGGGAGAGAGCTGAAGAGTGGATTAACAGAGTCTCCCCACGCCCTGACCTGGGGGTGAAGGGGCCCACACCTACCCAGCAGAGCTTCCACACACTTCACATGGTTCCCCCTCACAGCGTAGAGCAGCGGAGTCCCGCCATTCTGGAGGATGGAGAGGCCAGGGTGAGGATGGTCATCCTTGGGGAAGGGCCTCCCTGACTGCCTGGCTAGGGCAGGACCCAGTCTGAATATCCTCAGGTGCCCTCCCAGAGCCCCTCAGCTTCCTGGACACTTCCTCAGGAGGATCTCAAACCCTAGAGTGCTGGTGCTGAAACATCACCAGCCTGGGGCGCTTAACCTTCTCTGGACCCCACTGGCAGCCGGGCAAAGCCTACGACCCTTCTCAGAATAAAACGCAGGAGATTATAAAGGAGCAGTTCTACTGAAATAAAGTTTTCAAAATATAAAAAAGTTCATACCCCCCGGGGTAAGAAGCTGATTTAGCCTTTACAGATGGAGAAAGTGAGGTTTCAGTGGCAGAGCCAGGATTAGAATCCAGGTCTTCTCCCTCCCAACCTGGCAGCTTTTCCCTAACACCACACGGAGCCGACCTTTGGCCAAAGAAGCCTCCCTGGCTCCCCACACCAGCCGGGCACTCAGGAGGCTCTGGGGCCCAGACTCCTCCCTGGTAAAAAGGGAGGGACAAGCCTAGAGTCATCACTGCCAAGGGCCAGGGATGGGGCACACTGGGTCTGTAGGCCAGGACTGAGCGTCAGCCTCCTGAGCAACCAGGAGCGACACATGGAAGGCACCCGTGAGATCGTCGATGGGACCAGAGGGTCAGAAGGGACAGAGACAGAGGTCAAGGACCCCAGGTCACCAAGGTGGGAAATGGCAAAGTCAGGACTGGGACTCGTGGCCCCACAGCCACTGCTACACTGCCGGACTTGCTCCGGACTCTGGGCAGCAGTCCAGCCTCCCCCAGTCTGTTTCACCCCAGGGACCCGAGGAGGGGGCCCCCCGGGACCAGGGAGGTCGGGGGGCTGCAGAGGGACCTCACCCAGTCATAGCTGTTGATGTCCACATCCCGCTCCAGAAGCATGACCACGATGTCCGTGTAGCCGCCTGTGCTGGCCAGCGAGAGGGCACTCTCCCGTTCCTTGGCCAGGATGTGAGGATCAGCACCCTGGGGGGCCAGAAGGGGTGAGCCCCGGCCGGGGGCCCAGGAGAGTCACCGAGACCGGGAGGCTGCTGGCCCATGCTGGGCCAAGGCCTCTCATCAGACGCTGGGTCACTCTTTCACCTCTGAAAGCACAGGGAGGACCTGCCCTCCCTCTGTAGGACAGGCACATTCTAAGACAAAGTCCAGACTTCTCAAGGTGGCCTCCATTGGCCTTTAAGTGATGGTTAAGGAGTGATGGTCCAGAAGGCAGTGACTGAACAGGAAGACCATCAGTTCTGAACTCCTGCCCCTCTGGGGGCAGGGAACTGGGAATAGGGAGGGGGTCAGATAGAGCATGGCCACCATAGGAGGGGGGGGAGAAGAAGAGATGGAGAGAGAGACAGAGACAGAGAGAGACGGGGGAGAGAGAGATAGAGACAGAGAGAGACGGGGGAGAGAGAGATAGAGACAGAGAGGAGAGAAATGGGGGAGAGATGGGGAAGACACACATAGACAAAGAGGAGAGACAGAGAGAGAAAAAGACGGGGGGGGGGGAGACAGAGACAGATACAGAGAGAGAAAGAGACAGAGAAGGCGCTTCTTGTTTGGCACTCCTGGCCCAGACTTATCCAGCTATCAGACAGCTCTGCATAATATCATGGAACCCTCAGTCATACAAATAAACGTCTGGTGTCCAGAACAAAGGGGACAACCACCCAGTGTCGTCTGTCCTGGCCAGACCCCATCTGGGAGGTCATTTGACACATTTAGAACTGAAGGTCACTGAATCTAGCATTTCATCCCAGGCAAGAAGAAATCTTCCTCTGCAGTCTGCCTGACAGATGACAGCCTATCCTGCTGACCTGTTCCCAGAGAAGAGGTCCTCCACACTCATTCCAAACATTGAGGCGTTCTAACGGATGTGGAGGTCTGCCCATCTGCCTCTCCATCACTTCTACCCACTATTCTCAGCTCTGACCTTGCTCATCCTTCTTCTCCATGACATCCTTTCTGGTGGATGAAGACAGCAATCACATCCCTTGCAAGAAATCTTTTCTGCAGAATTAATATTCTCCACATGGTCTGAAGTTCTGTGCTCTCTTCTGGAAGTACTCTCACTTCCACATGAATAATAACCAAGTAAGCATCAGACTAGGGGTTGGGTGACTCCAAATGAATTGAACACAATACTTCAGAGGAGGTCTGACCAGGGTGGGCAATAGTGGGACCATCCCTCCCTCTGGACATCAGGCAGCTATTCTACTTCTGTGTATGGCCTGAGATCACATTAGCTTTCTAGTTGCCAAGCCACACCATTGATTTACATAAAGCTTGTATCCCACTAAGATCATCCCCACAAGTAAGTGTCAAAATAGCTAGAACTTGGGGGTCAAGAAGACCTAAATTCAAAACCTGCCTCAGATACTTCCAGTTGTGTGACCCTGGGCAAGACAGTTATAACCTGTCAGCCTCATACAAGCGTGAGATAAACCAAATGTATGGTTTGGTAATAATAGCAGCAACTAGCTCATGGTTTCACTGTAAGAATTCAATGAGTTAAACATAAAGGCTTTGGCAAATCTGAAAGCACTATATAAATGACAGCGATTGTTAAATGAACTACATCTTTTCGATCCCATGCTTGAACGACGGATTTTCCTTAGCTAAGTGGGTGACTGTGGGATAAGCGCCTCCCTGCCCTCCAAGACCTTGGTACCCAGCAGCCTCCCTCGCCCTCTTACCCACTCTAGCAGGAAGCGCACAGTCTCGATCTCTCCAAAGGCAGATGCCCAGATCAGGGGGGTGAAGCCACGCTCATCGGGCTTGTTCACCAAGTTGTCACCTGGGAGGATGGGAAGAGTTGGCTATGCCTTCAGCCAAGCCAGCCCTGGCCCCCGCCAGCTTTACTGGATGCAAGTGAGCATGAATCAACAGGGCGGGAGGGGGGGTACAGGTGTGTGTGTGTTTGTGTGTGAATCCTCTTCTGAAGGGGGTCTTCATAACAGAGGTGACAAAGGTGCTCCTGGTGACTGTCTGGACTCTGAGCTTTGGCCCTGATTGGGAGGACAGGCTGCATGACCAAGGTGATAGATGGAATGAGGATGTCATCTGGGGGCCAAGGTGAGGTACAAAAAACAAGTGGCTGGAAACTGGAAAACCTAGATTCTAGGCCTGGCTATTCAATTAATTCACTACAGGGCCTCTCTGCGCCTTTGCTTTTGGGATTTGGAAAATAAGGGGGACAGAGGGACTCCTGGGGAGAAGTTTGGGTTTACAGGTCCTTCTGGCTGCCCTCCAGGCTCTCTTAAATTGGGGCAGAGGAGGTGGCCTTAAAGCAAAGCCAAGTAACTTGAGCTGGGCCTGAGCCCCTCACTCTCTCTTCTGCTCCAGAGGCTGCCCCTGCTCCTGCTCCGTTACCGACCCCACTGAGGTCTCTGATTAAGTAGGCTGGGCTTGGGACTCTTAGAACCACAGGTCTCTGAGGTCTCGTGTGTGGCCCGGATGGGCAGCCAGGGAGAGGGTCAGGCAGGAACCACTTACCTTTAAGAAGGTATTCTTTTAGCTGAGTCAGTTCTCCCTGAGCAGCAAGCTGGTGGATGGACAGAGCTGTTGTTTATAAGAGGAGACAGAAAGAGGCACGGCTTATAAGGGAATGGGAAGGAAATGTGTTCCTCATGGTGGGGGGAAAGGACAACTAGCGAAATTTCAAAGATAATAAAGGCAGGAGAAAGTCCCTGAGCCTGGAAGTCAAGCTAACGGCCTTCTGCTCTTCTGTGTGACCCTAAATACCTCCCCTCCCCCGCCTGGAGCTGGTTCCTCATCCTGGAGTTCAGAGGTTTGACTAGATGGCCGCTAAGGGCCTCCAGTTTTGACATTCTATATTCTACATTCTCAGGATCCTGCTGGCTGAGAATTCTAGGGCTGTCTGACTCCCAGCAGAAGGGCCTCTCCTTGCCCAACCTTTGGTCCCCAGGAGGGTATACTCACAGTCCAGGGTGGCAGGCAGGGCTGAAATCTCATTTCCCCTCTGCCTGTTGGTCAGGGTGGTAGAGTGCTTCAAGGAGCTGCCAGCTGGGATAGAAAAAGGAGAGGTCAGGAGGGAACTGTTAGCCTTCTCTACCATGGGAGAAGAAAAGAAAATTTAGATTTCTAAAGGGTGAGGGAAAGAACACTGGCCCTGCAGGCAGAAGGCCTGGGTTTGGGTGCCAGCTCTGCTCTTTGCTAAGTGGGTCTGTCAGTCAACAACCATTTATTAAGCACTTATTATGCGCCAGGCATGGGATACAAAGAAAGGCAAAAACACTCCAGTTCTCAAGGGGAGACAGAGTGTAGATGCTAGGTAAATATAGAAGGGAAAGAGAAAGGTACAGTCACTAAATGCCAATGCCCACCCCGTGCCAAGCACTGGGCTAAGTACTTTACAAATACCATCTCATTGGGGAGCAACCCCTGGATGGACACAGATGGTGATCCAAAGAGGAAGGCAGCAGCAGCAGGGGAAGATGGAGTTAGGCTCTGAGACTTCGGACAAGTCAGGGAAACTCCAGTGAACCTCAGTTTTCCCATCCATAAAATGGGGACCAATAACAGATGCACCAGCGGTGCACCGGTGTTCGTGAAAGGGGTCCTCCTCCCCAGATCTGATCTCCCTAGAGAGGACTTACTGTGGGGCGCAGCGAGGACCCCATCCAGCTCGGGACTGCCGGAGTCTGGGGTACAGGGGTACAGGCGCAGCAGCACGGTGTCAGAACCATCGGGGCTGTCCTGGGCGGGGTCTTCAGGGAGAGTAGGGGGCTCCTGGAGCTGGCCAGGGCCCCCAGGACCTAGGCTGGCCACGGCCCCTTCTGGCTCCATGGAGGGCACTTCTGGGGAATCCAGATGAAATCAAGCAATTAGGGGGCCCTCACCCCTGCAGCGCCCCTCCCCCTCCTTACAGAAGGATGCTCCCAATCCCTGGGCCTGTTTCTTTAAGAAACTTTAGGCTTGATGAGTGACCTTGATCAGGTCCCTTCCCCGCTCTGGACTCAGTTTCTTCTTGCTACCAAATGACACCCAATGCAGAATAAATACAGGGTCAAGCAAACCCTTTGAGCCCCTCTGGATGCAATGACATGGGCCTGCATTTTGTTTCTGGGGACTTGGGGGAGAGCCCACCTCCTCCGACCCTAGCCTTTCCCTCCGGGCTGGACGCCTCCCGCACCCGGGCCGGGATGAAGAACGCCGCGCCCGGGGGCTAGGTGCGCGGGGCTCTGCCCACGAGGTAGCGCGAGGCGGACCAGCTTCTTCCCACGTCTCCTGCTTGGGAGCCGGGATCCTCCTCCTCCCGACCCCAGCCCCGGACTTCCCGAGCCCGAACCGAAAGTTAACTTTACCAAACTGCAGCGCTCCGCCCCCTCGCCCCCTTCCCCTAACCCGGCAGGGGGCCTCCCACAATGCACCTGAGCTCAGCGGGGGCGGGGGGCGCCCCTCCCCCGCCTGGGAGCAGCTGCGCAGAGCGCTGGGAAGGGAAAGGAACGCTGGCCCTTTAAGAACTCAGCCTCGGCCCCCGGAGACAATCCAAGCTAGAGGGCGGAGCCCGGACGCAGGGAGGCTAAATCGGAGGGCTTCCAGTGCGCCTGCGTACTACTCGAGGCCCCCCCCCCTCCCGTAGGAACCAATCGCCTGGGGAGCTGGGCGGGACCTCCTCGGGTTCGGGATTTAAAGAGATGGTGCGGGCCACTTCTCGTCACCCTCTTGAGGCACGAGTTTATCCTCTTTTAGGCTATTGCGGAAACTTGGGGAAAGCCCCTGGACCTAGATGGGAAACTAGGAGACGGTCCACAAGGTGGGAGGTGGCCCTATAGAGCCCCTCTCCCTTCCCTCCAGACCAGGAGTCCCCTCTCCCAATTGATCCCTTTGGGGAGTGTCCTTCCCCGCTAAAGCCCGGAAAGGGATCCCTCTAGTCCTTCACCCAGTCCCGGGCCGAAGTCAGATCCGGGGACTGGTTCTCCCCGCAGCCCAGGATTGGAGTTAGGGGGCGGGGAGGAGATTGGAGTGTATTAGGGAGCCAGACCGGAAGCGGAACTGGAGCGGCGCGGCTACGAGTTTCGGCCGGGACGGTCGAGGAGTTGCACCTCGCCTCGGCCCCCCGAGACTTCCCGTCGCCACCAACCGCCACTAACTGCCACAAACCGCCGGCTCCGCGGAAGCGCCATGGAGGAGGCGGAGATGCAGCTCAAGGGGAAGAAAGGTGGCGGCGGGGCGGGGACTGGGGGCCGGGGAGGGAGGTGAAAAATCCAAACTGGCCGGAGACGCCGCTGTGTGACCCTGGGCAAGTGTCTCCCCCTCTCTGGGTCTGAGGGTGCTTTCTTGAACGATCCGGGGTCCTCACCCCTCAGCCATGAGCTTGAATGGGGGAAAATACTTATTTTTGCTAACCTTTGGTTTCCATATGCATTTTATGCCAGGCACTTTAAAATGTGTTTCTGGGGATTCCATAGACTTCCCCTGGCCGGCCCCCAAAGGGTTTCAACCACAAGCGAGGTGGGGAACTCCCAAACCCCAGGGTGGTCTTTTGGATGCCAGATCCTGGAGGCCTCTGAGAATTCCCGGCGGATCACTTCTTCTCCAGTTGTCCCCCAGTTCACTGCCCCATTTTTCTAGAAGGGACCTTAGGGGTCATCTATTCAGTGCACTAATTTTGGAAACTGAGATCTAGAGAGAGGAAGAGGATCGATTGACCTAAGTTGTATCAGAGCAGGTGCAATTATAGTTGTACCTCTTATCAACCAATTGCTCCAAGAAGAAGGTTGGATTAGATAGAAGTTTAAGGTCCTTTTTGGCACAAAATGTATGATTTTATGACCCTATCAAGACATTCATTCCTTAGACCAAAAAAAAAAAATTGTGTGTGTGTGTATAAAGACTTATTTGCAATAGGAATGAAATAACCATTTATCAAGCTTCTACTGTGTATCAGGCATTAAAAATAGTAGCTGGCTTGATTTTCAGAACAACTGTTCACACAGATGGTGTCTAGATCTGACCTGGTTCTTCCTAATTCCAAACAGTCCACTAGTCACCTTATCGATGGCCTCCAAGACATCTATCCAGTTCCTCCCTAATTTTCCCCCAGTCTTTCTCTTTTGACAGCAATCCCCACTCCTAAACACATTCATGAACTAAGTCTCTCCAGTAGATATTTCCCTTCCCCTTCTTCCTTTTTTCTAACAAAACCCTAAGGGATTTAGGGTCCTAATGTTTATTTCAAAAGATAGGTTTGGTAGGATTTAATAGGAGTGATCCAAGTGCTTATGTTGTTAGCTCCAAACATGGGTATATCTTCTTAGAAGACAGTAGCTCCTTTCTGGCTTCCTGAAATCCTTGGGGTTTTTTGTTGGCTGGTTTTGATTTTTTTTAAGCTTCAAGAATATAATATGGCCAGAGCCTTAATGTTCAGAACTGGGTTGAGCAGTTTTGGCTACTTGTAATAAACATGAGTGACCAAGGCCAAAATGTTATATGCCAAGGGATCAATTGAACAAAATATATTTGCTCACCAGTTGTTTTTAGTCTGTATTGTTGAGGGAAGATTCAGATATTTTCCTCCATTGAGGATGCATAAATTGTTCCTGTAGCCCTCAACTTTTAGAATTCTGGTACTTTACCTGCTCTAGAGCTAATCTTGGATGAGTGGTTGATCTAGTTGGGGAAGTAGAAGAATTGGTGGGGCTAATTTTCATTATTTTGGGATCTTTTGACTGCATCTTAACCATGGTCACTGGTTTTGGGTTCAGTTACAGACAAATTCACAGAGAGTGTTTATGTCCTGGCCAATGAACCATCTGTGGCACTGTATCGCCTGCAGGAACATGTGAGGCGCTCCCTGCCGGAGTTAGCCCAACATAAGGTGAGCTTAGAGTGAATGGTTGGCACAGTTCTTTTTCAAAGGAGTTTTTTCTTGAGCTTGAGAGTCAGTCACTTGGGATCAGTGGAAGGACCTAGGGACATTTTTAGCTTTGAAGAGATTCTGTCACTGTCATCAGAGTATTACAAGAGTTATAATAAGAAAAGATACTCATTTTATATGGCTTTAGAGGATGTAACTAGGACCACTGAGTAGTAGGAAGGAAGTAGATTTCAGTTTCAGGAGTACCTTAGTAATCAGAGGTGTCCCCCAATATTATAGGCTGTCCTTGGAAATATTGAGCTCTCCTATCATGAACTGTTTAAACAAAAAGGAAGAAGGTATTGTAAAGGGGTTCATATTCCTTTTTTTAATAATAGCTTTTTGTTTTTCAAAATATGTGCCAAGATAGTTTTTTAACATTAACCTTTGCAAAACCTTGTGTTCTGTATTTTCTCCCTTCTTCTCCTCCTCTCCCTTCTCCTAGATAGCAAGCAATACAAATTAGGTTAAACATGTATAATTCTTATAAATATATTTTCATATTTATCATGATGCACAAGAAAAATCAGATCAGAAGGGGAAAAATAAGAAAAAAAAACCAAGCAAACAACAAAGAAGGTGAAAATAATATATGTTATGATCCATATTCAATCCCTCTGAATGCAGATGACCCTCTCCATCACAAATCTATTGGAATTGGCATGAATCACCTCATTATTGAAAAGAACCAAGTCCATCATAGTTGATCATCACATAATTTTGTTGTTGCTGTATTCAATGTTTTATTGGTTCTACTCTATTCATTAGCATCAGTTCATGTAACTCCAGGCCTTTCTGAAACCATCCTGCTGATCGTTTCTTCTAGAACAATAATATTCCATTACATTCATATACCATAACTTATTCAACCATTCCCCAACTGATGGGCATCCACTCATTTTCTAGTTTCTTGCTACTACAGAAAGAGCTACTACAAGCATTTTTGCACATGTGAGTCTTTTTTTTTTTTTTTTTTTTTTAATGATCTCTTTGGGAAACACCCAGGAGAGACTTTGCTGGATCAAAGGGTATGCAGTTTGATAGCCCTTTGGGCTTAATTCCACATTGCTCTTCAGAATGGCTGGATCCGTTCACAACTCTACCAACAATGTGTTAGTGTCCCAGTTTTCCCATATCCCCTCCAACATTTATCATTATCTTTTCCTATCATCTTAGCCAATGTGAGAGGTCTGAAGTGGTATCTCAGAATTGTCTTAATTTGCATTTCCCTAGTCAGTAGTGATTTGGAGCACCTTTTCATATGACTAGAAATAGTTTCAGTTTCTTCATCTAAAAATTCTCTGTTCATATCCTTTGACCCATTTATCAATTGGAGAATGGCTTGAATTCTTATAATTTTGAGTCAATTCTCTATGCATTTTAGAAATAAGGCCTTTATCAGAAGCTTTGAATGTAAAAATGTTTTCCCAATTTATTGCTTCCTTCTAATCTTGTCTGCATTAGTTTTGTTTATATAAAAACTTTTTAACTTAATATAATCAAAATTATCTGTGATCAGTAATGATCTCCAGTTCTTCTTTGATCCCAAATTCTTTCCTCCACAGATCTGAGAGGTAAACTATATATTCTTTTAATTTGTTTATAATATCATTCTTTATATCTAGATCATGAACCCATTTTGACCTTATCTTGGTATACAGTGTTAGGTATGGGTCAATGCCTAGTTTCTGACATACTAGTTTCCAATTTTCCCAGCAGTTTTTGTCAAAAAGTGAGTTTTTTTCCGCAAAGCTGGGGTCTTTGGGTTTGTCAAACACTAGATTGCTATAGTTATTGACTATTTTGTCCTATGAACCTATAAACTCCACAGATCAACTATTCTATTTCTTAGACAGTACCAAATGGTTTTGATGGCTGGTGCTTTATAATATAGTTTTAGGTCTGGAACAGCTAGGGAATGGTTTGTATTTTTAAAAATTTAGAAATGAGGCCTTTATCAGAATCCTTGGATGTAAATATTTTTTCCCAGTTTTCTGCTTCCCTTCTAATCTTCACTACTGCTTTTAAATTTAATTTATTATCCATTTTGCATTTCATAATGTTCTCTAGTTCTTTTGCTATAAATTCCTTCTCTACAGATCTGAGGTAAACTATCCCTTGTTCTCCTAATTTGCTTATAATATCATCCTATATGTTTAAATCAAATTCATTTCAACCTTATTTTGATAGAAGGTATTAGGTGTTAGTCAGTGCCTAGTTTCTGCCATGCTATTTTCTAATTTTGGAGGGGTTCATATTTCAAATAAGGTTTAGACTATATTACTGAAATTTGTTTGACATCTTTTGTTTACATTTTTTTGGCTTCTCAAAATTTCTTTCCCCTCCTCAAACAACCAGCACTTATAATAGGGAAGGTAGTTTAGCCAAAATAAATACTTTAGTTGAGAATGCCAGTATATGCAGTGTTCATACCCATCACCTCCATCTCTGTGAAGATGATTTCGAAGGTCCTCTATAATTCTGAATTTCTGTGCTATTGTGATGTAGGGGAAAGAGCAGTACATTTGGAAAGTTAGGCCTGAGGTCAGTTTCTAAAACTTCAGCTTCAGTGGGCAAATCAGCTTACTTTTCTGTGATTTGGTTTCCTTTTCTCTAAAAATCAAGATAATCCTTTTCACAATGCTTTGGAAATCTTGAAAGTGTATATATATATCAATGTTGGTCACTGTTAACTGGTTTCTGGGACTGATGCAAACCTAGCTAAAGACCCTATCTGCCACCTTTATGGAGCTAACACTTGAGTACTGGGTTGCTTTCCTACAAAAATAGCATGTTCCTTTTTACATGCTACTTTAAATACAGAAGAGTTACAAAACATGGTGTGAAAATTCTAAGGAAAGAAAAAATTTTTCTGATCGGAGAAGGAAAACTTCATAAAAGAGGTAGCATTTATTTGATCTGAGTTTTAGTTGAGGAAGGAAGGGTTTGGCAGTGTTGGGAGAAGAGGCAGCAAAGTAATGTGGTTTGTTTCTTAAAGGACAGAATGGAGAAGAAAAATGAAAGGGCTAGAAAGTTAAATATAACTTAAGCTCCCGGAGGCTCCACATGTTTGAGTAGGAAAGAATGCATTTTTCCCCCATAGGCACAGGAGAGAGCAATACCTTTGAGGTATTGCAAATAGGGGACTGTTGTGGTAGAGTAAATCACTACACATTGGGGTGAAGAATAGACAAAGCAAGGAGACTGGTTGAGACTTGCCAGTTATATTGGTTAGCATAGGAATCTGGGAGCAGAAATTTTGAACGGCCTTGGAAAGACACAGCTACCTGCTGTTTGGACATAATCATTTGCATGTTGTCTGTCTAGTTAGATTACAGGCTCCTTAAGGAAAGGGTCCAGTTTTTACCTTTTTGTGTGTGCACTAAGCACACACAAAACATGCCTGACATACCCTTTAATACTTGTTATATTGCCTGGCAACAGCCTTAGTATTAATCAGTAACAGAGCTTCAGGTTACTATTAATAGAAAATAAATTTACCTGGTACTCCAGATGTGAACATCTGGTTGTCCATACAAATCAATTTAATAGTAAACCCATAAGACTGGTATGATTGAAATTCTTATGTATTTTTGTCCCATGGGCCAGGGCTCAGCTGCTGAGATATCTGACATCTACACAAAACATAAATCTGGAAGAAAATAGTACTCTTGGAAAATGTAAATGTTTTTAAAGTTTGTGAGCAGAATTGGACTCATGGGGTTTTACCTAGCATATTAGTTCATTTAAAATTTTACCTTGTTCCTTTCTCTCCTGCTTGAGAATTTATTTCTTGTGTAAACATGAAAGATTCCATTTTCAAACATGCTTTTTTTCCTCTTTGTCCTCAAATCTTTAGATCTCTTTATTGTTGTTTTTAATCCTCTCTCAAGGGTCCCATTAGTAAATACAAATGCTAATTTTATAGAATCAAAGTATGTTGGTGCTTAAAGAGATCTTAAGATATAAAACACAGAATACCAGCATTGAATCCCAAATAATAAAAAGTGATATTTACATGGCACTCTCAGGTTTACAAAGCACTTTGTATACATTCTTATGAAAACTCTGTGAAATAGATACCATTAGGTATTGTCACTATTCTTATAGATGAAGAAACTGAGGCATAGAGAATTATTTAGCTAAGGTGTCAGAGTTGGTATTGAAACTCGGTTGGGAAGCTAGGCCCAGTGTTTTGTTCTCTGTCTACTTACCTACTTCTCAGATTCATGAACTTTCCCTGATGGCCTTCCCTCCCCCCTGTAAAATTTCTCTATGAGTATTTCTAAGTCTCAAGATGACTATTTTAGGTGTTCAGGTGATTTGTTTCCATGAAAAAAGTAGACTGCGTAATTGAACAGACATTTCAAGTAACCAGAGTCTCTGCTCAGCAGAATGCTTTAATGTAGGATCTTGATGCATCAGCTCCCTATTCCTCCTCTCAGCTTGTCATTGCTGATATATGATCAATGGTTCTGTCAAAGTGCAGAGAGCTTTAGGATGGGTGAAGAGAATCCCCTGCATGATTGGAAGCAGCCAAGAAAAATACCAGCAACCTGACTCTTGGGATCTTTGATGACTCTGTAAATACAAATGTTTCTAGTAATTAAAATTGAGAAGGAAAATGTACAGGAGCCTAACATTGGTAGATAGGGAAGGGGCAGCCAATCTTTAATCACCTGGTACCACCAAGTACAACCTCAAAGTTAGTGTGATAAATAGAAATTCTCACTGTGATAGATACAAAATGTAGAACAGAATCATAGTCTGAGCCTTTCACTGAATATCAACTATATAAAAGAGGCAGTGTAGTACAGTGGGCACAATATACAATTTGCAGTAAGAGGACTTAGGCAAATTCTGATTATGATTAGTTAGTTTCCTCCTCTCTAAAATGGGATTAGGCTCAGTGATTTAAAAGCTCCAACTCAAATCTCTGATCTTCTAGGAAGGGAGACAGAAGACAGGGAGATAAAGTGACTGTAAGATTCAGTAGTAGTAAGTAGCAATCCTAAAAACCTGACCCATTATTAGGCCACTTTTCAGGTGTTCAGAAAGAAGAGATTATTAATGTTTTGGTGTGCCCTGTCTTCGATAGACCATATCTGGAAGATAGGAAGTCTGGTGGAGGGGGACCAACATATGACATCATCCCAGATGAAGATCTGTTGAAACAATGCGGAGTAGAAAAAAACAGTCAAGTTTGACATGACTTGGGCGTATCTTGTAGGGTGGACAAGGGTGGGGAGAAACTTGAGGCCAGGATAGGTGGAGGGGAGTGGGTCAGCAAACTTTTTCTGAAAAGAGCCAGGTAGTATTTGTGGGACAAGAGGCAAAATCAAGGATATGATGTAAGTAATAAGAAAGAAATTATTAAATGATGAAATATAATGATTGAGTACAGTTTTTTGTAATCTGGGTCTAATGAAAAGAATGTAATATTTGGGGGGTACATGTGGGAAAAATAACATTTGTTTCATTTGGGTTCAAAGTCAGTGTTCTATATCATCAAAATTATAAATGTTCATCTGTTAATGCTGGTCTGTAATGAGATTTTACATGTTTCATCTTTGAAAATGCCCTTTCATACAGTTAGTTACTGCCAATATTGATATCAGTCCATGAGCAGATGATTTTAATAGTGCATATTCATCATTTGGAAGGCATTTCTAGAATTCTATTAGATCCATCTCTAGATGTTTGCCTTTTTTAGCAGGTCATTATATTGTAAATTAATCACCACAAATTAAAGGTTAGGTAGAAGTTCCTCCATTGCAATTAAATGGATTTTGAAATACGAAAATTCTTTTTGCATTTGCAAAAAGGTCTGACAAAAAATGCTACTGGAAAATATATTTACTGTCAACTTATGTGGGAATGGAAATTTTTCCTTCTTGTTTTAAATGTAGACAGCCCAGGAAATGGATAAAGTAGCTTGACATAACTTGTGGTTCAATGTTAGTCATCATAAAATTGACTTTGCTGCTGTTTTAAGTTTGCAGAGAACCTCTGTAGCAAAAGCTAGAGGCATTTAGGTAGTGCAGAGCACTGAGCCTGATGTCAGGAATACTTATCTCCTTGAGTTCAAATCTGATCTCAGATGTTTACTAACTGTGTGAATGTGAGCAAGTCATTTAACACTGTTTTTCTCCGTTTTCTCATCTGTAAAATGATGAACCACTTCAGTATTTTTGCCAAGAAAACCCCAAAAGGGACTCACAATAGAACCAGACACAAATGAAACAAGAAGAAAAAGTGGTATAACATAGCCTGAGTTCAAATGTGGCCTCAAATATTTACTAGCTATATGACTTGGACAAATCATTTAACTCTGCATCAGTTTCTTTATCTGTAAAATGAACTGGAGAAGAAAATGGCCAATCACTCCAGTGGCTTTGCCAAGAAAACTCCAAATGGAGGCAGTTAGTTACTGAAGGATTATTCACAATTGGAATCTGAATGAGCACAACAAAAGCTAATTTCCAAAGCAATTCAGTGGTTTGATAGGGGTTGAAGGCAGTTCTTTTCATTCAAAAATTTTTCAGTTTTGACTGTGAGCTCAAAAAATCATAATAGGAATTTTTTTTCTCTTCCAGTTTTGATATGATACATACCTGGTACTTTTTTTTTTTTTTTTAAATAAGAGGGAGAGAGAGTGGGTTAATTTGCCATAGTATTCCCTTCTAACTGCTGTTATTTAATCTTTCTGGTCTTTACTTTATTTACCTATCAAAATAAGGATAGAATTCAATAAGTTAAAGATTCCTTTTAGAAATTAGTATCAGGAGAAACCTGAGTTCAGATCCTTACTCCAAAGACTAGTTCTCTTCCAACTGTATTATACTTCAAAGCTAGAGGGGCCCTTTGAGAATTTAGAACATCATAACAAATCACTTTACCAGATTAACCCTGTTTTCTTTTTACATTGTTTATCAGACCAGTGGGGTCAGGTGATTCTGTAAATGTTGTTAGTTATCTGAGTTCTAGGAATACTGTAAAAAAAGGTTAGATGGGTTAAATCCCCTAAGAGATGTGGGGACTTCTGGGAGATTAGAGAAGGGGCAAATCACTTCTAATGGAGCAGGTCCAAGAAAACTGGAAGGGGTTCCTATTAGATCTGGTCCAAAAGGATCTTGAAGATAAGTAGACTTTCAGCCCCAGAGGTTTAGAGCATCTTGAAAGTCATGCAGTTCAACACTCTAAAAATGTAGTTGAGGAAACTAGGCCCAAAGAAGGGAAGTGACTTCTTTTAAGTCATTAAACAAGTTGTTTGTTTTTGTTTTTATTAATTCCTATTTGTGAGTAAGGAATGAGGGAGAAGTTAAAGCTCTCTATGCTCTCATCAGTCTGGTTTCAATTTGAAATTAATATTTCAAAGCCTCTATCTCTAACTTAAAAACTATGATCAACATTTACTGTAGCTGTTCAAATGTGTTGTCAGCCCAGCTGCTCTTGACTGCCCTTGTTAGCTAGAGTTGTTCTGAGAAATTTAACTTTTCATTTTATTATTAGTGTACTAACTGCCAGTCATTAGCTTTAGATCATAAGCTGCACCCATTTCTTTCATTCCAAGCTATTCCATTTTGGGAGGACTTCTCAAAATTTATGCTCTCCCAACAGCCAGGGGCATTCCTATACGTATCACAGTGAATAACAACAGACATTTCAAGTATTTTAAGGATGAAAAAAATACCTTCTGATTGAATCCTCAAAACTATCCTATGAAGTGGATATCATAAGATGAATTAGTTCTGGTTAGTAAATGAGGAAGATAAGGCTCAGAGATGTTAAGTGACTGGCTCATAATTATATAATATGTGTCAGAGGAGGTATTTGAGCCCAAATCTTTTCATATTCCAAATTTCATTAGATTAGAAGTAGAATTAATTTTTCAGAGGGGTGGGTGGGTTCTTTAAAAGATGTGATGTTTCAGATAAATCTATTCCTTTCCAATTACTAATGTTGAAAATGTATTTTGAAAAATTAAAGGCTATTTTATTATTAAAAACCAATTATGTACCTGAAGGCTTTAAGAAATAGAAAAAGATGTTGATGGTAGAAAACAAGGATATAGATTTATAAATTTGTAAAACAGAAGACACTTAAAAGTCATCTCTGGGAAACCACATCTTTGCTTTAATTAGGCAAAAATAAAACCCTTGCTTTGGTACACTTTAGCTTCCCAATTTTTCTCAAGTCATACAGATTCACATAAAACTAGCAAATGTGTACCTCCTGAGGTTTGAAATTGATTTAGGGAAGATCAAGAGCTTTTTAATTATAATCTTGTCACTAAGGTCAAAGGGGATTGTCTCTAATATTAGGCCAACCACAACAAAGTAATTCAGCACTTGAATCTGTCTTCATCCCACTATTCTTAAGGGGAAGATCCAGGTTCAGATATCCTGTATGTATCTTATAAACCAGTTACATTGGAATGTTGGGATTGGAAGGGGCTACAGAACAGAGATCACCTGTTGTCATACTCGTTCAGCAAGAGACTGGCAGAGCTGAGACTGGATCCTTGGTCTTTGGGTTCTTAGGCTACTTTCCACTATAGCATGTTATTATTTTATCCAAAATCTAAATTCTGATCAACCTTTTCCCTTCCCCTATGCCCCCTGGAGAAAAAAAGAGAGAAGAAAAGTCTTTCATTGAATAATCTCCAGCATTTCTTTTCAGTCTGACATGCAGAGCTGGGAGGAGCAGAGCCAGGGGGCCATCTATACAGTGGAGTATGCTTGCAGGTAAACTCAGGAGCCTAATTTTAACTCTTCTTTCTGTAGTTGCACACAGAATTTGATCTCAGCAACGAGGAGAAAGGGATAAATTGTTCCCCCAGAAGGGATGGCCTTGGAGGTCATTACCCAGGTTATTTTCAGGTACATTCATGTGATCACTCATTCTTCTCCATGTGCAACTCCAGATATTGGAGATGGAGTCTAACTCTCAATTCTGTTTCATCCCTATCCCAGAATTGAGCTGAACATAATTAATTCAAATACTTTTACCTGCTAGTCACTGTGCTAGGGGTACAAAGATTTTTTAAAAGTAACCCAATCTCTTCTCTAAGTAGTTTATAATCTGTTGGGAGAGATACATCAACACAGGAGCGAAAGTGAGCCAAATGAAGTGCTCCAGGACAGTATTGGGGAGAGGATGCAGGGAGGAAGAGACTCAGCTTAAAGTGAAGGGGAGGTTCGAAAGTATTCCAGAAAAAACAATCCCAAGTCTTGGCACATGTCCCATTTCATAATACCTCCTCCAGACACTTGAATGGTTCTTCCCTTAAGCTGAGAACAGTCTTAGAGCCCTTTACCAAGCACTGGCATACTTAATATACCCATCCATACTCGCTGAATTTGTGCTTTTGGATGTCTCTGATAACTGCCTTTATTGTTCTCTCTTCCCTTCCCTGTTTTTCAGTGCTGTGAAGAACTTGATGGATAGCAGTATTCATTTTCGAAGCATTGAGGGCTTGCTGAAACAGGCCATCAGCATCAAGGACCAGATGAATTCTTCTCAGGGTCGAAGGTAGCTCCTGAGAGCTCCATCATGCTGGATTTTCTAAACTACTGACTCTTATTTAAAGAGACACTACCCACCAGAGTTATCTTAGGCAAGACTGCATGAACCTGTAAGCTAGTTGAATTACAGCAGTGCTGCCCCGAGCAGTGCAGAGAACCTCCCATTGTCTTCATGGGACTCTTACTTCTTGGGCAAAAATACAGGTAGAGTTTTCAGATTTTGAAATGAAAATAACTTATTTTCATATGTCTGGAAGAGTATTTTTGGCTAATAAATAGCCCTCTCCCCTCTTTTTTGTTCTTCACCCTGCTAGCTAATTTAAATAAGTTATTCTTTAAGCCTATAACAGCCTCCGTTTTCTTTTTTTTTTTTGATACTTCTGGGAGCCTTTTCTGGATTGGTGGTTCTAGGAGGCATTGTGAAATACTCCACCACTTGCAACCACTGCTCCCCACTTGCTGCCTCTTGACACAGGTTGCTCAAGGACTAAGGCTGCTGCTATTGGTTCCTTTTTGTTCCTTCTGGGAAGGCCAGTTTGAAGGGATCAAATAAAAAGTATCTGCTGGAAAAATTCCAAGCTTGGTCTTTATTTAGAGAGCTTCTTAACACTGTCTTGCCTAGGTTCCTCCAGTTTATTGATTTTTACAGAATTTAGACTTGAACCCCTACTTACCCAATTAAGAATCCTGACTCCGAAGTTCATTATGGAGGAAAGAACAATGAAAGTCAGGAACACACGGGTGCTAGTTCTAGCACTGCCCTAACTTGGCTTGATTAAGGCCCAGCCACTGGGCCACAATTTCCCAGGTTGGTTCCTGCAAAGAGACAGTGAAAGGCATAGAATCACTGAAAGTTCAGTGTAGAGAAAATGTTAGACATCATCTCATCTAACCCTTTCCTTTTACAAATGGAGAAACAGATTTGGGGCAGGTGACTGGTCCAGAGTTGGCCAGCATTTGTGTTTCTGCTGAAGGTATTGATGGATCACTGATGTTTATGTGCCTCCTGAAGTCTTGGCATGCAGGACTCTTGTAGCAGCTTTGATTTTGGACTTGACCCCTTCCTGGGAGGGGAGGAAAAAGATTGTTTGTTGGTTTGTTGTTGGGTTTTTTGGCCTTTGTGATGGTCATGTTTTGTTTCAGCTCTGCTGACCTGAAGCCTCCTTCCTTGGCCTGATTTTTGGATGAGGCAGATCTATCTCTGCCTTTTGAGGTCAGTGGAGAAAGGGAGGTGATGCATCCTGCTGCTCGGGGGCTAATCTTGCTGCTTTTTGTTTCCACGTGGAAACCTCACTTTTCTAACCTGTCCACAAAGCTCTTCACGTGCAAATCAAATCTAGTCATAGGGTTCTTAGAATGTCAAGTCAGGGTGGGAGGAACCATGGAATGTAGCCAGCACATGACAAATCAGATGTAGAGTCTTAGGACATGGAATGGGAAAGCTAGAAGGGACCTCTGAGATCATTCAGCTCTATCACTTTATAGTGGAGGGTCTTGAGGAAGAGGCAGAGCCAGGATTGGGTCTGGAGTCTGTCTACTGATGTTCTAGGTATGGACACCTGCTATACTGTGATTTAGGATTGTGGGATTTAGAGCTGTCAAGGATTAGAGATGAGTCTTGATGATCTCCACATTTCTTGGGCACTTTCCTCACACCAACCCTTTCAGTATTGTCCTTGTTTTATAGATAAGGGAATTTAGTCCTTGAAGCAAAATAACCTGCCCATGGCCATCCAGGCATTAAGTAACAAATCCTTTGCTCTCTCTACCTTAACCTGTTGCTGCTGCTATGCCTGTTACTACCACCAGTGCTGCTGCTGCTAGCTTTCCAACTGTTCTGTTAGTCTGCCATTACTTTGCACCTTCTCACCAGATAACTCATGTGTTCCAGGCAGCAAAGGCCCCCAGAAGACCAGTCAGGCTCAAAAGCCAGAAGCCAGAAGCACCAAGGAAGAGAAAATGTCCCATATCTTGCCAGCACTTGTCTCAACTCCCCCTGACTCTGAGACTCCTGAGACCTCTAATAACTGTGCCAAGTTGGTTCCCAATATAAACAGAAGACAATTCTGAAAACCCTATGACTGTGAGCTCTTTGTTTTAGGATTTTCTCCTGATTCTTGTCACTAAATGAGAAGACTGATGTCTTCTTCCTTAGGGACAACTTCTCATCCCAGGACCACCAAGGCTCATTTCTAGTAGGAGAGCAAGTGTATGACTAACAGAGTTCCAAAGGCTCATCTGGGAAATGTTTATTTGTATAGTGTCACAGAAGGGACCTTGAAGGTCATGTAAAAACAAAAAACAGGTCAAGACAAGGGAAGTTTTGACAACTTGCTTTGAGTCAGTGACAGCTGGGCCAAGAACCTTAGTCTCCTGATTCGCTTGTATAGAATTCTTTTCACTTCCATCCACAGTGGTACAAAAGTTAACTGGCTTGTGAAGGGACTAGTGCAAGGGCACTGAGTACTAGGCTAGGTAGTCAGCATATGACCTTGCTGTGCTTTTTAAATGTAAGAGGACCCTAGAGGAAAAAAAGCCTGGGTCTAGGTCAGCCTTCAACTTGGGGCTGAGGAAGGGCCCACTTAGATTAGACAGTATAGGGATGGGACCACAAGTTTGAGAGCCTCATCAAATCTATTTTGAATGGGAAGGAGCCTCAGGTCAATCGTGTTGTTTCAGTTAACTCTTGTGCCCTCATAGTTTCTTTGCAAAAATACTGGAGTGGTTTTTCATTTCTTTCTCCTGTGAATTAAGACAGATTACACAGTAAATGGCTAAGGGCAGATTTGAATTCGACTCTTCCTGACTACATCCACCTGAGCCACCTAGCTCATTTTAAATAGAATTTTCTTTATAGTATCTCCCAAGTGGCTATTAATCACCTCTAGGAGTTGCTGACTCATGACCTTGAAGACATCTATCTTTGTGTAAGGGAGAGAACAAGAGAAGCTTGAATCTCACCCTTAGATATTGTCCATGTATCTGGGTGAGGCACTCTGGGCTTCAGTTTCTTCCATCAGTAAAGTGAGGGTCTTGTGGCTGAGGAGAGTGGCTTGGGGCTTAAAGGGCCTTCTGGCTTTTGTCTTGATTCAGTTCAGTTCTACCACTTATTGAGGTCACCTATTCTGTTATTGGTCAGTATTCAATTCCCTGCTAATAACACTGTTAACTTCAGCTCCTATACCTCTGGTCCCTGGTATTCCAGCTTTTTAAAACTCAGAAGGTATCTCCAGTATTCAGTCAGGAAAGAGTGACTACATTCATTCTCAGTTCTGGGTCAGCCAATCAAAATGGTCCTCTTCTCAGTTTGGCAAATGAGCTAGGCCCTTCCATTTACTGTTTTCACATTTGTCAAAGCAGGATGCCTAGCCATTTATGAACTGGAAGCAAATTGAAATTATAATATATTCTCTAAGTATATTCTTTGGCCAGGGCCAAATCCATTTGTAATTAACTTATTTACATATTATATATAGCCTTCCCCTACTCACTTTCTCTTGTGTCTATCTCTGAGTCTCTCTGTCTCTCTCAAATGTAAGCTACTTGAGGCACAGACTGTTTTTCATTTTTAGCTTTGTATTCCCAGTACCTAACTATAGAGTCTGGCATTCCTTAACCAAGGGAACTCCCAAACTTGCTTCCCCACCTCCAACAAAGGGGATTGTAACAAAGAAAAAGACAAAGAGCTCCTTTAGGATTATATAAGTGGGTTAATAATCATATGGGTTAACTTGCATAGGGGCTGTCTAGTTGCAGCTGCCACACTGAATTCATTGGATATCTAGTTGCTGCCTGGTAATGTGAGGCATCAATTAGATTATTCAATAGATTCCTCCTTGAAGACTCCCAAAATGTCCTGTGTTAATTATAGAATCAGACATAGAGAGGAACTATACAGCATCATGTATATAGTAATGCGGTTTGGCTAATGTTTTGATAGATTGCTTGGGATCTGAGCTTGATTCCCAGGGCCTGGGTGCAAGGCCAATTCAGGTGGTTAGATGTTCACACACTCAAGAACAAGTGCTAATTGGTTTGAGTAAATTCCTACTACTCCATCCCCCCTCACAAGGTTATTCACTGGACACACTATCCTTGTAATGGCTTCTCCTATCCTCCCTGTCATGGTTTTTGCCCTCTTTGGTATGACTTTCCCCCACTAGGGACTCCCACATTCCACTGCTGAAGTCCTTGCAGCTTTCACCAATTAGGACCCCATGCTAACAGTGTTGCACATAGTAAACATTTACAAATCTGCCTTAAGACAGTAGCTGTGTGATCCTGGGCAAATCACTTAACCTTTCTCTGCCTCAGTTTCTTCATCTGAAAAATGGAATGACAGCATTGACTGTTGAAGATAAAATGAAATAATATAAAGCATAAATAACATAAAAAGAAATAACAGTCCCCTGTACAAATGTTAACCATTACCACCACCTTTACTATCACTACTATTATCTTTGTTGAAAGGAAGCAGCTTTTTGTCCTTCAAAGAAAGACTGGTATGCATTTGCTGATTCCCACCTGGTAAGAAGTTACATACATCAAAAGAAGAGAAAAGTCATGGTGATTGAGAGGCACCAAGGTAGCTATCTTTATCTAACTTGCATATGCAATAGAAAAGTCTACTGTCGTCTGGGGGAAGTTTCCCTGCATGTTAAATCCATGACTACTCCCCACTTAAGGTGACTCCTGTGACCACACATGTCGCTTCCAAAAAGAATCTAGAAAGCATTGCTAAAGATTATGAAGTCTTGGGCCACAAAGTGAAGACTAGGGCCACAATGGATATTTTCATCAGCACAGCCAATGAAAGGTAAGAATTTCTAAACATCCAAGCATATTTGGAAAATGAATACCTTGTAAAGGAAATGGTATTTATGACAAGATTCAGATTTTGAACTACAACTTAACATTTTGAAATAACCCCTTGCATATGGTTGAAGTATATTTAACAAGCACTGCTTAAAATGTAATTGGATAAAATTTTGAAAACCTAGTTGAAAAGATTTTAATAAAGCTAAAAAGAAAAGAAAAAAGAAAATTGCCTAGCTACCATAGTGATTGGCTGCAGTGGAAGAAAAGCAGCAAAGCTATACAGGGATTCACAGGAGACGAAATTTAAGCAAAACTAGCAATAAAATGACGCTCATATCTGTACACAAATGCACAAAATAGGGATAAGAAGCAAGGTGACCTGAATGTCTTAATTCAAGGATGCAATGTGATTCCATGGATATAATGTTAAAATAGCATTTATATGGCACTTTTTAAGGGCTGAAAAGTGCTTTTACAGGCATTTTATTTGATTACTGGTAAAATAATGTCCATTTAAAAGTAACGGGTAAAAGAGAGGAATAACTCTTAGGACCATGTATGTAAATTTTGTCTTTAGAAGGGGAAAGAAAAAGATTAATAACATCCTTGAGGTGATTGGACATTTTATCCAATCAGATAAATCACAAAGCTTGCTGAGGAGTTGATTGTTTTACATTATGAGTTAAACCATTTCCAGTGTGGTACACCACTATTAGCCATCAGTGATTAGCACCACATTTTCTTTCAACCAATTAACCATCAACTAGTTTTTACAGAGGATTTTTTAAATCAAAGCTTTTGATTTTCAAAATATATACATGACAATTTTCGACATTCACCCCTACACAACCCTATGTGTACTAATTTTTTCCTTCCACCCTCTCATCCCCCGTTGGCAAGTGATCTAATGTTAAATGTGTGCAATTCTTCTATACATATACCTACAGATATGCTGCACAAGAAAAAGGAGGTCAAAAAGGAAAAAAAATGAGAAAAAAACAAAATGCAAGCAAAACAAAAATGAAAATATTATGTTGTGGTCCACATAGAGTTCCCACTGTTTTTTCTCTGGGTGCAGATGGCTTTCTTCACAAGACCATTGGAACTGGTCTGAGTCATCTCATTGTTAGACAAGAGCCATATCCATCAGAATTGATTATCGGATAATCTCCTGGTTCTGTTCATTTCACTCATGTCAGTGTTTTCGGTCCATTCAGAAACATCTGTATCACACAAACTGGCTTCTCTTCCCACTGCTTGACTTGATCTTCAACACTCTGGAGAAATCTCTACCCGAACAGAGCCTTTATAAACTCTTTCAATGAATTATACCCTTCAAAGGGCATCTAGAAAATAAATGGAATAGCAGTTCTCTCTAAGCTAAAGAACTATAAAGCTCATCTCACTGATCATGCCTGGTCTATACAAATCAAACTGGCCAGTTATTCACTTGCCAGGAAGCAGTGCTGTTCAGTCAATATTGAGTGAATAGCAGCATGGTGCCAGCTCACCAAGAACCACCTTCCGCTAGACTTAGTGGCAAAGAGCAAGCACTCTGAATATGAAGCACTCTGTCTCTAGATGTCACTGGAGAGCAATGGCTTTTGAAGTTGGTTGAAAGAGCATTCAAAGGCTATCAAATAGAATTGGACCTGGCTGAAGAAGAGTGGAGATTAACAGACCTGATGTCCCTAAAGCTTTTGGTTGATGACTTCAGTTCTTTCTGACCATTCAAGGAATCATTCACTTGATGCCTTCTTTCAGTTGACTGCTTCTAAATGCCATAGCTTCAGTGGAAAAGCTTTTTCATTTTTTTCTTTTTTATATATTGAAAAGGTAATTTTATTTTTTCCAATAGTATTTTATTTTTCCAGATGTATTTAAAGAAAGTTTTCAACATTCATGTCTGTAAGATCCTGTGTTCCAAATTTTATTGTCCCTCTCTCCCCCCGTCCCCTCTTCAAGGCAGGAAGCAATCCAATATAACCTAAACATGTACAATCCTTTTAAACATTTCCCTATTTGTCATGTTGTACAAGAAAATTGACCAAAAGGGAGAAAATCATGAGAAAGGAAAAAAAAGGTGAAAATACTGTGGTTCAATTCACTTTCAGTCTCTATAGTTCTCTCTCTGAATTCAAATGGCATTTTCCATTGCAGATCTATTGGAATTACCTGGAATCACTGCATTGCTGAGAAGAGCCAAGTCCATCACAGTTGATTATCACATAATCTTGTAGCAATGTACAAGGAAAAGTTTTTTCAATTCGGTTCCTGTCTCCTTCCTCTCCTGCTGTCTTGAGTGATGTGTTTCAGCCTTCTGGAAAAGTGGTTAATGTTATAAGTGAGAGCCTCCTAACTTAGTGACTCACTTGTTGAAAAAGTAATAGTTCCCAGATTTTCCCTCTCAGTAGTTTTTTTCTTAACTTCAGCATCACACCTCAGTCTCCAAATAGTTATATGATTCATCATTTTCTTAATTTTAGGGACCTGAAGTCAGGAAGAACTGAGTTCAAATCTAGCCCCAGACACTTATTAGCGGTGTTACTGGGGCCAAATCCCTGAAGATAATACCACCTATCTTCCAGGGTTGTTGTGAGGATCAAATGAAGCAATATTTGTAAAAAAAAAAAAAAAAAACTTAGCAAAGCTTTGGTGTGCTAGTGGTCCTTGTTGTCCTTGGACTGTGACTCAGGCCTTTGACCCAGAGGTGTGTAATGGGCAGTGCAACAGAACCCTGCTCTCACTAGCAGCAAAAGCACTGCTGCAATCTCCATCTGACCAGTTGTCTAACTCCTTTACCATTTCAGCCTGTGGGCTGAATGCTCTGGAAGACATTGCTGCCAGTTCAGTTGCCCCCAAGGCCTGCTGCTGTCTTGGTGGGGGGTTGCTTGCCCTGGACTGGGCTCCACTTTCACCTCAGTGAAGTGCTATACTTCAGTGCCCATCTTGTGTTGGGCTGTAAAATTGTTTCACCCCATCCTTTTCTGGGTTGTGCCTTTCCAGAAGTTGTTTTGAGAAGTTATTTAGAATTGTCTAGAGAAGATTTTGGGAAAGCTCAGACAAGTCCCTGTTCTTTCTCCACCATTTTAGCTTTTGTAGATTTTCTTGATTTCTTCTCTATACTGGTTTTCCTCCTTACTGTGTAACTTCTCCTTCTCAATCTCCTTTATTAGATCATCAGGCAAGTCATGCACAGTAACTGAGTGTCCTTTTATTGTGCTAATTTTGACCTAACAACACCAAGAAAATACAAGTTCTCCACCAGCCAGTACCATACCACCCATAGATAGAGCCATTGGTTACAGTAAATGGAGAAATTTTGAATGCTATAGATAAGTTCACTTAACTTGGAAATGTACTTTCCGAGAAGTACACATAGAAGATAAGTTTAACACACATCACATTTGAGAGGCTCCAAAGGAAAGTATGGTGAAGAAGAGGTATTAGACTGACTATCAGACTGAAGATTTTTTCAAAACCATTGTGCTGACCTAACTGTTGAGTGCTGATGAAACCTAGACAGTCTACCAGTGCCATGCCAGGAAACTGAATTGCTTCTATTTGAATTGTCTTAGGAATATTTTGAAGATCACCTGTCAAAGATAAGGCACGAGACACTGAGGTTCTTTTTTGAGCTGAATGCCAGGCATTCAAATTCTACAGCAAAGTGTGCAATTCTGATAATCTAGCCATATTGTTTGAATGCTAGATGTACATTTGTTTAAAAGACTATTTTTTTTGGAGAACTCCACACAAGGCAACTACTCACATGGAAGTCAGAAGAAGTGATTCAAGTACCATCTCACAGTCTCTTTAAAGAACTTCGGAATTGATTGTGAGATGTGGAAGACAAATGACATAGGATCACCCACCATGGCATCAAAGAATTTCTGTGCTCTGTGGCAAAACAAAATGGCAATAGCTAAAAAGAAACTCTGAGATGCACAAATTTAGAAATATCTCCAATACAAATGTTCATATGGACTATCTGTGCCCAGCCTGTGGTAGAGTTTTCTGAGCTACTATTGGACTGATCAGCCACAATTAGACACACTGTACTGTGACTCCAACATAGCAATGTCATTTTGGTCCTCTTCAAGAATGAAGAACAACACAAAAGATATGAACAGACAATTTTCAGATGATGAAATTAAAACTATTTCTAGTCGTATGAAAAGGTGCTCCAAATCACTATTGATCAGAGAAATGCAAATTAAGACAACTCTGAGGTACCACTACACACCTGTCAGATTGGCTAAGATGGCAGGAAAAGATAATGATGAATGTTAGAGGGGATGTGGGAAAACTGGGACACTGATACATTGTTGGTGGAACTGTAAACAGATCCAACCATTCTGGAGAGCAATCTGGAACTATGCTCAAAAAGTTATCAAACTGTGCATAAAATTTGACCCAGCAGTGTTTCTACTGGGCCTATATCCCAAAGAGATCTTAAAGGCGGGAAAGGGAGCCACATGTGCAAAAATGTTTGTGGCAGCCCTTTTTATAGTGGCTAGAAACTGGAAACTGAATGGATGCCCATCAGTTGGAGAGTGGCTGAATAAATTATGGTATATGAATGTTATGGAATATTATTGTTCTGTGAGAAACGACCAGCAGGACGATTTCAGAGAGGCCTGGAGAGACTTGCATGAACTGATGCTAAGTTAAATGAGCAGAACCAGGAGATCGTTATACATGACAACAAGAAGATTATACGATGATCAATTCTGATGGACATGGTTCTCTTCAACAATGATGTGTTTCAAACCAGTTCCTATTGTTCATCGATGAAGAAAGTCATATACATCCAGAGAGAGGCCTGAGGGAACTGAGTGTGAACCACAACACAGCATTTTAACGCTTTCTGTGAATATTTCCTTGCATTTTGTTTTCCTTCTTAGGTTGTTTTTTTTTTTCTCTCTAGATCTGATGTTTCTTGTGCAGTAAGATAATTGTATAGATATGTATACATATATTGGATTTGTCATATAATTTAACATATTTAGCATGTATTAGATTACCTATCATCTAGGGGTGGGGGGTGGGGGGAAGGAGGGGAAAAGTTTGGAACAACAAAAAAAAAGTTTTGCAAAGGTCAATGTAGAAATATCACTCATATGTTCTGTAAATAAAAAGCTTTTAATAAAAAAAAGAATGAAGGACAACAGCCATATGATACTTTCTCAGTTGTTGATCTCATTAGTCATTCAACCAACTAGCATTTATTAAGTTCTTAACTGTGTGTATCAGTTCCCATGGACTCAATTATCATCTTTGTGGAGATGATTCCCACATCAGTCCTAATTTCTTTTCTGAGCTTCAGTCCCACATTACTTATTGGTCTGCCTATTGGCAGTCAAAGTGGTTGTTCCATAGGCATCTCAAATTAACCACATCAAAAATAATTCATTTTCTTTCCCTTAAAATGCACCTCTCTCCTGAACTTTCCTCTTACTATTGAGGGCACTATGACCAAATCACCCAGGATCACATCCTTGATTTCTTATTCTTTCATCCCACATGTCTAATCAGTTTCTAAGTCTTGTAATTTCTTGATCTATAATATCTCTTGCATTAATCTTCTTCCCTTCACTCACATCACAATCTATTTCAGGCCATTTTGCTGTTTTGCTTGGGCTGTTTCAATAACCTAATTGGACTCCCTGTCTCCAGTCTATTTCCAGTCCAATCTGTTCTCTACATCATGACCAAAATGTTTTTCCTGAAGCATGTCTGACCATGTCAAACTCCCCCTGCTTAATAAACTCCTGTGACCTCTAGAATCAAATGTAAATTCCTCTTTTTAGCATTTAAAGCTCTTCATGATCTGGTCTTTCTTTTTGACATATTACTACTTTCCATATACTCTCTGGTCTAGCCTTACTTGCTGTTCCTCACATACCACACTCCATCTTCCATCTCTATGCTTTATGCTGGTTGTTCCTGAGGCCCAGAATTCTCTCAATTTGCCTCCTGATATTCCTGGTTTTCTTCAAGACCCATCTTGCTGTAGGAGGCTTTTTTTTTAGTTTCTTCCAGTTGCAAGTTCTTTCCCCTTCAAAATCACATTGAATTAGATGCATATGTCTTTTATATAGTATATCTATGTGACAATCATTCATATAAGGCTTGAGATAGTTCCTTTTCAGGGCACTAAGTTGTTTAAGGCTATGGGAGTTATAGTTTTCCCATCCTGGAAAAAGAAAAGTCTCTCATGGGCTTGGAACTAGTGGGTGGAATTTCCTGTCTTAATAGGGATTTAAAATTAGAAGAACATAGGATAGTTTACCTCACAGACCTATGGAGGAGGAAAAAATTTGTGACCAAAGAACTGGAGATCATTATTGATCACAAAATAGATAATTTTGACTATATTAAGTTAAAAGGTTTTTGTATAAACAAAACTAATTCGGACAAGATTAGAAGGGAAGCAATAAACTGGGAAAATATTTTTAACATTCAAAGGTTCTGATAAAGGTCTCATTTCTAAAATATATGAAGAATTGACTAAAATTTATAAGAAATCAAGTCATTCTCTAATTGATAAATGGAGATAATTTTCAGATGAAGAAATTGAAACTGTTTCTAGTCATATGAAAAGGTGCTCCAAATCACTATTGATCAGAGAAATGCAAATTAAGACAACTCTGAGATACCACTACACATCTCTCAGATTGGCTAAGATGACAGGAAAAGATAATGACATGTTGGAGGGGATGTGGGAAAACTGGAACACTGATACATTGTTGGTGGAACTGTGAATGGATCCAACCATTCTGGAGAGCAATTTGGAACTATGCTCAAAAAGTTATCAAACTTTGCATACCCTTTGACCCAGCAGTGTTTCTACTGGGCTTATATCCCAAAGAGACCTTAAAGGAGGGAAAGGGCCCCACATGTGCAAAAATGTTTGTGGCAGCCCTTTTTGTAGTGGCAAGAAACTGGAAATTGAATGGATGCCCATCAATTGGAGAATGGCTGAATAAATTATGGTATATGAATGTCATGGAATATTACTGTTCTGTAAGAAACGACCAGCAGGATAATTTCAGAGTGGCCTGGAGAGACCTACATGAACTGATGCTAAGTGAAATGAGCAGACCAAGAGATCATTATACACAGCAACAAGAAGACTATACAAAAATCAGTTCTGATTGACATGACTCTCTTCAACAATGAGATGATTCAAACCAGTTCCAATTGTTCAGTGATGAAGAGAGCCTTCTGCACCCAGAGAGAGGCCTGTGGGAACTGAGTGTGGACCACAACATAGCATTTTCATGCTTTCTGTTGTTGTTTGCATACATTTTGTTTTCTTTCTAGGGTTTTTTTCCCTTCTTTCTTGATCCAATTTTTTTGTGCATTTTGTATAAATATGTATAAATATATTGTATTTAACATATATTTTAACATAAAAAATAGTGGTTTAAAATGTTCTCTAAGAGATGCAGGAAAGTCAGTAAGGATGATAGAGAATGGAGACCCCAAAGGCATTGAGTAGCAGTGACAGCCAGTCTGCTTTCCAGGAGAACTAAATATATTCTAATCCTTGTAGAGTCTGAAGCCTTTTCCTTTCTTTGGCTCCCTGCTAAGGTTTTTGTTTTTTTCCCCCTGAGGCAATTGGAGGTTAAGTGACTTGCTCAGGATCACACAGCTAGGACTAGTTAAATTCCTGAGATCTGATTTGAATTCAGGTCCTTCTGACTTCAAGACTGAAGCTCTATCCACTGCACTACCTATTGGCCCCTTCCTGCTAAGTTTTAAATATAGCAAGGAGTAACTAAACTATCCCTATTTGAACAGAACAATGGTAAGTTTACTCCACTTTCTGCTTCTTCTATTTTATCAGCCCTTGCAATAAGTGACATTGCTAATTAATGGTTCCTTTGTTTTTTAAAATTTGCTTACTTTTCTGTATTAAAAAAGTTTTTTTAAAAAATAAATTAAGCTAATTTCATTGTATCTTATGTTAGTCTTAAAGAAAATGTGGATAAGGGGAGGCAAGTCAATGGATAATTGCTTATACAGAGTTTAACTGGCAGGCAAACTTCATTTCCAGCCTGTCAACTGAAAGATTGCTTAGAGCCTCAGAGATTTTATGAATTTTATTAATATTCTGTATTTTTGAGGGTTTTTAAAAATTTGTAGCAAAAAGAAGCCACATGAAACAGGCAGCCTTGCCTTAGAATAAAACACTCATGAGTAAGACTCACAGTAGACAGATCGCTTTGAACAAGGGACTTTGGAATTTTCTCCATCCTGCAGGTGAGAGAAGGAAGAGGAAGTGTATGTGGGGAACCTCTGGAGGGAAAGTCTGGAAAAGCCAGGAAGAATCAGTACCACCTAATGTTCTGGAGGGAGTGCTCCTCAGCTGTACTCCACAGTGACATTAGATGGTTACACCAAATCAATGTATTTATTTTCTCCATTAGACTATAAGCTCCCTGAGGTCAAGGGCTATTTTTGTTACTGTCACAGTTATTGTTGGTTCCTTGTTCTCAGAGAACCAATAACATCATGAGGGAGATATCTTGATTTTCCCATGAATTGGAAATAAATGAGGCAGAGCTTCCAAAAGTCACCATCAGCTCTATTCCAGAATCATCAAAGTCCTGTGGCAAGACAAAAGTTAAGATGACAGGCTTGCAAGGATCCAGGATATCCTTAGCAAAGACCCTGAAGAAGTGGATGACCTTGGCCTTTCTAAATTAAGATCTTTCCCAAGCCTCAGGATGTCTGAAGCAACCTTCATTCAGAGACTAAGGTAACAATTGACACCAAAGATGGCTTAATTTATCATCACAAAAATATCAATTTGGGAAGGGAAAATCCTCAAAGTTTCTGGCCAGAACAGCAGCAATTGCTATTAACACTCATTCTAAGCCATTAAAACTTTTTTCCCCTGAGGCAATTGGGGTTAAGGGACTTGCCCAGGGTCACACAGCTAGGATGTCTTAAGTGTTTGAGGTCAGATTTGAACTCAGGTCCTCCTGACTTTAGGACTGGTGCTCTATCCACTATGCCACCTAGTTGCCCCAAGACATTAACCTAAACAACAAGTCACAGAAGCTTGGGCCGTACAATGAAAGCCAGAATGATTTGGGTTTAAAGATATATTTGAAATACAGTGGACTGGTCCAGAGAATCACTTTAAAACCTTTTTTTTTTTAAGAGCCTGTTTTTTCAGAGCTATATTTCAAGAAATAAGAAGTGAAAACTACATAGGACAAAAAAAGTAAATTAGAAAAAAATGTAGTCCTCAACCCCAAAATAGCTTACAAAATATAGCAATTATTCCTACAGAGCATCTCCCCCCATGTCAGGATAGGGACCTTAAGTGGAGAAGGAACCACATGTGGTGAGAGATGGTAGTTGTGTGTGCCTGCAAAGGAGGCAGAACAGACATCTCTAACCTCATCTTCCCCCATTCTTCTCCAAGAGGGATTTTCTTTCCTATCAGATGTCTTTTTTTTTTTAAACTAGTTCTGAAGGTCTACAAGTCCTCAGGTCTTCCAAGGTGGAACGATCCAAAGAGAGGTTTGGTCACTACTATTCTGACCTGTTCTCTTTGGTCTTTGGGCATTTATAAGCATTCTTCTCTGCCCCTAAACCTAATCAGGGCCTCTGTACCTAACATAAAAAGTGGATAATAATAATAGTACCTGCCTTAAAGGGTCAACTGAATTAGCAGGGGCAACCAAATCTGCTGCAATATATCCCTGGTGATAAGCATTCAGTAGGTATTCAATAAATTATTTTGTTGATTAATTTCTTCCCTCCACTCCTCATTCATTTTCATGGGAGATCAACAGGTTTTGGAGAGAGAATCTTCGGAATAGTGCCTGAGTCCTATATAGTTTTGAAATTTCTTTGGAAAAGTCCCTTGAAATGGGTTTTGGGCACACTAGATCCTCAGAAATGGCTAAATAGGAATTAAGGTGTTTTCTAGTTCTGAGTGAGATAAAAATTTAGGAGAAATTTTAATCCTGCTAATAGGACTGAAGAGTAAAGTCGGACAAAATGCCTTTGGATTCTAATTAACTAATGTCCTGTTTTGTATTGCAAAAGAGATTTGCCATAGGAAGGATCATAGACCTCCTTGTCCTTACAAAGAGATACCTGGTTATATGAAAGGCATGCCTTCTTCACTAAAAGTGTTGAAACTTTTTTTTAATCTCTCACTTAAGAGATGGTAAAACCCACTATTAATATGGGTAAGAGGAATCTTCTATGTGGAGAACTTTTTTTTTTTGGCTAAGGGCTATTTGGATATTTATAACACCATTCATGTGCCATACAAAATTATCAGCTTAAAAACTCAAGCAGTGGGATGTAGTTGTACCTGGTTTTCAGCTCATCATCACCTTGGTTACCTTGGCAGGACCAAACCAAATGATTTTGGGGCCTTATGCAGCCCATGAGCTGGACATTCCCCCCACCTCTGTCTTTTTGTAAGCTGAAGAGGCCAGCTGAATCTCAGGATTCAGCTGTGAGAAATCATAGAGAGAAAGGTGTAGCACCCAGCCAAGATCAGCAGAGACTAATTTGTTGTCCTGGTACCTTCATATGTCTAAAAAAATAATTCCAGATCAGATCCCAGCTATGGCATTCTAAAATCCACTTTCATTATTAATGAGGTTGGAGCAGCAAGGAGGAGTCAAGGGTTTGGAGAGCTGAGAGGGTGTGCTTTTTTTTTTAATGTCCGTTAATAATAAAATATTTTTACAGAGACCAAAAAGTCAAAATAGTGCAAAACATTTCAATTTCATGCATCCATGATCAATTTAACACTTTTGTTCTGGTTCATATATTTACAGAGGAACCCAGGGCATCATTACTGTCCCAGGTGGAAGGTGTTTCTTTTGCAACCACATGCCAGAGAAGTCCTGTAGCAGGAACAAACACTTGTTTGTGGAATTGTTCTTGGGACCAAGGATTGGGGTATGGTGGAACATTGGACACACCCTCTCCCCCCCATAAGCCTTCTCTGCTCTACTCAGGGGCCCAAGTTGTTAGGAAAAGGACTGAGAGGCAATGGGGAAGGAGGGAAGCAGTTCAAAGAGCCCTGGGCTGGGCAACAAAGATCTGGGTTCCAGTCCCAGCTCTGTACCCTGGCTCAAAGTGTGACCTTGGACAAGTCCCTTATCCTGGGGCCAAAATTTCCCCTCTCTATAAAAGGAGGGATTTGAGCTAGAGCTGAGGTCCTTCCAGCTTTAAGGTCCTGTTACTGAAGGCAGCAAACTAAATGCTTGTCACAGGGGGCAGTGGCTGGAAGTGGGTGGAATTGGGGTTGAAGGAGGGAAATTTTCCTCATCTGACCCAGTTAAGTGCTCGTCTTTAAAAGGCAAAGATGAATGGAAAACAGGTGCAATGTCCTACAACTTTGGTCCTTGGCAAGTATTAGAAAAAGGAATGGATGTTGAAAAAAGGGTATGATCTTGTGGTAACAAAACTGGGGCTTCCCCATATATGTTCCCTTGATGTGTCTACTTATTCCCCCCTCCCAGCCCTTTGGTCCTTCCAGATCCTCTGTGCCTCACCTCCCATCCCCACCTCTCCATCTACTGTCTCTTTTTGTGCTCTCAGTCTCAAGACTCTGGAGCCCTGGGTTCCACTTAGAAGATTATAGTTTTATTGCTGGAGGGAATCTCATCCCAAACTCACATTTTACCAGATGAGGAAACTGAGACCAATAGATGCTAGATATTCACCAGTAACATAAGCTATGAGTAGCAGAACAGGATTTGAACCCTCCCACTGCAATAGTCCTCCTTTCTGTCACTGGCTCATGTGTGATCTTAGCCAAGTCCTTTCCTGATCAGCCTCTTAGGTTTCACATCTGTTAAATGAGGGGGTTAAGCTAGATGGCTTTGAAAGTGCCTCATGCTCTAATACTCTTCTCTCCCCCCCCCCACTTTTTTTTTGCATATTGCATTTCTGAGCCTTGGTCCTGGTGGGAAGAACAGCTGGCCTTAGGAATATCCCCACCTATAAATTAGGAAGGGATAGAGAAAAGAGAGAACATCTTTCCTAATTTGATTTTTCAGGTTTTGAACCTCTCCGCTGAGTAAGAGGAGAATCTAATGTCTGTTAATCTGGCTCTTTTCTGCCTGTCATTCTCTCATCTCAGCCTTTCATCTGCCTGCCTATCAGTTCCTGTAACACATATGGCATTCTTTCCTTAGGAAGGCTGAAGGCAGATGGCTTCCAGATTGGGACCCAGGAGACTGTAAGGAGAGCAGTTTGGGCCCCTTCAGGACATTTGGTCTAGTATCACCCATCAGCAAATATCTTTGGGTAGTTGCTTTCCAGTAGGTAGGTCCCCCTTTGAGCAAACTGGCTAAATGGATATTGGGATTTACTGAAAGGCTTCATTGGAATGAGTTGGAGAAAGTGAAGTATTTTATAAATGAGATCCCCTCTTGTGCTGAAGATAGTGTTTGACTCCATCAGGTGCTTCCCAATATATACATTGAAGTCTGCCTTACTCAGGCTTATTATGTCCCAAGTGCCTCCCTGCTCCTAAGAAGGACACAGATTGCCTGGAGCCCCCCTCATCCAGGCTTCATGTGATGAAAGATGAGGGAGCCTATACCTTCCCTGAGCTTGGCAGGGCTAAATGGCTAGGTGACCTCAGAGGAACTTTTCTTCCCTTTTCTGGGCCTCAGTTACCTCATCTGCAAAATGAGGAGACTGGATTTAAAACAGGCTCTTGAAAACCCTAAATTTTGTGTTCTGAGGTCCTTCTGTCTCTGCAATTCAATATTGCAAGAACCTTCCCAACTCTGATGTTCTATTCTCTCTTCCTCCTCCTGTTTCTTTCCAGATTATAACTGTGGACCTCCCCTCCTCCCTTATAAAATCATCCTCGATGTTCCCCTCATTTCCTCCTGTCTTTTTTGCTCTTTCATTTCCCTCCCCTTCTATAAAAAGATGAGTTCTCAATCTTCCAGTCCCTTCCTGTTGTCTGGGTTCCTATCTCCTCTCCTTTCCATGGAGGTCCTCTGAGATACAGGCTGGAGAGGCAGGAAGATAGATAGGTGCACAGGTAGGAGATTAAGACATATGCACAGTTGCTCACTCATACAGACAAGCACACACATGCAGATAGGTGTATAGACACGTGCACACACATGCAAGACAGGCACACAAACTCATGTGTTGGCAAACATGCATGCACACAGACATGCTCATCCACACAGAGCCACACACAAATGGGATGTACAGGCACACACACAGAGACAAATGGGTACAAACACGGTAAAGCACGTAGACAGATCTCCCATACACATGCACAGATGAGTACACACAGATGGGCACATATGGTAACCAATAGACATGCTCAGAGATGGGTGCCCCTGCACACAGAGGCACACAGCCTCTAGCTTTTTGTTTCAGTGGCCCACGTGGAGGACCAACCCTTGGAAGGCAGAGGAGCCTCTAGTTGGAGGGAGAGGAGAGAGAATAAAGTGGTAAAGTGAATTTAGTGGCTGAGGGCTGTGGGGCCAGGCAGCTTCGCTTCTGACTCTTCATGTGCTGGGAGTGGGGAAGGGTGGGGAATATTAACATTTTAGGGCATTTCTAATGGGAAGAGGTGCTTGGGAGTTTCTGTTCCCTGGGAAAGTTTAAGGGCTCTTCAGGAACAAAGAGGATTAGATTCATCCCCTTTTCCCCTGCAAAGCCTTTCCATACTTCCAAAGCCCCCCTGGCTCAGTGGGTGGGGGAAGAGGAAAGGCTGAGTGGGGTAAGTAGAGGAGAGGATGGAGGAGGAGCCTGGGGAGCTTGGAGACTGGTGCCAAACTCCCCTGTCCTCCAGGTGACAGATGACGCTGAAGGAGGGAGAAGTGAAATTCTTCCAAGGTTGGGGGAGAGGACCCCAGTGGGGACTTGTAGCAGCAGCTGGGAGCAGGGGTCTGAGGTGCAGCCCCTTGAGGCCCCCTTGGGGAATGGTGATGAAAATGGGATGGTTGTTATCACAAAGTCCTGGTTCCTCCCTTCTTCCTGGATCCCCAGGAAGAGATGGGAAAGAGGCTGGGAACAGAGGCATCCAGGAAGCAATGGGGAGGGGGAAGAGGGCCAACCTCCCGCCCAGGAAGCCATTCTGGGCTTGAACCCAGGAGCTCTTGGGAATTAGAAGGGGAGCTATATCGACTTCTATCCAGAACAAGCCATTCGGTGCTCCCCTCCAACCTCCACCAACCCTGGCCCCCTGATGCCCTCAGAACCCTGAATGGAGTTAGGTGCCTGAGGGTTTGTGTGCTTTTAAACGTCACTTTTTTTTGCAAACGCCAAACTTGGGGGTCCCTTCCCAAACCCCTCTCCAGCTTGCCTTTCAAAGGCCCGGTCTCTGAGTCCCCCCTTCCCCCATCCCTGAATGACTGGGGCCTCAAGCCCCTGCCTAGAGTCCTGACTCACTGTCCCCAGCCCCACAAAAGGGCTCTAAGGGCCTCCCTGGGTAATTGCCCTGCTCCCCTTCCCCCACCTACACGCCTGGGGTATGTGTGGTGGTGACAAAAGAGCAGACAACCTGTATGGCTTTTCTGCAGGTGTGGGTATGGGTCCCCGGAAGAGAGGAATATCCGAGGACTGCCTCTCCCGTGGCACGTCTTCCCCCTCCTTATCTGCCCCACAAACCCCACTGGGGCGGGGCTCCGGCCTTCCCCGTCTCAGCAGGTAGATCTCTGGGAGCCAAGACAGAACCCGGTCTCCCCTCCTCCCTTGGTTCGCTGCCCAGCGGGGCAGCGTGGATGGAGTATGCCGTAAAACAAAGGCTCTCAGTCCTCTCCCCCGCCCCAGTTGCCCAGGGTTGGATGGAGCGGGGCGCGCCTCATCACTTTCAGCCTTCCTAACCCCTTGGTGGAGACGGCAGGAGGCAGAGGGTCCCTCCCTCCCCCCGACTCTCTCTGGTGGGCAGGGCTGGGACCAGTGGGAGGAGGGGCCTCCCAGGCTGCCCAGCGCCCCGAGAGAGAGAGCTTCCCCGGGCCGGATCGGCCAGGGCAGGCTCGGGGCCCCTCCCCATCAGCCCAGCCCAGCTCCCTAGGGCCCAGGCCCCTGCCCGGCCCCGGCCCCGGGTCCGGCTCCGCCCTCCTCAGCTGAGCGGGTGTCTGATTTGAGCTTGACGAATTCCTTGGCCACCTCGTCATTGCTGCGCTGGGACAGGATACGAAGGACGGTGAGCCCCGTGTCGTCCATGTGGATGCGGCGGCCCAGGGGCAGCCAGCAGGCGCAGCTCCCGCGCTGCAGCAGCTCCTTAAGCTGCAGCACAGCCAGGCCCACGGTGCGGTCCTCGCGGGCGAAGCAGTAATCCTTGACACAGACCTGCAGCTCATAGCACTCCGGGCCCGCGTCGGCGCTCAGCGTGCTGGGGGCAGGCGGGAGAGGAGTCAGCCCCGGAAGGGGCCTCAGGCCGGGAGAGCCTCCTCCCGGGCACACCTGCCTCGGGCACGCCCGGCTGGACAGCTCCCTCCACCCACCAGTCTGGGATAAATCCTAGAGAACTGCCGGGGACACAGAGGTTGTATTTTGTCCAGATCCACCGTATATTAGTAAATGTCAGAGGGGGATTTAAATCCGGGTCTTCCCGACCTTCAACCTAGCAATCTAGCTGCCATGCTGTGCCCGTCTGCTCCCTAAGAGGTGCTTAGACTGTATGGGACTAACATAGCTATTGCTGTGCAGATGTGTATAACTGTTCAGTCGTTACCCTTGTACCGATGTGGTTCTTTTGTAGATATTTACACCTGTACAGGTGTTCCTCCTAGCAGATTCACGTGTTTAGGCAGGTGTTATTCCTGTGCTTATGGCAGTAGATGTTTCTACAGTGTAGTTACTTAGGTCTAAATGTGGCAGCTGTTGCCCAGATGCTGCGGATCTTGCATCTGTACATATGTTAAGCCTGCATGAATTTTGCACCTGTAAATGGACTTGTGCAGGTGTTAATTTTTGTTCAGATAGTTCAGCCGGTGCAGTTGATCCCTATAGAGCTGCTTCTTTAGAGCAGATGTTTGTACAAATGTTACATTTGTGAATATATTGTTACCCCTGTTTAACTATTTGTCCCTTGTAGATGTTACTAAGTAGAGACATGTCTTGTTAAATACATGTGTGTTTCCTCCCAGCCCCAGCCCTACTTACAATTGAAAGGTCTCGTTGTACTTGGGAGCCCAGCTGTTGTTCTTGGACTTGGTGGCAAATTTCCTTTTCTTGTCACTAAGCTGAGGCCCAATGATATTGACCTCGATGAATGGTCGAAAGATTCCTGATGTCTGCCACTTGAGGTCATTGGCAGCTACAACTGTACCAGGGGAAGGAGAGGGCAAGTGAGGCTCCGGTCAGAAGCACCAGGTTCCACCCCTGATCTGGCTCCCACCTGAACTGCCTGGCCTTTCCAGGGGTCAGGAAGCTCAAGCCTACACCTTCTGCCTCACACTTACCTTTCACTGTAACCTTGTGTTCTCCAGTGCCTGGGTGAGTGAAGAGCTCCACATGGACAGAAACCTCACCAACAGGGTCATCCACTCCCGATCCTGATGGTGGGAGGGTAGGAGACAGTAGGCATGAGTTCTGTCCTCCATAAGCAGTGTTCTCCACATCCCTCCTCCCCCCCAGCCAATCCCCATGCTGGCGGCCTCAGGTAACAACACTAATGGGACAGGTCATTCAAGAGGAAGAGGAGGAGAGGAGGCAGTGAGATGGGAGCTGGAAGAGTACTAGACTAGGAACCTTGGATAGAGTGAATGAACAACTTAGAGTCAAGTAGGCAGCTCTAGCGTCAACCCTTTCTTCAAATTCCCCCTCCAACACTTACTGAGCAACCATTAACTATTTACTTAATCTCCCTAAACCTCAGTTACTCCATTAAGAATTGGGATCAGCTTACCTGTATTTCACAGTGTTGTTTCCAGGTTTAAATGAAACCATAAAATTTCAGAATTAGGAGGAATGCCTGAGTCCCATTAGGCTGATGAATACTGGGGATAAAATCCTCCCTACAATTAGTCCAGCTAGTAGTCACCCAGTTTCTTCATGAAGGGACATGAGGGACAACATGGAAAGTCTGTGGCTTTTATTTTAAATGGTTGTCACCCCTTTGCCTATTTTGTTTAATACAGTTCCATTACCAGGCCATTAGAAGTGTTTGAGGAGACTGATTCTTTGGGAAAGCTATGCCAGTTCCTCCAATAGAGTGTAAGTTTCTTGAGGGCACGGGTGGCTTGTTGCCTTTGTCCCCTTAGCACCCAGCACAACTTCTGGCCCATAGTAGATGTTCAATAAATGCTTGCTGAACTGAATTGTTGAACCTACTATATCCTAATACAGCCTGTTACAGTTTTAGAGAGTTCTAATTATTCTAGCTTTCCTCCTCTGCTCCCTTACATGGATCCTACTTTAGTTTCTTTCCAACACTCACCTGTTGCTCTTAGTTCTGCCCTCTGGGGCCCAGCAGAGGACATGTAATCTCTTTTTCAAAGCTCTTTGAGAACTTGAAGACAACTCCCATATCCTTCCAAGTCTTCTCTTCTTAAGGCTAAACAGTTAACTTTTTTTGACCTTTCTCCATGTGGGCATTCTTGTTTGCCCTCCTGTTCCTAAACTGTGGCATCCTGAGCTAAACCTGTTACTCCAGATGTGTTCTGACCAGAGCAGAGTGTAAAGGACCTACCACCTCCTGACTCCCGGAAGCTGGAATTCTCTTAAAGCAGAGTAGGATCAAATAAGCCTTATTGATTGTCATATCCACTGTTGACTCACATACACATTACAGTTGTCTTATATTGAGTGTATGGACCACTAAAGCCTCCAGATCATTTTCAAACAGCTATTGGAAATAATGCATGTAAAGTGCTTTTACACATCTTAAAGCAGAATATAAACATCAACTATTCTATTGGTGGTAGTTTGCATTTTATATAGTACTTTAAGGTTTGCAAAGATGTAAATATCTTGGTTTATCCTCTCAGTGGTCCTGTGAAACCAGTTGTGTCTGACTCTTCATGACCCCATTTGGAGTTTTCTTGGCAAAGATACTGGAACAATTTGCCATTTTCTTCTGCAGCTCATTTTACAGATTAGGAAACTAAGGCAAACAAGGTTAAAGTGATTTACCTTGCCCCTATATAATTACATAACTAGTAAGTATCTAGTTGAACTCAGGAATATTAGTCTTCCTGATTCCAAGCATGGAGTTCACTAGCTGCTCCATTTTATACATGAGAAAACTGAGGTTGAAAGTAGTTCACTGACTCACTCAGGAACACACAGCTATGAGAGTCCTGAGGCAGAATTTTCAGGGTTCTTCATTGCCTTTAGGATATGCAGCAACAGATGTATAGGGTGGTACAGGGGTGACAAACTCAAATTGAAATGAGGCCACTAAAAACTATACCTAAGGATCCCAGATGATTGTATTGTAACTTAGAAAAGCACATATTAACATTATCTGTGTTCTATTCTATTTTTAATTTTCTTCTTTCCCCTTTATATTTTAATTTGATTGAGGCTTTTCTTGGGAGTACTGGGGGTTATAGGTTTGACCCCTTTGGTGTATAGAATCTAGAGCCTGGAAGATAAGAATTCAAATCCTTCCTTAGACACTTCCTAGATATATGACCCTGGGCAAGTCAACTAACTTCTCTTACCCTTACTTTCCTCCTTTGAAAAATGGGGATAACATTTATTTCATAGGCTTGTTGTGAGGATCAAGTGAGATAATATGTATAAAGATTGATGTAAATATACTAGCTGTCATCATCATCATTAAAAATCTACCTTCTCAGCTAGATAGTTAAAGCCCTGGACAGTATGGCTACCATCTACTTTTCCAAATTTATTCTACATTACTCCCCCTTCACAAACCCAATGCTTAAGCCTGCTTGTTCTTTTGGCTAGAGCCTGGCCTTCCATTTCCTGGCTCCATATCTTTATATGTACAAGCTTCGTCCTTTGTCCATCTCTACAATTCCCAGCTTCATTCAAGGCTCAGATGTATTACCATCTACAAGACTTTCTTCGTTAGTATTTAGTTACATGTTTACTTGTGGTACCCTTCCACACACCCTTCCCCATCTCAGTAGAATGTAAGCTTCTTGAGGACTGGGATCTTTTTTATTTTTTCTTTATCTCCATTGCCTAGCATATTGCCCTGCATACAATAGACACAATATATGCTAGTTGGGTTATTTTGGAAAATTCCTCCTGATGGCAAACATGTTACTAATATAACTTGTCCCCTATCCTGAATCTCATCAAGAAGCCATGGTATCTCCCTTAAAGAAGAAAAAATTAATTTGCTGTGTAACTAAGACCACATGTAAGGGATTGTGGGGTAATGGATAACACTCAGCTTAGACTCAAGAGACTCAGGCTTGAATTCTGCCTCTGACACTAGTTTTGTGATCATGGACAACTCATTTAATCAGTCAGAGCTTCAGTTTCTTCTATTAAATGGGGATAATAACACTCGTACTACTTACTATATGGAATGATTATGAGGAAAGTACTTTGGAAACCTTGCGGCAATAAACATAGAAATGTGTTACTTGTCTTAAATTGTTATGTTAGGATTAACATGGTACAATAGAGGGAGTTTTATTAGTAGAGAAGGTCACATGATAAAATGGAAAGACTCTGGCCTGGGAAGCAGGGACAAGAATCCTGGTCTCTCTGTTGCCACCCATGTAATTCCTTCTCCTGATTTTACTTGTTTTCAGCAGTGAAACAAGAAGATTTGACAAGATAATCCCTAAGGTTGTTCTAGCTTCAGTGTTTTATATTCTTAGGCACCATTCAGCTCTAACATTCACTCTTCTATGTCAGATGATTGCCCTGAAGCCTGTCTTATTTTGCTGTGATTCTACAGAGCTTGACATTACTGCAAAGGATTAGGGACAAGCTGGATACTGCTTCCCTAAGGGACTGAGAGAAATTATCTTTTCCATTATAAATTGTGCTCCTTCTTAGGAGGCAAGACAATGAAAAGAATCTGCTTAACTTGCTATCATCAATTGCCTGTCAATATTTCACCTTTTTCCTCAGAATATTCCAAAAGCCATCACTCAGCTGTTTTTTTGTATACTTTCATTCGCCCCCCCCCCCAGTGTTGTATAATTTAATTGATGCTTTTAGCACATAATGCCTGGCACATAATTGGTGCTAAATAAGTGCTTATTGAATTGAATTGATCAGCCTCTTTGGGCTTTTCCCTTCCTATTAACTTTCTATCACATTTACCTGATTTCCCTCCCCCATTATTAAAAGATTATAAATATCCGAGCTACAGTAATAGAAATGATATTGTTAAGCCAGAAAATACAGTTATTGAATCAGTTCTTGGACAGTTGTCTCAAGTTCCTTCCAGATCTCACATTTAGTGTTCCAAGATCCCTTCTCAGCCCTGATATTCTACATTCTAAAGTCCCTTTCATTTCTGTTATTTTGTTCTGCTTTAAGGTAACTTCCTGGTCTGTGATTTGTGTTCTATTTTCTAAGATCTCTTATCTGCCTGATTTTCTGTGCTTTAAGGTTTTTCCCTGCTCTAACATTGTGTTCCATATTCTAGGATCTCTTCTCTTTCTTTTTTTTCTATGTTCTAAGGTCTTTCTAGCTATAACATTTTTTCTAGCTCTGACACTCTGGTTTTAAGCCATGCTGAGAAGGACAGCTGTATAATAAAAGTGTGGTGTTTTCTTCAGCACTGTCTTGGGCAGAGAGGGGATGAGATTTCTGTGTACTAGGAGGGTAAGAAGAATAAAGGCTGGGCCAGGTGAACAGAGCTGATGTCACTCATATCTGTTTCCTCTGCCTTGATGTTCCCCAAGCATGTTCTGGCCTGCACTTTGACAAAGCTTTTCCTATGTAGGATGTCTCTCCTTTCTCCCTCTCTCCATCTGTTTGTTTGTCTCTCTTTCTCTCTGTTTCTCTCTTTCTCTGTGTCTTTCTATGTTTCTCTCTGTCTTTCTGTCTCTCTTTCTGAATCTTTCTCTCTGTCTTTGTCTCTCTCTCTTTCTCCCTCTCTCCCTTTGTCTCTCCCTTCTCAGTGACTTTCACCAATTGCTTTTTAGCTCTTCTTGACTTTGGGGGATAGAAAGAAAAAGACAAATTTCTCCTCTAATAACAGATCTTCATATCCTTGAAGGCAGCTATCATGTTCCATCTAAGTCTTCTTTTCTCTTTTGATAAACATCCTCAATTCTTTCAAAAAGCTCCCCCTCCCCCCATACAGCAGCTCGATGGCACAGTGGATAGAGCACTGGTCCTGAAGTCAGAAGATACTTAACACTTCTTAGCTGTGTGATCCTGGGCAAGTCACTTAATCCCAATTGTCTCATTCCCTCCAAAAAAAAGAGTTCGGAAAAAGATCCCCCTGGTTCTTCAATCCCCTTCTCTCCCTCCTTTGTAATTGCTCCAGCATGTCTATGTCATTCCTAAAATATAATATTCAGGAATATTGTATATAAAATATAATAATCCAATGTGATGTCTAGAGGACACATAAAGTCACTGTTAAATCTCTCAATCTAGACTGTAGTTAGTACTGGTTCCAGAGCTGTGTCTCAGGATCTCTCTGCAACCTTTCCTTGCTCAGTGTCAATGTGATCTTGGGAAAGAGAGATCAGGACCTACCTTCAAGTGGGCTCAGTGACCACCCAAAAGTGGGACCTGTTGCCGCCAGCAATCCAGGCCCCAGTTCATCTTCCACTTTGCCCATCCTCCCCCCACCACACTGCAGGCAGCTCCCCATCCCCCATGAGGGCAGGCTTGCCAGATGGGACATGCAGCAAGTGGATAGGATTGGAGGAGATGGCGGCTGGGAAAGGGATGAGATGGGAACCATTTATTCCAAGCAGAACCATACCAGGCCAGCTTGGCTGGGGGATTGGGGGGGAATCCATGGATCCCTTGCCCTAGGGGCTCAGATGCTGAGCCCCTTTTCCCACTCCCAACAAGTCACATGCTCAGCTTCCATCTCCCTCCCCTCTGGAATCCGATGCTTTTTGTGCAAGCTCAAACCAGACCCAGGGGAGTTCAGGATAAGGGGTGGAGAGGATTGGAAGGTGGGTAACATATCGTTCAGGGCCAGGCCCCCAAGGCTAGGGAGAGAAAGGGGGAGAAGTGCCGGGCCCCCCACCATGGGATTGGGGGAATCAGAGCCTGAGGCCCACCCTGTTTTGCTGGCTCCAAGGGGAAGGGCCTTGCCAAACTGCTCCTACCCCTATATTTAAGGCCTGGTTCAGGGAAATGATGGAAAAAGGTTCATTTGTTTTTTCAGAAGATCTTGGGCCCCAGTGGATCTGACCACTAGGGCTTTGAGTCATGGACCAAATGAGACAATGGGTAGGTCTAGGATCTAGACTGAGAGAACTGGGATATGATATGGAAAAAAATAAGCTCTATCTCCAAACAAAAAGGATTTAGCTTAGGAGAAAATTGATCTGATCCAAAGAAGGACAGGAACCAGTGAATCAATTCAGGATAATGAGGACCTAAAATTCAGATCAAGATTACTAAATCTGGGCTCTGCTCTTAGAGAAATGGGATTCCTCCCTCTCAACTTCCCCCTTTTCCTCCCCCTTTCCTACATCTAAGTTTTCTCTTTTTTGAAATGGGAAGATTCAACTAGATGGTCTTTCATGGTCTTCCTAGCTCAGGTATTCTATGATTCTAATTAGGGTTGTTTTAGTCTAGGAAAAATTCTTGCATGTGGTTCTTAGGCCCCGGGGGATTTCTTCCTAGTAGTTCCTGAGCCAAGCTGGTGGAGGAGTAATAGTGATGTTATCTTTTGGTCCAGAGTCCTTCCCTTTCCTACCCTCCCCTTTGGAACCAGCAACCTGTTGTGCCCTCTCATTCCCCAACCCTCCTATTTCTCCCCCAGCTCAGATCCTAAATCCCCCATGGTGGAGAGGGAGAAGTTGGGACTGGGGTGGCCAGGGTACATCCCAGTGGATATGAGCATAGCAGGCCTGGCTCAGCCACCAGGCCAGCCAGGGGCAACAGAGAAAAGGAGCAAAGGATGGGGCCTTTTACTAGCTGGGGCATTGGGAGGGTGCTTCAGGGAGTGAGGGACAGCCACCAGGGCACCGAGAGTGCAGGGAGAGGGTACCAGGGACGGGCAGGCGGGCAAAGAGACGTACCCTTCTCAGGATAAATTTCTTCACTAAGAGTAAACCTAATACCTTTTCCACCATGAACTAGTAAAGGGTGAAAGGAGAGACACAGAGAGGAAAAAGATAAAGAAACAGGGAGACAGAGACAATGAGGGAGACAAAGAGAGACAGAGAAACAGGAAGACAGACAATTAGAGATGGGGCATCAAGGTAGAGATCATGAAATAATAGAGAAAAAACAACAGCAACAAAGGGACACAGAGAAAAGTGAAAAAGTGAATGAGGCCCCCAAAAGGACAGAAAAACAAAAATTGTTAAACAGAAAGAGAGACCCAAAGGACAGGGAGATAGGAGAGAGAAAAGACAAGAAGAGAGATAAGGGGAAAACAGTGTTGGAGGTAGGAAGAGTGAGGAGAGGGTTGGGAGTTGAAAGGAAAGAAGGAAAAAACAAGAAAGAAAGAAACATCAGCTCCCGACAGACAGACAGATAGACAGGTGAGACAGACTGAGGGGCAAGAGTTAGGTCAGAGCATTAGAGCAATGAGCAGAGGAGGGGGAAGATCCAGAGCCCCCAGCCCTGCCCCTCTCAGGAGTCTCAGGTTTGGGGGGGGCAACTTTCTTTGTACTTCCCTCAAACCCAAAGCCTGGTGGGGACTTGCAGAGGGTGCCTCAATCATTCCTTCCTGGCGTCTGAGTTACAAACAGTGGCCTTGTGCAGTCCAGGATTGACTTGTCAAGAAGTCAAGAAAAGTCCATCCTATTTATCGTCTATTCCCCAACCCAACTTACAGCCAGACCCAACCTTCTCAGGGGTCTCTCCACAGGAGTGAGGAAGAGCTACACTAAACTACTTTAAAAGACTATTCCAAGATCCCCACCCTATGTACCCCACATCCCATCAAAGGTTCTCTTTAAATGGATTTCGGACATGGAAAATGGCATTTTGAAGAAGGAGACTCCTCTCCCTCCCTAGAGAGTCCTCGATTCAGCTCAGAATAAGACCATAGGGCTTCTCAGGCCTCCACTTACATGGACCTGCCTCCCACTAGCCCCAGGGTTGATGATGGGTGTATAGGAACTCTATGAGGCAGCATGGGGCCTCTTCCATGGACAGACACTTTTCCCCTTTCCCACAGCCCAGACATCTCATCGCTAGGCACTGACCCAGAAAATAACCAAGAGAGAAACAAAAATAAGGGAGGAGGTCAAAGACATTAACCTTCCTTAACCTCCCTTATCCCTAACCCAAGCCAAGGGATGTGGGTATTCCTGCTTCCTGGCAAAAGAGCTTGAGGGCATTGGGGTAGCCTCCCTGTCCCCACCCAGCAGTGACTGTCCAACTTCCTTTACCCAAAATTGTTCAACTCTAAAATTATGTTCCTATGAGCTAATATCCTATGAATCTTCCCCTTTCCCTTAGGGTATCTCAGAGGCTCTTACCAAAACCCCATCCAATGCTGCTCCTTCCTCCTCCCTCCCCCATTCTATGACCCAGCCTGGAATAGAAACCTTGAGGGTGGAAGAAGACAGCTGCCATTGATTAGAGGAACAGAGTGGGCTTTCTGAGTGCCTGGGTTTGAGCAATAGGTATGAATTTCCCTCCCCTCCCCCATACTATGCCCAGCTGTGGGCAAGGGAAGGAGGTGGGCAGACCTTACCCTGAGCTGACTGAGTCTGGACAAAAGTTTTGATGAGTAGGTCTGTGGCTTGTGTGTAGAGAGACAGGGCATAGCGGAGGGACTGCAAGTCTGGACTCTTTTCCAAGAAGGTCTTCTTGAGCCCTACTCCACCAGCATGGAAATATTGCTGTGAAGGGAGAGGGTAGATCAGGGGTGGCTTTCAAAGATTCCCTCACAGTCTAGGAGCATCAAAGTCACATTGTCCCAGGACATCAAGATTGGGATGGTGGGATAATTCCTGGAAGGAACATCAGGATGTCTGGGTTCTATTCCCAGTTCTCATCCCTGACTTGCAATGTGACTGGTGAAATCCTCTGAGTCGCAGCTACCATATCTGATTTATTGTATCATTTAATCAACAAACATTTCTTCAGTGCTTAGTATTTTCTCCCTCCCCTTTTTAAATTCTTAGCATTTTATTTTTCCCCAATTATATGTAAAAACAATTTTTAACATTTGTTTTTAAAACTTTGAGTTCCAAATTCTCTCCCTCTCCCCCCACCTCACTTCCTTACTGAGAAGGCAAGCATTTGATATTGGTTATATATGTGTATTCAGGCAAAACATATTTCCATATGAGTCATATTATGAAAGTAAACATAGACCAAAAAGAAAAAAAATCCTCAAAAAATTTAAAAAGTAAAATAAGTATGTTTTAATCTGCATTGAAATACCACCAGTTCTCTGTCTGGGGAAGAATAGCATTTTATTTCATAAGTCCTTCAGAGTTGTCTTAGATCATGATATTGCTGAGAATAGATAAGTACTTAGTATTTTCAAAGTACTGTATATGAACTACAATAGAAAGGAAGGCAAAAAGCATGGTTCCTTCCCTTAAGGAACTCACATTCTAATGGGTAAGACTCCATATGTCCAGAAAAGGATACAGTTAGGATGGGAGATCTCCAAGATATTTTGTATCTTGGGTAGTCTACAGTTTAAACCCTTTTTTCTAGCTTATAAATACATTTTAATCTTCCCTCTAGCTTTAATATTTTATGTTTTGGGTCCTTTCCAGCTCTGACATTGTTTGCCCTAAAGCACCCTATGATATCCCCCTTGATTCCAGAGCCTAGCACTAAGTCTTCTCACCTCAAATCCTGCTCTCACACCAGGGAGCATCAATGTATACACTGATGTATAATTTATGTTATAAACATTATATTATGTTATATATTATTTTTAATTTATAAATATAAATATACATGATATTTGTACATTAATGTATATGGATATTTGACCATTTATAATATAAATTAAATATACTTTGTATTTACATTTCAATATAATATAATGTTCAACTAATATATATTTATGTTATAAATATAAAACTATATCTATACTATTATACATATAGTCATTTATTTTATAAGTTGTCAAATAATATGTTTATTTGTTATGAATATATTGTTATATTTATATATTATTTAACAATTGATTGGCTAATTTTATTTAATTTATAAATATAAGTGTATATATAAAATATGAAGTATAAATATAATGTATATTTAATTTATATTATAAATGGTCAAATGATATCATGCATATTTAAATATTGGTGATTATTATCTGTCTTTGGATCCCCAGAGCCAAATCTAGTATCTTGCCCATTCTTCTCTGGGCTCTATTGCTGACCCTCTGGACTCTCTACCATCTCAGAGCAGCCTTTTCACATTGGAACTATATCCTGCTCTTGGAGCCCCTTCCTCTGATCAGCCAGTTCTTCCCAGAAGCTCAGTTTTAAGGAAATCTTTGAGGCCTCAAAATCCTTTGTTTCTCTTCTGACTTCACTTTCTCTATTGTGCTCTTATGAGTATTTCTACTTCTCTCACTCTGTTGACTTTAATGTTAGAAAATAAGCTCCTTGAGGGCAGACATTTCTTAATGTTTGGATTTGTATTCTCAGCAACCTAGCATCGTGTTTGGCATCTAGAAAAAACTTAATACATGCTTATAGACTTGATTTGCCTCCATGCTTAATAAATGTTTATTAAATTGAAGTAGATCTGGATGCTGAGTTTGAAGGGTGCTCCTAAGTTTTGGCATTCTGTGTTTTAAGGGCCGTTCCAGGTCTGACATTCCATGTTCTAAAGGCCTTTCCTGTTCTAAGGGCCCTCCCAGCTCTGACAT
>JAJPUD010001117.1:454551-488586 GCA_023553655.1 Myrmecobius fasciatus | reverse complement strand
TATATATATATATATATATATATATATATATATATATATATATATATTTTCCTTATCCATTGAGCCACTAGCTGCCTCTAACATCTGTAATAAAACCACAGCTTAAGAACCCCTGTCTTTTAGAGAGTTGACTGAGATTCCCAGAAATTATTGACTTGCTCAAGGTCACATAGTCATTATCTGAGGTGGGATTTCAATTGAAATCATGCTGACTCCAAGCCTATCATGATTTCTTCTACAAGAATATTGGAACAGTAATGGATCTTAGGAATCACCCAATCCAACCACCCCATTTCACAAGTAAAGAAATTGAGGTCAGAAATGTGTCCCATTGATCCCATAAAGAGTGAGATACAGATAATTCGGTTTTCTGGTTTCAAATCTTATTTTTACTGAGATCTTGTACCACCTTTCCCAGGGTTCCAGTTCCCCATACCTTGGCGTATTGATTGTGCTCTCGTAAGGTTTTGTCTGACAGAATCTCTTTTATGGTTTTATTTTCTACTCCTGTAGTGAAGATAAAAGGGAAAAAAATGAGAAGGGTTTGCAGCAGGTAGGTAATCAGCTTTTTGCTTCAGACTGGCCAAGAGAGTCTTGGGCTATAAGGCCGCCCTGTATCCATACATCCTAGACAGCTGCTTGTAGAGAACAAATAAAGTCCAGGGTGTTGGTTCCTACTAAGTACTATGCTTAGGTAGAATGGCCAATAATGGAGAAAAATTTAAATATTATAATTCAATCAAGGGCCTCTCTGGGAGGATCTTTTTTTTTTCCTTTTAAAAAAATTTATCCTCAGAGGATCTTAAAGGACATTTTCCAATTCACTTATATATCCTTGATGTCATGGTCCTCTTCCAGAATGAAGGACAAACAATAAAAATTACACGATTCTCCCAGTTAGTTAAGATCAATCCCTGCCCTCATCCTCAGAGATTATAGCACTTTTTTGGTACTCCTTTGGACTTATCTGGATTACTTTATACCATTGTTAAATAATAATTAACATAATAATATATTATTATTATATATAATATTTAATATTATTAATATTAATTATTAGAGAAATTAATACTAGAGAAATTAATAATATTAATAAATAATAATTAGGAGTTATTACCCTGGGATAAATCAATAAGCATTTATTAAGTACTATAATGCCAGTACTTATTATGTGCCATATATAAATGCTAGACTTGTAGATGTTGGGGATATAAAGTAAGAAATGAAACAGTTTCTGCCCTCAAGGAACTTAACTCTACTTGCCTCAATTTCCTCATCTGTAAAATGAACTGGGGAAGAAAATGGCAAACCACTCTAGTATCTCTGCAAAGAATAGCCCAAATGGGGTCACAGAGGGTTGGACTGAAAAAAAATACCTTAAGGAATTTCTATTCTTAAGGGCAAGACACTTTATATATATGTGATTCTTTATAAAATCTAGATATAATGAATAGTTTTAAGAGGAAGGTCACTGGCAGCTGATGGGGATCAGGAAAGGTTTCATGTAAACACAATGCTTGAAATGTATTATTTCTGAAGTAATTGAGGGGTTCTAAGAATTATTTGTGAGAAGGCATGAATGGGGGATTAACTCTTGAATTACAAGTTGTAGAGGTGAGAAATGGAGCAAGTAGGAAAGTATGTCTGGGACACTTGAGGAGAGTAATATACAGAAACAGTGGTGATATTGAGGAAAATCTGCCAGGAAAAGAGAATCTGAGCTCTCATTCTGAAGGTTTGAGGAACAGAGAGGGAGCAGCTATGGGTGGTCTTGCCAAGTGGGCCTAATGTCCAGGAATATCCTGGTAAATTTAATAATTGGCTCTCCAAAATAAAAATAATGATGATGATGATGATGATGTCCAAAACACACTTATAAGCTTAATTTGCTTTATGAACATTTTCAAAATAGCTTTTTTTTTAAGTCTAGACAATCAACAAAACAATAAATTAAATCCTGATTTATAGAGTTTACTGATTTCTGGAATGTAATTCTCATGCTGAAATTTAACAATAGGCTCACCAGACTCAATATAAGTTAGATCCTGCATGCCTCTGAAATGTTCTCTTCCAGTGATCTTCACAATGACTCCGTGATATTTATTTATAATTCTGAATATTATTATCTGTTGCTTGTGTCTTAATCCCCTAGTACTAGTACCGTGAGCTCCATGAGGGCAGGTATCACTTGTTACCTGAACTTTGTATCTTCTTAGTACCTAGTTCAGTAAATATACATTAGGGGCTTAATAAATGATTTTTGGGGGAAGGGGCAGGTAGGTGTTGCGACAAATAGAGCTTTGGGCCTGGAATCAGGAAAACTTGAGTTCAAATCTAGCCTCAAACACTTATTAGCTGTGTGACTCTGAATAAGTCACTTCATCCTGCTTGCCTCAGTTTCCCCATCTGTGAAACAAACTGCAAAAGGACATGGCAAACCACCTTATTATTTTTGCCAAGAAACCATCAAACGGGATCATGAAGACTCAACTGAACAACCATAGATGCATTTTTAATACAATTGAATGATGGAGTAGTCAGAAGATCCGAATTCTTTCCCTACCTCTTCCATTTCCTGCCTATGGGATCTGGGGCAGGGTCTTTTCCCTCTCTCTACATCAGTTTCTTCCACAGTATAATAAGGGGATTGGGCTGGTTGCTCTCCAAGGTTCTTGCCGGTTATGACAGTTTGTGTTCTAAGGTGTTAGTTCTAGCCTTCTGTGTTTTAAGGCCTCTCTGACATTCTGGGATTCCAGTAATGGGTCCTATTTAACTCCTATTTTTTCCTAGACTAAATCTCCAAAGCAATTCTACTTTCAAGGAAAGGCCCGTGTATCCCCTAATACATGATACAGAATCAGCTACTGAGTCACCGAGTGTGCAGTGACGGCTTGATAGGAAAGGGGTCAAAGATGAGATGAGAAATAGCAGCACTCGGAAACCTTGGACCAGAATCTCACCCCAAAGCTCTTCAAACATCTTAGCGTCTCCATGTCCTTCCTTCTGTTTCTCTTCAAATAGCTGGTAGCACACACTGGGGCTGGCCAAGAGAAGCCTGAATCCCTGGAAAAAAGGAGATACTTGTGGTCAGGAGGCGTTTTTTCACAGTAGATGCTCCTTAACTCCAGTCTAATTTAGAATTATCCTAGCAAGCCTCTAGTGACGAACCTTTACTCCATTTTATAGATAAGAAGACTGAGTTCCTAAAAAGTTCAATTACTAACTCCAAGTCATGCACACTCAAAGTGGCAGAGCAGTCTACCCTCATTCTACTAAACCATATTGCTTCTTATACAGGAATAAAATTGTACTATGGCGTAAGGAAACTGGGGCTGAGCCTTGGGGGAATAGCTCAGAAGGCAGAGGGGAATGGGAGAACTTAGAAAGTGAGATTGCTCCTTTTTAAAATTTTTTAATTTTGCTGAGGCAATTGGGGCTAAGTGACTTGCCCAGGGTCACATAGGTAGGAAGGGTTAAGTGTCTGAGATAATATTTGAACTCAGGTCCTCCTGACTTCAGGGCCAGTGTTCTACCCACATCTCCTGACATGCTCACAATCTGTTACTTATAATTGTTAAGTGAACCGAACTAGGAACCGCCATGCTAGCTCTGGTTCTGTACCCCACTGTGAGACATCAACTTGGAGACTGTTCTCAAGGACCCAAGACCGGGCCTGCATGAGCCTGCTGTGGGAAATGCTACCTGGGAATGATTATGTCAGGGCCCAGCTCCCTCGTGTTTAGAGCAGGCCAACTGGAGATGGTCCTGGATGTTTAATTAAACTTGTGTTTGATCATTGACGGTCTCTAGCCTGCTCTGTTTGGTTCCAGCCACCCACAGGTCAGAGGTAGGTTCTGATCTGGCTGACAAACCACTGGGGGTGGAGTGGGGCAGAGAGGGATGGTATGAGAATCATTATGCCTATTTTACAGATCAGGGAATTTGATCAGTGTGGAAATAATTTGCCTAAGGTCACACAGCCAGCTAGAGTCAAAGAGTATGGGCTCACATCTCCTAATTCCAATGCCAGAAAATTCTGGGGCTTCAGGCAAGCCCCCTCCTCCCCCCTCTTCCCTCTCCTTCTCTCCCCCCCCCCCAGACTGTACCTTCCCATCTTGGGCTGGGACAAAGCTGAGGAATTCATCCACGTGCCCGACAGCCAACCAATCAGAGAAAAGTTTGACTGGTGCCTGTACCTTCTGGGCAAACAGGAAGTCCTGGAGCACCTTCAGCATCTCTTGGCTTTGGTCGCTGAAAAGCACAGAAGTCAGTGAGTGGCTAAGAGAAAATGTAGGTAAGTCAGCCCAGCGAGTGCCATTTTGGAAAAGGGAAAAGCTAACGACCAGAGAGATGCAGTTACTCAGAGAAATGGAAACGGGATCTCAGAGCTCTTTGCCTGATCCGGGAAAAGGAAAGAAGCAGCCAGCTTCTTCTTGACTACCTGCAGTGACAGGGGACTCACTGAGTCAAATTCAGAGTGAACTGGAGCTGGACAGTCCTACAATATAGGATATCAGAGCTGGAAATGACTTTAGAACAGAAAATGTCAAAATTAGGAGGGCCTTGGACCCAAGACTATCAGGGGCCCTTAGAACACAGAATATCAGTTGTGGGAGGAGCCTTAGAACATAGAATGACAGAGCTGGGAGGGCCTTAAAACCCAAGGTGTCAGAATAGGGAGGGCCCTTAGAACCAGGAGGTCAGAGCTGGGAAGGTCCATAGAATCAGGAGGTCAGAGCTGGGAGGGCCCTTAGAACCTGGGATATCAGAGCTGGGAGGGCCCTTAGAACATAGGATGTCAGAGCTGGGAGGACCCTTAGAACCCAGGATGTCAGAGCTGGGAGGACTCTTAGAACCCAGAATGTCAGAGCTGGGAGGGCCCTTAGAACATAGGATGTCAGAGCTGGGAAGATCATTAGAACATAAAATGTCAGAGCTGGGATAGAATATCAGAGCTGAATAGATACCAAATGTTAAAACTGAAAAGGAATATATTTCTGTGTCTGTATGGGAGGAGAAGGTAAGAGGAATGGGACTTAATTGAAGATTTCCCTCCATTAATCACACTCTAGCCACAGCCCTTTCCCCAACCCTTTGCCCTCACCTGGGGTAGCTGCTGTTGCCAATGAGGATCCTGCCCAGAGGGTACTGTTTTCCTCTGACTGTCACAGGTGGGCTGACCTCCAGGTTCCCAAAGGAATCCAGGCTATTAACCGATTTTTTATCTGCTTTTTTCGTCACATAACCAAAATCTGGACCCTGAGAGTGGGAAGGTGGGAGGGAGGGAAGTAACAGTGAACTCATTTATTTCACACTAGGTCACACTATTGACTCACCCTGAGCATCCAGTCCACTAAGAGCACCAGATCATTTTCATATAAAGTATTATTTAAGCTGTGTCACTGCCATCCTCCCTTCTCATTCACCAAGGAGACCCTTGTAGCTGTCCATCCTATTGATCACTACATTCCATACTCCTACCCTCATTTTCTCAGTGGCTTCCTATAGTAGTCTAGAAAAGGTCCAGATATTTCAGTGAGAAAGGGGAACTTCCAGAGGAGGAAGTCCCCTTATGATCAGCACCTTATGGTCTTCAACTAGACTATCTATAGAGTAGCCTAGAGCAGTGAAAGCTTAAATGACCTTCCCAGCATCATGCAGCCAGCATATGTCAAATTAGAACTTGAATTTAGATCTTCCTTTTTTTTTCCAGGTAGGCAGCTCTCTGATCCACTATCTCTGCCCTAGAGATGCCTTCTTCTCCTACCTAGAACCTCCTACTCTGCCCTTTCTCTGAAGTCCCCCATCTAGAATTTTCCATGCTAAAATTCCATTTCCCACACCACTTTGTAGAGAAGTGCCTCCTTGCCTCTGACAGGGGTGGGAGCCCATAAGGTTCAGCTAACTGACCTGTCCCCTCTTGCCTATAAAATGCTCGATCCTCCTCTACATCAGGAAGGGCACCTGTTGTACCAGGTGTCTAGCCTAGACCTGGAAAAGTGATGGAGAGGCTGAAATGAGCCAAGAAGGGGGTCCCTTTCACAAGGTCCCTAGTCCCCTTCTTTCTCCAGTGGGACTTGTAGGTCACTGCCCCCAAAGCCAGGAATTATATATCCTGGTCCCTCTGGAGATCTAATTATAGCCTTGTTCTTCTGGTGACAGCAATCGAATGTCTAGCATGGGTTCTAGTATGTCCCACTATAGGCGCTCAATAAATATATATCAAACCACTCCAGTATCTTTGGCAAGAAATAATTCAAAATGGGGTCAATGAAACACAAATGAAAAATGACCAAACAAGAACAAAACATACCAGAACTTTTTTGATAGGGAAATTTTCCAGGCCTCTGTTTCGGGGTGAGTCAAAGACCACAGGAAATACTTTGTGAGGAGCTTGGGTGTAACCAAGCTCTATTTCATCCTATTAGGAGCAGAAGGGTAATTGATATAAATTCAAGAGCATCCCTTTGGTAGAAACAATACCCTCCTACCCTCCTCCCCCAGCCCCCTTCCTGCAGAGAGAACACTTGTTCTCAGATTTCCTTGAGTGTGGGAGTCACACTGAGCACCCCCACTTTCTTACTGATCCCCATTTGGCCTTACACCCAAGAGAACTCAGGCCATAGGTATAGGTAGAGTCTCGCCCTGGCTATAGAAGAGCTAATGTCACCTGCATCCATCTGTCATTCTGGTTTTCTTTTTCAGGACAGATAGTCAGCTTGCATTTGGCCTTCTTGGCCAGAGCTGCCACAGATGCCACAAAGTTCTCGTTATCATAAACCCTGGAAAGACAAAGGAAGAACTGCTGCCCAAAGGGATTGTGGGATCTGAGCAAGTCCAAGGGCCTCTGAGGGAGAAATGCCATCTTTAAAGCAAATTCACCATGGCAAAGTAGGGAAAAGAGACAGCTCTAGACTCCCAACTTAAGACGTGCCTTAGGATAGTTCAAATCAGCCAGTCCTGGTCTGTTTTCAGGAGGAGGAGGAGGAAGGAGGCAGAGGTCTGGTCCAACCTCGGCATATGGAACCTTGGAACCTAGAAAACTCGGTTTGAGAGGGACCTCAGAAGATCTGCTGTCAGAGTTGGGAGGGATCTTAGAACAAAGGGATTTTAAAACCGAACATCAGAACCAGGGGCATTTCAGAATATAGATTTCCAGAACCTTAGAACATCGAAAGTCAGAGCAAGAAATGGTCTTAGAACCCTCAGAATTGCTAGGGCTCTTAGGACACCGTATACTAGAGCAACTAACTTGGAAGCACAGAATGTCAGGAGTGGAAGAGTCTTTGGTACATAGAATATCAGCTCAAGAAATGATCTTAGAATATAAATTGTTAGCAGGCTCAAGACAAAATCTCAAAGCTGGAGGGGACCTTTGAATATAAGATGTTAGAGTTTGAAATAGCAGGAAGGAAAAATCTTTAGAATACAAAATATTATGGTTGAGAAGGACCTTAGAATCCATTTAGTCTGATACTCTTATGTTACAGATAAGGAAACAGGCTGGGAGAAGGAAAAGGACCAAATCAGAGAAAAATGGCAGATCTAGGGCTAAAACTTATATTATCTGATTGAGTTTTTTGTTCTTTCCAGTTAAGTTTCTAAGTAATTCAGTGGTCAGAAGTTGGATTTGAGATCAAATCCTGCATGAGACTCTTACTAAAGATGTGACTTGGAGCAAACCCTTCTGTGACTCAGTTTCCTCATGTGCAAAATGTAGATAATAATAGCATCTACATCACAGTGTCATTGTGAGTATCAGGTGAGATGATATGTGTAAATTGTTTTTCAAACCTTAAATTGTTATTTAAATTTTTGCAATTTAAATTATTGCAATGTCAATTATTTCAAATTATGACTGCAAGGACCAAAATCTAGCTTTGGAATCAAAGGACCTGAGTTTGAATTCAGATCTGTCAAATAATTTTCTATTCTGAACCTCATCTTCTAGAAAATGAGGTGGTTTGATTGGATGACTTCTAATGTTCCTCATCGCTCTAAATCTGTTCCTATGGTCCCTTCCAATTCTGACATTCTAGATTCTAAAGTCTTTCTCTACCATAACATTCTATGTTCTAGTTTCTCTTCCAATTCTGACAGTCAGGTCTAGCCCTTCCCAGTTCTGACATTCTCTGCTCTAAGATTCTTCCCAACCCCAACAGTTTATGCTCTAGGGTCCCCTCTCATCTCTTACATTCTTTGTTCTAGGGTTCCCCTCACCCCTTACATTCTGTGCTCTAGGGTTCCTTTCATCTCCTATAATGCTGTGTTCTAAGGTCCCTCTCACTCCTTACGTTCTGTGTTCTAGGATCCCTTTCATCCCCTGCGTTCTGTGTCATAAGTCCCTCTTGCCTCTTAAATTCTCTGTTCTAGGGTTCCTCCCAGCCCTAATTTTCTATATTCTAATAGTCTATGTTCAAAAGTCCCTACTAAGGTTTAAACTTGTATCTTCATCATCCTCCATCCGGTCTCCTTTTCTCCCTCCCTCTCTTCTTCCCTCCCTTTCTCCTCCTCCGTGGCACAAGACTAGAGCTGTGGGCATTGATCTGTCTCGTTTTGGGTCACCAGTTATTGAAGGGCCAAGCTAATGATGCTTATGACAGTCTCTTATCTGGGACCCTGGGTGAAGGGCAGGGGTGCCGTGAAAAGCTCGGAGCAATGGGGGCAGTGATCACAACACCTCTGCCAGGCTGGGGCAGGGTCCCTCCTCTGACTCCTGCATGGGGCAGCATCTCTCTCACCTGCATACATAGACCTCCTGGGGGGCCTGAGTGTTTGGTGTCATGATCCAGGGCGCCACACGGAACACCACGGTGTCCTCGAAAAGCGGAGCCTCGGGGGCAGGCTGGGAGAGGAATAAGAGAAAATCATATAGTACTCTGCCAGCATCACTCCAGCTTAGCTGAGGATCCTCAGAGCTTTCCTTCACTTGATGAAAGGGACAGGAAAGCCAATTATATCGGCCATATCTGTAATCTCCAGTTTCATTCATTCATTCAACATGCTTTCTTTTAATTCTTATTCATCCAGACACTATGCCGGGCACTAAGGGGGGTACAAAGCTTAGACAAAGTGTCTTGATCCCTGCTTTCTTGGAGCTCACAGTCTTAGAGAGATGAGACATAAACACAGGTATCTATAAAGCGTGTAAATTTTCATTGCCTGAAAATTGAGTTAGAAATATAGAAAACCAATTCCAGCTCCACAAAATTGACCATGTATCAGGGCATAAAACCCTCCAAATCAAATGCAGAAAGGCAGAAATAGTAAATGAATCTTTTTCAGATCATGATAGAATTAAAATTACAGGTAATAAAGAGCCAGAGAAAAATAGATCAAAAATTAATTGGAAACCAAATAATCTAATCTTAAAGCATGAGTGGGTGCACTAAAATGCAAGGGAGGTTGTTCCAGACAGGATGATCATAGAAGGCTTCTTGGGGAAAGCAGCAGTTGAGTAGGGCTTTTTTTTTTTTTTTTTGCTGAGACAATTGGGGTTAAGTGACTTGCCCAGGGTCACACAGCTAGGAAATGTTAAGTGACTGAGGCCAGATTTGAACTCAGGGCCTTCTGACTTCAGGGCTGGTGCTCTATTCACTATCTAGCTGCCCCTAAGTTGGGCTTTAAATGATGGAGAGAAACTCAGCAGGTGAAGATGAGTAGTTATATGTTGTCACAGGATCAGCTTGAATAAAGAAAAACAGAGGTAAAAGAGTACAGGATATGTTGAGGAGCCAGATGTGTAGAATATATAAGTGAGGCAGCTAGGTGGCATAGTGGATAGAGCATCAGGCTCAGAGTCAGGAAGACCTGAATTCAAATATAGCCACACACTCAGCTAGTCTCTTTGACTCAGTTTCCTCATCTGTAAAAATAAGCTGGAGAAGGAAATGGAAAACCACTCCAGAATCTTTGCCGAGAAAACCCCAAATGAGGGGCAGCTAGATGGCGCAGTGGATAGAGTACCAGCCCTGAAGTCAGGAGAACCTGAGTTCAAATCTGGCCTCAGATACTTGTGAACCCTGTGCAAGTCACTTAACCCCAATTGCCTCAGCCAAAAAAAGAAAAGGACAAGAAAAATAAAATCCAAAATAAGTCATAAATCGGACATGACTGAAACAGCTAAATAACAAGAAGTATATATAACTTAGTATATGTAAATAAGTATATATAAGACTGCAAAGGTCAGGTAGCATCAAATCTGGATGTAAGACAAAGGAATCTGAATCTATTCAGTTGGCAATAGGGATCTATTGAAGGTTTTTCGTTTCGTTTTGTTTAGCAGAGGAGTATTAACAGATTTGTTCACAAGAAAAATTATTCTAGCATAAGTAGAAAGCATGAAGAGACAATTGATCCAAGTAGTCTCATTAGGTGTCTAAGTTGTGTTTCTCCCCAGCTGTGTCCCACTGCCCCAGAGTGTTCTCTATCGATCTCGCATCCACCCCAGAGCTCCCTTCTGGTTCATACTGGATTAGAAACGTCCATCAAAGAGATGGTGAGGGAAATGAGCCCTGGGAAGTCCACATCAGGGAAGGCAAGTCCTTCTACATAAAAGATGCTCTCTTGGTGGCTATCAAGCACTGTTAGGACGTGAGATGGCTTCTTTGGCCCCAGGATCATCTTGTATTGGCATGGCATTTTCTTCCCTAGGAGAGAGAATGGGATGGATAAAAGGCCTATGTTCCATGCCCTCTTACAACAAGAAGGCAGAGCATCTGAGCTGTGACGGCAGGTGGTCAGTGGCTGATATCAATATTCTTAATGTGTCTATTAGATCCTCTTCTACTCTGAGTTTATCTGTAGGTAGTAGCTTATAAGAACAGAGATAGGGTAGGTTTCTGACTGGGGAGGTCTTAAATTGACTCTTATTCAGCAATGTTCTGGCAAATATTTAACAACTGAATCTTGGGGGAAACAATGTACTCACGACACACTTTTAAGTTTAATCTGCATTTTAAATATATTTCGCCATCATTTTCTTAAGCCTTGATAATAAACAAAATTAATGTCAAACCCTGATTTATAATAGCATTCACCAATTTCCATGGTATCACACTGGTTCACACTGAAAATTTAATAATTGGTTCTTCGGTGACATTTTGAATTGGTCTCTAGCACACTACTGCCCTAATTATACTACAAAGTTGAGTGTGTTAACTTTAGGGGAAACATGAGAGTGAGGTGATGTTCCTTATAAAGAGATCAGTGAAACCTGGTGGATTTTCTTATTGTCTTTCAGATCCTATAAATTGTATATGTTCTTGAGCATGGCCTTATATATTGGGCTGCTCTGTAAGTTTCCTGAGGTCTTAGGTGGAGAACATATCAAAGATTATGTTCTAGGGATATCCAACTTAAAAATTCAGCTGTTTATCTCAATGAAGAGTCTCAGTTCCTTAGTGATTGATTACTGTCTCTTTCCTAAACTAGGAGAGTGTGTCAGGATATTCCACTGATGCTGGTAATGGCTGGAGTAGGTGGTTAGAAGCTGTGTCCTAGTTGTGATTGAAGTCAATCTGAAGAACCAGAGAGAGGGTTCAGTTAATGACCTTGAGTGTTTGCAAATGGTGGGACTATGAATCAATGGGACATGGATGTGTGTGTGGGAAGGGAAGGTATATTTCAACTGAGGATCATTGGGGAAATTTGAGGGTATATTTTCTGATCCCAGGATGGTATAGGTTAGCTCTGTGGGTAAACCTTCACTTAGGAAGTTGGAGTGATTGAGAAGTAGTGCAGTCATAAATAAAGACATCCTCAGCTTGCATCCAGATAAAGAGATTGGGGTCATATTGAGTCTTGCTTCTGGTCCCTTTGGTCCATTGACATTTGGGGGAGCGGTATTTTTTGGCTCATGTTGATAAATGTTTACTGTTCTGAGTCCCTCTCCCACCAGTCCCATCCGGCAGTTTCAGCACTTTAACTCATCCTGATTCAACTCAATTTTATTCAATTCAACAGGAATTTTAAGTCTTCTATGTGTCTTGTACTATGCTAAAACAAGGGGAAAAGAGCTCTTATACCAACATGAGCAGACATGGGGTTGGGAGTAACAGCACGCACAGGAGTGTGTCTGAGCCAGTGAGGTCAGAAAACAATGAATCAGGGTCACAAAACTTTTCCTTCCTACATACATGCTTTCCTCCTTAAGAAATAGAAAGGAAGTGAATCAACTATCACCATGGGGGAGTTTATTTACAAGGCAGAGACCATTTACATTATATGCAGAAGTACAAAGCACTGATCTTCTTTCTTAATGGCAGGTCTAATGTCACAAGTTTGGGGGCCCTGATTTGGTGATAAGAATAGTAAAGGATTAAAAAAACTTCTCTATCTACCTACTTATCTATCTATCCATCTAGCCTTCTATCCCTCAATTAATTTTTGATCCATCCATAGATCTATCCATCTCTCTACCTATTCATCGATCTCTCAATTCATTTTTGATTCATCCATTTATCTATCTATTCATCTATCCCTCTGTTTATCTATCAACCAATCTATCAGTATACCTATCCTTCTATCCTTCAATTCATTTTTGATCTATCTACCTACTTACCCATCCCTCTAGCCTTCTATCCCTCAATTCATCTCTCATCCATCTATCAACCAATCTATCTATTCATCCTTCTATTCCTCTATCTATCTATCTATCTATCTATCTATCTATCTATCTATCTATCTATCTATCTATCTATCTATCTGTCTATCTACTTGTCCATCTTTCTATCTAATAATAATCATTGCTGACATTTACAAAGTATTTTAATATTTATAAAATCCTTTACATAATGTTAACTCATTTGATTTTCATGACAACTCTCTGAGATGGGGCTAATATTTTCCTAATTTTTACAGATAAGGAAACTGAGACACAGAGATATCAAATGATTTTCCCAGAATCACACAGTTAGTAAGTGTCTGAAGCAGATTTCAAACTTAGGTTTCTCTGACTCTAAGTTCCTTGCTTTATCCATCAAACAACCTAGCTCCCTCATCCATCTGTCTGATTTCCAGAGGCTGTGTTATCTTCTAGTTATCATTTGATCTTTGGTGGCTCTGTTCTCACCAGCAGGCTCCTACTAAAGCTTCCTCCTTAGTCACCCTGGGTGACATTCCAACCTAGAAATGGTCCCAAGGAGGTTGGGCAGAACTAATTCAAAGACTTGGATGTTAACCAACAGAGACATTCAAGATGATGACCAATAGTCATGGGGGGTACTCACGTTCAGCTTGAAAAACTCTCATTTTATCCATCTCAAATTTGGAAACGTGTAGAATCAGCTTGTATTGGTTAAAGAAATTCTTTGGGGCTTGTGTGCTCAGAATCATAAGGGACATGTCATTCAGGTCTGTAAGGAAGGAAGGAAGGAGAAACCCATACCACAAAGATTTCTTAAGTGCCTACTATGTGCCAAACACCATTCTAAACACTTAGCTAATGTATGTTTTATATATATACATATATACATACATATATATTTAATATTATCTCATTTGCTCCTCTTAACCCTGCAAGTCAGATGCTATTATTATCCTCTTTTTACAGTTACAAATGAAACTGAGAAAGTAGAATAAGTGATTTGGCCAGGGTCACATAGCTAGTAGTGTTTGAGGATGGACTCAGACTCAGATCTTCCTGACTCCAGTCCCTGTGCTCCTAGGAAAAGGGATGTCGATGCTGAGTCTCTGGTGTGAGTAATTTCAATATAAGTATAGCATCAGAAGTGCTGGACTGGGAGCCAGAGGACCTGAGTTCTCACTCCAGTCTCTCCTGTGCCAACTCTGACTTTGAGAGAGGCATTTCATCTCTCTGATCATTAGACTACTCATTTTTGAAATAGAAATTATGCTGCCCATACTACTGCCCTCTCAGGATGTTGATAAAATCCAGATAGTCTGTGTTCTAACCCCTCTCTGAGCTCTGACATGCTGAGTTCTAAGAGCCTTCCCAGCTCTGACATCCTATGTTCTAAGGGCCCTCCCAGCTCTGACATCCTGGGTTCTAAGCTCCCTCCCAGCTCTGACATCCCATGTTCTAAGGGACCTCCCAGCTTTGACATCCTGTGTTCTAAGCGCCCTCTCAGCTCTGACATTCTGGGTTCTAAGGGCTCTCTCAGCTCTGACATTCTAGGTTCTAAGGGCCCTCCCAGCCCTGACATCCTGAGTTCTAAGAGCCTCCCAGCTCTGACATCCTGTGTTCTAAGGACCCTCCCAGCCCTGAAATCTTGGTTTCTGGACCCTCCCAATTCTGACATTCTGTGATTCTATAAAGCTCCAGTGACTTTAGCACATTGTCTATGCACAATCTCCTTTTCAAATGATTTCCACCCTCAGGTTTGGCCCAAGAATGGTCCCTGAGCCAGTCTTTTACCTTTGTAGTTAGTCACATTTTCCTGCTCAGCATCCACTGTGGAAGATTTGGGGCTATCCTTGTCACAGTTCACAAGTAGGATGGCACCTTGTCCATGGGGGCCCCATGCCCAATTTCTCTGCAGATACCAAAGGGAAACACAGAGTTAACCTAGGGCCAGGAACCATAGAGCTGTGTTTATGAAATGTACAACCCTTTAATATTCAGGAGAACTCCTACAAAGGTCACCAGTCCTACCAGTCAGCCTGGAAGAGTTCTAAACTATTATTTCCAGTTGGCCCAAGTCTTTAACAAGCTGTATCTTGAACTTCCAATATGATGCAACTAGAAACTATTATTGATGAACCACTAAAATTATAGTTATTTAGTCCAGAAAAGATTGCTATAGAAAAATAACTCAGGACAAAGGAAACATCTCTGAATTTACCAACAGGAAGAAAGAAAGAAAGAAAGAAAGAAAGAAAGAAAGAAAGAAAGAAAGAACGAAAGAAAGGAAGAAAGGAAGGAAGGAAGGAAGGAAGGAAGGAAGGAATGAAGGAAGGGAGGAAGGAAGGAAGGGAGGGAGGGAGGGAGGGAGGGAGGGAGGAAGGAAGGAAGGAGGGGAGGAAGGAAGGAAGGAGGGGAGGAAGGAAGGAAGGAGGGGAGGAAGGAAGGAGGAAATAAGGAAGGGAGGGAGGGAGGGAGAAAGGAAAGAAGAAAGGAAGGAAAGAAAGGATAGAAGGAAGGAAAGAAAGAAAGAAAAGAAAGAGCAAGGAAGGAATGAAAGAAAAATAAAAGGGGAGAAAGCGCAAGAGAGGAAGAGAGGAAGGAAGGAAGAGGAAAAAGAGGAGGGAAGAGAAAGAGACAGACAGATTGGTAAATCAGGGAGAGGGATTAGGGAAATATAGCTTCCAGGAATAAATAGAAAGGGGAGAACCCCTCTCTTCTCTGTTTTGCTCAGACCAAAGCTGGAGAACTGTGCTTATTCTGGCCATCGTAATTTGAGACTATTGATAAGATGGAGAGTATCTGAAGAAGAGAGACTAGAAGGACAAAGGGCCTTGAGTTCATGCCCAGTGAGGATCAATTCTAGGAAACAAAGTTTAGTATGAAGATGAGAAGACTCAACAGATGTAGAGGGGCTGGGTTCAAGTATTTTCAGGGTTCACAGGTGGAGGAGAGTCCCAGAGGACACAGCTAGGATTAAGAGAGGAAATGAAGAATCTATTTCAGGTGAGATATCACGCAGTACTGTGATGGAGCCAGCTTGAACTTCTCCCAGGGAGCCAACTGTTAAATTTGCAACATGAGCATTAGGATATTGGCAAACACATCAGATCAGGGCTCGATTTACCATTATGTTGATTGTTTAGTCAAGTGATAAAGAATACATTAATGATGAAGATTACACGTTAAAATGTGCCTATTGTAGTTTTCTTTTTTATCCAGAGAACTAGCTATCAAACATTTCCTAGCATCCTCTGGGATGGCAGGAAATGATTTTTAATGATGGGAACCACCTTAAAGTGGAATGGGCTTTCTTTGAAGATGTAAGGAGATTCTCCCTCACTGGTGATCTTCAAACAAGAGACTGAATAGCCATTTCCTAGATATGCCGGAGTCGATTCTTCTTCAAGCATCAGTTGGTCTAGATGGATAAGCCTTGATAGTTCTTCCCAACCCCAAGATTCTTTGATTCTCTCCCAAAGGATGCTTGTGTTGTTTTGTTATTGTCACATAGTTGCTAAGGTCATCATCATCACCAACAATAAATCCATTACTTCAGTTATCTATGGTGTTGGCGAATTTTACTAATTTTTAAAAAAATTTTTACCAATGAGGCAATTTATCCAAGATCACCCAGTCAGAAAGAAGATCTAAGGTCTTAAATGAGTTTTCTGTCGAAAAATTTAGTGTTTTTATATCCCTATCTAACTTATTCCTCTTCCTGGTGTGTGAGCCATGCTTTTTGGGGGCCTCCTTTCTTCATATAATGGGGGATTGTCCAATGAAAGTCCAGTCTTTAGAACATTCACAGAGTGTTCTGACTGCTGTTGTTTCATATGTTGGGGGGACCTTTGGCTATTTTCTAACAGTTCTCTTTCAGTTTACTGCATGAGGACCAATAATTTTTTATTGACTGATAAACTAGAAGTAAATGTTGTGCAAAAAGCCCAAACAGATGGAATCTTCCTATCTTACCCTTATGGAAAAAGAAGAATAGCATGAGTTTGTGGGGAAGGGGAGAAGACATGGTAATAAATATGGCTATGATGGACATCTCTCTCCACCAGAGATGCCATGTGGTCATACCTTCTCTTTGGGTCTAATCTTTTCCTAATCTTGAGTGAATGAGTATCAGAGATGTAATGGCTCTTGTGAGCTTTGAAAGTTCAGATAGGACTAGCAAACTGCAGCTAAGCCAGGGAGGAGCTAGCTCTAAGGAGTAATCTGCTGGATCCCAGCCCAAGAAGGAACAGACTCCAAAGCTAAGACTCCATGTCCTGCAAGGAAGGGAATGCTAATCCAGAGGCCAAGCCATTTTCACAAGTAAGTTTGATTTAAAAAAAGGGGGGGTTTATAGTAATCGCTTAAGATCAAGCCCACTGTCCCAAGAGAGCAAGATGGTAGAGGAGAGGAGAATTCCTGTTTGGAGATATTTGTATTGGCTCTTGCTATATGATCTCTGTAAATATTCCTTTGGAACAGCTGGTTAATGGTAATTGGTAACTGATACTAAGAAAGTATCAACTGATCACTTAATATTAACTAGAAATATTCAGGGGAGCATATTGGATAGGGGTTGATGAATTACTTTAGTAGAGAACATTCATCCTTTCCTCCAACCTCTCAGAACTATCACCAGAACCCTGGGATTTGGGAACCCAGCCTGCCAGTTCAAATGGTCATTGGAAGGGTGGACCCCAGAGCCCACTTACCACACCAGTATGCTGTTTATTACAGTAATGTGTTTTTTATTTCCTCAGAATATCCTAGTGAGCATATGGGCAGCCCTTCTGCAATATACTCTGATGTCTCAAAATAAGAATATTTCCCTTTGACGAAGTGAGTTTGTTCATAAAGGATGTATTCTTCTCTGTTGGTTTATGTGGATTATTCCTTTGTTCACATTGATCCCAGACTCCTCACACCACAGAAAATAGTTTCAGCAATCCACTGCCTGGTGGCTCACCTATCTCCATACAGATCCCCTATGCACTGAAGGACACTGGCCAATAGACAGCAGACATAGATCCATCACTGGCCCAATCAAAACCTTTCAGCTATAGGAATTAGGAAACTGGTCCTTGCTTCTTGGGCATAACCACTGAAATGCCCATGTCATACCTACCCTACATGGCGGGCTGACATGGGCTGTCAATCACAGGACTCCAATGTTGAGAGCTTTCTCATCATTCACATTTGCCTAGTTAGCACCTCTTCCCCCCCCCCACTAGCTCATCTGCTCCTGACCACAACTCTCCCAAGGGAGATAGTAGCAGTTTTATAAAAAGCTCCTTGAGATTGAGACACTGTGTCTCATCTAGACTTTTTATTTTCTGCCTTCCTGCTCATTCTGATGAAGTATCAGATTTTCTATTAGAGGGTAGGGCAGGGAATGTTTTTGATTTAATTTCCTTTCATATCCCAGAACTAGATACATACTAAACACTAAATTCTTGTTGGTTGATTTGTAATGTTTAGAAATAGATACTTGTTACAAATATACACATACGTGTATATATATTCACAAACACATAAGCACATATATACCATGAACAATGTAGAACATATATAGTACATACAGCATATATATCATACATATACTATAGTCTACACATATATGTCCATATAGCAATCTACATATATAATGCATTCTACACATATATTTCACACATGTAATATATTCTAGATGTATAATATAGTCTATACATTCTATACATATATCTACTTATAATATGTATTCTACATCTGTTATAGATATTCTACATACATAATAGATATATTCTACCTTACGAAGTTGGGGTGTTGGGGCAGGATTGGTCCAGGTTGGGGATTTTATTGGTATGAATAGATTTCTCATAAGAAGATTCCCACCACCAATGCAGATCAGCCCCTTTTCTCCATGTCAGTTCATAATATCCCTTGGGACCTTGAGAAGGAAGTGACTTGGCTAGGGTCTCACAGCCAGTTTGCCTCAGAGCCAGTGTGAGTCATGTCTTCCTGACTCCAAGGGCAGGTCTTTATTTACTATGTCTTGCTACTTCTTATTCTTGTTACCTAGTGCTCACTTAATAAATATTGTTGAACCCCCATTTTGCCCTGAGAGAAATTCAGTCAGAGAGACTAAGGGGCATGTGTAAAGAGACACAGTGAGTTAAATAATCCAAATGGCAACTGGAAGTACATTTGACTCTCGCTCTAGAGCTTCTTCCATTCTGATTTGAGAGAGGCAAGTGATGGAGCCTTGTCCCTAATCAAACTTTCTCTCCTTTTTCTAAACTTCTTTCGGACCTCACCTAGAAGATCAATCTAAGGCTTTCAACATGGGACAATACATGGGACTTACTCTGTAGAGTTGGTGGTCTATGGCAAATATGCCTTGTCCAAGACCACCATAAGTCTGAGCTGATGCTCCCCACACTTTCCCACCACTGGATGACACCCATCACCTTGGGAAATCTAGAACAGACTGAGAACAGTAAATCAACAGCCTTATCTTCTTCCCCCTCCTCAGATGAGGAAAAACCCCTCATGTTTATTTACCTTGTCAATCTTGCCATTGGTAGGTTTTACTTTGCCTTTTCTACAAGTGTCAACATCCAGGGAGATTTCTGAAACAGAAGTCAACAGAAGAGATTTATTTCAGCAATAAAGAGACTATAGTGCCCAGAAATTTTGATCTAGAGAGCCCTAGGGCTAGGTATATTGTCCAAGGTGATCACTGACAAAAAGAAAGTGTCCATATGCCCTTTCTGTGGCAGCAAAAAACTGGAAACAAAATAGGTGCCCATTGATTGAAGAATAGCTAAGCAAATTGGGATATATCAATATAATAGAATATCACTATGCTGTAAGAAAGGACAAAACATGAGGAATACTGAGAAGCATGGGAAGATTTATATGAACTAATACTGAGAAGCATGCAGAGGCAGGAAAACAATATGACTGGAACAATGTAAGTGGAAATATCAACCATTCTAAAAGAATCAAAATTATGGAAATTATAAAGAACAAGTTTAGTCCCAAAGAAAACATTTTGGGGAAAAACAGAGATGGAGGTCCATGGTTGGGGAGCATTGCCTATAATATCAGATTTTTTTTGGCATGTTGATTGGTTTGGTTGATTCCCCCCCTCCCCCCCTTGGCTTAAAAAATTCTGTATTATAAGGGATGACTTTTTGGAATGGAGGGATGGAAAAGAATGTTGGAAACATTGTAGGTAATTTAAAAATAAAATATATACATTTAAATGTTTAAAATTGAAGTTTTGTTTTAATCCTGTTTTAAGAAGTTGCTAGTAAAAGCAGCAACTACAACACAGGCAAGATGCAAGTTAGCCAGTCAAATATGATGGTATTCATAAACTCTGAAGACATCAGTCTCTAAGTTAAAGATTTTCTGTTTGACAAGAACTGTTGGAAAAACTAGAATGTAGCTGTCAGAGATTAGGTTTAGACTAATATCTTATGCATATATATATATGTATATTATAATGTGTCATAAATATAAGAAGTAATATAATTTTTTAAATAAAGTAATAAAATTTTGAGAAGAAAATGGAAGGTTGTACCTTATCCAACTATGGTTAGGAAGATTAAAGGATAATAGATTAAGAGCTAAAAGCCACCTCACAGACTACTCCAACCCACTCCCACTCATTTTACAGATGAAGAATTAAAGCCTAGGGAAGAAAGTGATTTTCCAAGGTCACATAGGTAGCAAACAGCAGAGGGAAAAAGTGATCATAAAAAAGACATTTCCCAATTACAGCAACAAGCTTTTGCACAAATAAAATCAATGCATCTAGAAAAAATCAATTAAATGAGAAACAGTCTTTATAACAAACATCTCTTTTAAAGCTCTGAAATCCAAGATAAATAAGGAATGTATATAAATATCTGAGAACTTCAAATGTCATTCTCCATCAGATAATTGGCCAAAATATATAAACAGTTTTCAAAAATGTCAGCAGAAACAACATAAAAGAATCACTAAGAAGTATATATTTAAAAAAATTCTAAGCTTTCATCTCAAATCTGTCAAACTGGGGAAAAAAAAGATAAATGATGAAGGGTTGTGGAAAAGCATCTACTCTAATGAATTGTTAACAGAGGTATGAAGGAGTTTAACTGTCCTGGAAACCATTTTGGAATTACACTAGAAAAGTCATTAAATCTTACATATCCTTTGACAGAGTAAGCTCATTAGTAGGAATAAATCACAACAAGGTTGTAGACATAGGAAGATGAACATATAGATGAAAATCTTTATAGCAATATCTTTTGCAGTATCAAAACGCTAAAAAGAAGGTGGTTGCTCATTGATTAGGAAAAGGTTAGTCAGCCCAGTACCCACTCATTAACTTAGAGAGCTTTTCAGAGCTCAGTGACTTGCAAAATGTCACAGAGCCAATACAAATGTCAGAAATAGGACTGTAACCCAGGTCATAACTTGAAGCTTGGCATTGAGCCAAGCTATATTACTGTATAAATGTCTTAAGATTTATTTTTTTCAATTAGTAAGAATTTACTCTTTTTCTCTCCCACATCCCCTCTTTGGAAAAAAGAGAAAAAAAAACCCTGTAATTAATATGTATCATTAAATTTCCACATTGGCTATGTCCAGAAATATAGGTTTTATTCTGCATCTTGAATCCATCAGTTCTCTGCCAAGAAGTGAGTGACATGCTTTCAAGAATTATGGTTGGTCATTGGATTGATCAAAGTTCATGAATCTTTTAAAGTTGTCTTTACAATGTTATGATTATCGTTTTAATTGTTTTATTAGCCCTGCTCACTTCACTCTGTATAAGATTATACAATAATAGCTAATAATGATAGTTGAGATTTATATAGCACTTACAAATTGGGAAATGGCTCTTATTCTTATAAATTTGAATGGATTCTTCTAAAAATTATTTTATTTTCAATTCACAGAACAAAACAAGCATTCCCATAACAGTGCAATAAAAAGATAATTGCACATGAAACTACTTTATGTCTCTTATTCATGACACTTTTATCAGAGATATGTTGTAAAGATGTTCCCCCTGGTTAACTGTTTTCTTTCTAATTTTAGCTGCATTGATTTTGCTTGTGCAAAGATTTTTTAAAATCTATGTAATAAAACATTTATTTTATCTTCTGTGATATCCTTTGTTTGATGATGAAATCTTTCCTTATCCATAGATCTGGAAGGCAGTCACTTCCTTTTTCTTCTACTTTATTTATAATGTAACTTTAAAAATATTTAAATTTATTTTTCTTTAACAATTTTGAGTTCCAAATTCTCTACCTCCTTATTCCTTCCCCACCCACTGAGAAAGCACTATGATATCAATTATACATATGAAATCATGTAAAACCTTTCCATATTAGTCATGCTGATGATGTAATTTTAAAAACATTCGTCAGCTCTCTATTTGGAGGTAATTTTGGTATCACCGAGTCGCAGCCAGACTGTTTTCCATTTTTAGCAGTATTATTTATTAGAGTCCTTGCTCCAGTAGATGGCGCCTTTGGTTTTATAGAACACTAGGCTACTTTGGTTTGCAGCAAACAATGCTATGTTGTTGACTTAATCTGTTCCATTTTATTTTTTAATTAATACCAAATCATTTTTGATGATTACTGCTTTGTGAAATAGTTTGAGATCTGGTATTGGTTACTTTCCACTTTAAAAAAAAATTCCCTTGAGATTCTTTATCTTTTGTCTATCATGATGAATTTCATTATGATTGTTCTTGTTCTATGACATAATCCTGTAATATAAATGTAATAGAATATTGTTGTATTGTAAGAAATGATGATTATGGAGAATTCAGAGATGCTTAGGAAGACTTGAAAGAGATAATACACAGTAAAGTAAGCAGAATCAAGAGAACGATGTACATAGTATTTACAGCAAGATAAAAGAAAACACTTTAGAATTCTGTTCAATTTAGTCATCTACTGTGACTTCAGTGAAGTCTGCCTCCCCTTTTTACAAAGGCAAGAAATAGAACCAGGCAAGATCAATGGTGTGTGTGTGTGTGTGTGTGTGTGTGTGTGAGAGAGAGAGAGAGAGAGAGACAGACAGAGAGAGAGACAGACAGAGAGAGAGACAGAGAGAGAGAGAGACAGACAGAGAGAGAGACAGAGACAGAGAGAGAGAGAGAGAGAGAGAGAGAGAGAGAGAGAGAGAGAGAGAGAGAGAGAGAGAGAGAGCAGGAATGAATAGTGAGTAGCTTGAACTGGAAAGTTAGGGGATTTGTGAGAAGTACAAGAGTAGGGGATGAGGAGAAAAGGAAGTCAGACAGACACAACTCATAAAGGAAAGAAGGAGAATGTTCTGGATTTTAAGCAAATGGCAGAACTAGGATTTGCCAGATCCTATGATCCCAAATTCATCGTTCTTTCCATTATACCATACTGTGTAATTATATTGTCATTGTTAATCTATCTCTATATGTTAAAGATTTGTGATTTTATGAGTTCAGGTCTTTCTGCACCAAGAAAAACAACAGTCTTTCTATATTTTGGTAGATGGCACAATTGTTGTCTGAAAAAATGATTGCTACCTAGTAATGAGCTTTTCAAATTTAGGTAAGACAAATGGCACATAATTCATCATGAGATAGGTTCTTTCCAGCTTAGGAAAATCTCAAAGAACCAGAGAATTAGGGATGAAGAGGTAATGTGAAGAAGTGAAAAGAATACCAGACTTCTGCCAAGAAGTCCTGGTTCAAATTTCATCTCCCATACTTAAGAATAGTTTGCATTTATATGGTACTTTAAGGTTTACTAAACATCAGACAGTTTGATCTTCGTAATAGCCCTATGGAGTGGGCATTATTCTTCTTCTTCCCATTTTATAGTTGAGGAAATGGAGGCAGGTGGCAATCAAAGTAAAATGTCCCAGGATCATAGAGCTAATGTGTATTTGAGGTAGAATTCAAACACAGATCTTCCTGACTTCCAAATATCCATTGTGCTACTTAGCTATGTGATGTTGGGGGGTTGGACAGGACAGCTCTACATCCATCATTCTATGAGCTCAGAGATTACCTGATCTAGCCCCATTCCTGAATAGATAACCCCGTCCCCACCTCATCATCCTGGAGAAGTAGTCATCTGACCTCTACTTGAAGACCTCCAGTGAAGAGGAATCAACCACCTCTGGAGGCAGTCTGTTCCAATTTGGGACAGCTCTAATTTATTAAATAATTTTTTTTCCTGATGTCAAACTTAAAGTTGTCATTTATGACTTTGACGCATTTCTATCCTCAGGCTAACCAGAACCGAATCTGATCCCTCTTACCTGAGAGAGTCCTTTAGATACTTGAGGATGGCTCTTATGTCTTCCCTATCCAGTTCATGTCTTCTCTGACCTCAACAAATCCAGGTCCTTAAATTAATCTTCTAAGCCCTTCCTATCTTGGTGGTTCTCCTCTAGGCTCTCTCCATGTATCGATAGCCTTCCTAAAATGCGGTGTCAAATTCTCCAGCCAACATTTGTTCTCTAAATACAATCATCTGGAAAATAGGGTTGCCTTGACATCCCCCCCCAAAAGAGAATGGCAACAGAGGAACAAGAATTAGACCCCACAAAATGGTCATTTCCCCCCTAATATTCACTGCCTCCCTCAACTCCTCATATATACATCTTTCTAACTGCATTAACTCAGTGTGAAGGTGAGAGACTTTTTGAGCACCATCCCAATAGAATCCGAAATGCTACTTACTGACACCAGTGAGATAGAGCAAGGCCTGGACAGGGCTTGATTTGGATCCAATATAGGAAATCTTGATCTGCAGAAAAATGCGGAAAGACATTTGTGATTTCAGCCAATTGCCGAAAATCTGCAGATTCAGATTCAGATTGAGACAAACTCAAGATTCCACTATCACACTCACCTTTTGATCATTAAGACAGGAGCTTGGGGCTTTCATTCTCACTGTCATTTCCACCTCAGACTCCAGGAGCCATTTGGATGCGCCTGAAGGTGACTTCTTGGTAGGCTGGCATTTGATATCAAAAACCACTCCTGGTGTTGCATCGATTTCAAAGAACTTACACCCAGCTGGGGCACATCTGGATCAGGGTGAGAAGCAGGGGAAGAGAGATACATGAAGTCAAAGGACTAATTCATGTTACTGTGCCCACTCTCACTCCCATCTGGTAGCAACAGTTTCATTATTATTGAAATTAAGTGGGGGCAGCTAGGTGGTGCAGTGGATAGAGCACCAGCCCTGAAGTCAAGAGGATCTGAGTTCAAATCTGATCTCAGACACTTAATACTTCCTAGCTGTGTGACCCTGGGCAAGTCACTTAACTCCAATTGCCTCAGCAAAAAAAAAAAAAAAAAATTAAGTGAAAGTCTATCAGCTGGTTTATATTTGACTATCTATCATGTTTGACTATCTACTATATGTTAGATATGAGAAAGGAAGGAAAGAAGAAAGGAAGAAAAAAAGAAGGAAGGAAGGAAAAGAGAGAGGAAGGGAGGAGTATGTGGTTAAGTGATTTGCCCAGTGTCACACAGCTAGTAAGTATTAAGTGTTTGAGGTCTGATTTGAACTCGGGTCCTTCTGACTCCAGGGCCAGTGCTCTGTCAAATGCACCATCTAGCTGTCCCCAAAAAAGTTATATTCTAATGAAGAAATTCAAAACCAAAAGGGCAATAGAAAAGAAAGAGGGAAATCAGAATCTAGCAGTGTGGCTTGAAAATGTCTGGGAAGGCAAGGAAAGGAAACAGTAGAGAGAGCTCTGGGCCTAGAGCCAGAAGACCTGACATTTAACTAATTGCTACTTGTATGACCAAGAGCAAATCCTTTGACCACTGTTTGCCTCAATTTCTTCAATTCAAAAAGTGGAAATAATAGTATCATCTTCCTCCCTGAGTTGTTTTGAAAAATCAAATGAGGTGATTGGAGAACATAGTGCCTGGTACATAGTAAGTACTTTATAAATATTAACTGTTATTAATATTATCATGTGACATGGAAGCCTGCTTCTGGGCAGGATAAGATCACCAATGAGACAACTCAGAGGCAGACTCCAGGTACTGGTGAAAGGAGGAAGAAGACAATAAAAGTACAGATAGTGTGGTTTGAAAATGGCTTTGAAGGGAGTTAGATATTCCGAAAGGTAGAAGTGAGGAAAGAAAGCATTCTGGATTATTGAGCATTTTAATAAAGACCAGTAGAATTAGTAGCTCTCTCCCCTGGTCTTAAAGGGCTTACAATCCATGTAGAAAAATAATGGAAGGGTACTTCTTAGAAAATAATGCATCCATTCCAGTGCCCTAGTATCCTGATGACTCTACGATATACCTCACTGACGTGGGCATTCCCACCAGTGATTCAGAGAATAGCCCATGCACATATGTCCACCCTGGGCAACTCTTTCCATGTATTCCCAGAATCCACCACAAGGGGGCTTCCTCTTATTTCCATTATAAGGATATTAACAGAAAATAGATGCTGTCTATAGGTTTTCCATCATTCTTGCTTTTTGACCAGCTCATTGTTTTCCCCAGGCAATCCACAACATAAAGAAAACAACAATAATAAGAATTTATAGTTAAAAATCAAGCCAAACAAATAAATAAATAATCACGACCATTGATGATTTCCTTTGTTCCTTCCCAGTTTTTAAAGGGAAAAGGCAGTGGGATAAGAGGAACGCTGAGCTCAGAATCTAAAGAAATTAGCTTGTATGCCAGGTTTCTTTTGTTGACATGAAATGATGTTGAGTAAAGTTCTGAATCTGGACTCTGTTTAATATATCACTAATCCATTAGATGATTCTTTTCTATCTACCTGCAATTAAATCAATCAATTCAGTACGCACTTATTAATTTCATACCAGTGAGAGCCATTGCATTAAGTATTAGGAATACAAAAATAAAAAATAAAAATAGATCTTGAAAAAAAAAGAAATTAAGTTGCACGTCAGCTTAGCCATGCACTCTGTGAGTGTGCTCTTGGACAAATCACTTTCCTATCTTGAACCTCAGTTTCCTTCTTTGTAAATAAGGGGGTTGGACTCATTGGTCTCTAAGGATACTTCTAGTTCTAACACTTTAAGAGTCAAATGCGACTTTGTCCATATTACTGTTGTTTAGTAGTTTTTCAGTTGTGTTTGACTCTCCGTGATCCTATTTGGGATTTGGGGTTTGTTTGTGTTTTGTTTTGTTTTGCAAAAACACTGAAATATTTGCCATTTCTTTCTCCAGCTTTTTACAGATGAGGAAACTGGAGCAAACAGGGTCAGGTGACTTACCTAAGGTCTCACAACTAGTAAGGTTTGAGGCTGCATTTGAACTCAGGTCTTCCTTACTCTGGAGGTCCAGCACTCTATCCACTACAGTGCCACCTAGCTGCACCTACCCTTCTACAGTACCCAAGCAAATATGACCTCCCATGAATCTCCATGGATCATTTTGTTATTGTTGTTGTTGATACTCTCTTATGCACTGGAGATTCTATGTTGTTGGCATAATGAAGAGAGAGCTGATCTCTGAGTTGATAAGATCTGAGTCCAATTCCTATCTCTGCCATATATTGATAACGTGAAACCCCCCTCCCTTCCCTAGCAAGCCATTTAAGTCTCAGAATCATATTCCTCTGGGATTATAAATTGTAGAAAAAGTGCTGATTTGCACTAGAGGATGTTTCCTCATGTGGGCATTACTTATACTAATAAAACTCCAAGCCTAGACTTCATTCCTAGTCTGATACACTAATGGCATGATGTGTATTTCAGTTATTCATATGCTTGGGAATTCTTCCCCTACCCCTCATCTTCACTGGACCCTGAGCTTCATGAGATCAGGACTTTCTTATCTGAATTTTGAATCTCTCTCTGACCCAGCATAGTACTCTGTTTCTACCTTACTTGATAAATGAACAGATGTTCATTGAATTAAATCAACACAAAAGTCACAGTAAGGAAAAGTCCTGATGGATTTGCTAGTATTGCACATTTGTACAAAGCATCATAATTTCTTTTTTTTTTATTAAAGCTTTTTATTTGTATAACATATGTATGGGTAGTTCCCCAACATTGATCTTTACAAAGCTTTCCATTACAAATTTTACCCCCAGTCCCCTCCCCTCCCCTAGATGGCAGGAAGTCCATTACATGCTAATAATGTTGAAATGCTTGAGAAGTTATGCAAGAAAAATCCTATCTACAAGAAAAAAAAAGAATCAGAGAAAGGCAACACAATGCAAACAAATGTCAATAGAGATCATGAAAATGTTAGGTTGTGGTCCATATTTCATTTCCCTCTGTCTGGGTGTATATGGTTTTCTTCAGTGAACAATTGGAACTGGTTTGAGACAATTCTTTGTTGCAGAGAGCCATGGCCATCAGAATCATGTAATACTGTTGTTGCTGTGTATGATGATCTCCTGGTTCTGCTCGTTTCACTCAGCATCAGTTCATGCAAGTCTCTCCAGGCCTCTCTGAAATCGTCCTGCTGGTCGTTTCTTACAGAGCAATAATATTCCATAACATTCATATACCATAATTTATTCAGCCACTCTCCAATTGATGGGCATCCCTTCAGTTTCCAGTTTCTAGCCACCACAAAAAGGGCCGCTACAAACATTCTTGCACATCTGGGGCCCTTTCCCTTCTCTAAGATCTCTTTGGGATATAGGCCCAGTAGAAACACTGCTGGGTCAAAGGGTATGTACAGTTTGACAACTTTTTGAGCATAGTTCCAAATTGCTCTCCAGAATGGTTGGATCCATTCACAGTTCCACCAACAATGTATTAGTGTCCCAGTTTTCCCACATCCCCTCCAACATTCATCGTTATCTTTTCCTGTCATTTTAGCCAATCTGACAGGGGTGTAGTGGTAACTCAGAGTTGTCTTAATTTGCATTTCTCTGATCAATAGTGATTTGGAGCAACTTTTCATATGACTAGAGATGGTTTTAATTTCATCATCTGAAAATTGTCTGTTCATATCCCTTGACCACTTATCTATTGAAGAGTGGCTTGAATTCTTATATATATGAGACAATTCTCTATAAATTTTAGAAATGAGGCCTTTATCAGAACCGTTAAATGTAAAGATGATTTCCCAATTTGATGCTTCCCTCCTAATCTTGTCTGCATTTGTTTTGTTTGTACAGAAACTTTTTAACTTAAGATAATCAAAATTACCCATCTGGTGTTCAATTAGGAGTTCCAGGTCTTCTTTGGACATAAATTTATTCCATCTCCACAGGTCTGAGAGATAAACTATATTACGTTCCTCTAACTTGCTTACAAAGTCCCTCTTTATATCTAGATCATGAACCCATTTAGATCTTATCTTGGTATGTGGTGTTAGGTATGGGTCAAGCCCTAATTTCTTCCACACTAGTTTTCAATTTTCCCAGCAGTTTTTGCCAAATAGTGAGTATTTATCCCAAAAGCTGGGGTCTTTGGGTTTATCGAATACTAGATTGTTAAGGTTATTGCCTAGATTGTCCTGATATCCTATCCTGTGCCACTGATCGACTGCTCTATTTCTTAGCCAGTACCAAACAGTTTTGATGACCGCTGCTTTATAATATAGTTTTAGATCTGGTACAGCAAGGCCACCTTCATCTGCCTTTTTTTCATTAATTCCCTTGAGGTCCTTGACCTTTTGTTCTTCCAAATGAACTTTGCTACTATTTTTTCTAGATCTGTAAAATAATTTCTTGGGAAGCATCATAATTTCAAATGGATTTCTAATCCATTGTCTCATTGAATCCTTCCTGGGAAGTGGGCAGGTAAGTATTATTATCTCCATTTTACAGAAATGGAGGTTCACAGAAATTAAAAGGGATTTGACCAAGTCCTACCATTAGCAGATTTTAGAGCCAGACCTTGAACTCAAGGTTACTAACTTGAAATCCAGGTCTCTTTTTATAATCCTGGGCAACTTTTCAAAGGCTGCCCCAAGGAGGTGAATTTATGAGCTGGATTTTTGAGGGTGTGGACCCAATAAAGTTTCTGATGGAAGTGAATGTCATTAGTTAATGAAATCAGATAGGTGCTCCAAAGTACTTTGAGAAATATAAGCCACTGAAGGTGTCGGACATGACTGACATTTATTGTCCTCAATATTTTATTATTCTTCCTTTGAGACCTTCTCATATTTCATGATGGCATTGTGATCCTAAGTTCCAGAAAGCCCTAACAGTGGAGTGTAAACATAGCTCCTGCCCAACTTGAAAGATTTCCCAAGTGGACCTGAAGAAGATTTATAGTCAGAAGACCTGGATTCATAATCCCAGCTCTGCTACTTATCACATGTATGAGTTTATGCAAGTCACTTGTCTCTCAGCCTCAGTTTCCCCTGTATAAAATGAAAGGCTTGAACCCTAGCCATTTTTGTGTCCTAGATTCCTTTGTTTCTATAGATCTCCTAGATTCCTGGAAGTCTGGGGAAGCTTAGGAATCCTTTCTCAAAACAATGTTTTTAAAAGCATGAATAAAATACAGAGGATCATAAAGGAGACCAAGGAGAATGGGAAAATGAAATATGTTAAAAAGCAAGTTCACAGACCTCCACATTAGGAATCCCTGGACTATATTGTCTCCAAGGACCTTTTTAATGCTAAATTTGCTGATTCAATGATTCACTCACATGAATAGAGTGAGTAAACTTCATTTCTGGGATACGAACCCTTGTCTCTTGTTTCTAAAACCAACACTCTTTGCATTACACTCCACATGAACTTGGAGAACACACTTCTACTTAGGTAGTTATCCCTTGAAATAAATAATAAAAGAGAAAAATAGTGATAGGGAGATAGACAGAGACAGGAACAGACAGAGAGACAGAGACAGAGACACATAGAAAGAGACAGAGACAGAAAGAGACAGAGACAGAGAATCCACTGCTTGTTGAGTAGAATTGAGTTGAATTAGAGAGGAAGGAAGATTAGGGAAATACAGTAGCTGTATTCAGGTATCTGAAAGGAGATTGGATTTATTCTCCTTGGCTATAAGGGACAGAAATAGCAATAATGAGGAAGTTTCAAAGTGGCCAATTTTAGACTTGATGTCAGGAAAAAACTTTCGTGTAGAGAGATTTCTTCAAAACTGGGATTCCCTACCTTGGTGGGTCAGTTAAAGCAAAGATTAGATAATCCCTTGTTAACTAGGCTGTGGGGGTAGTTTGAAGTGGAAGGTAGGTGCTATGGATTGAGCAGTTTAGCTTCTCAGGTCCCTCTGAACTCTAAAATCCTGTGTTCCTAAGACAAAGCTGTTCCCCTGACCCTGGCCCTCTGATTCTGAGCCTAATAGCTTTTTTACTTTTACTTTACCAAAGGGCAAATCTCCTAGAGCAAATCAGAAAGTGTCTAGTAGCTACTTTTCCTATTAGAGGTGAGAGGTCAGAAGCGGACCTGTCAGTTAGGGAGCCATCCCTACACAGGTAGTGGTTGCCGGGGGAAGCAGAAGAAGAAGGACCAACAGCCAAGGACTGAGCTTTGGAGGTGCCCAAGTGGGAGAGTAAGAGCAGAGAGATATAGAAGGAGGGCAGGAGAAGAGAGAATGATTAGGAAGGCAGTAGAGGAGAGTGGAAAGAACTCTGATACTGTAGTCAACAAAACTGTATTCATGTTACCTGCATGACCTGGGATAAGTCACTTAACCACTTGCAAGTTCCTCACTGGTAAAATGGGAGGGAGGGTTAGAATTGGCTAAAATGAGTTGCTTTCCAGCTTTCTCTAGCACTAAAAGAGATGAGGAGGTTGGAAAGACCAACAAAGAAGAAAAGAACTCATCATTTCCTACACCACAACAATATTCCTTTTGAGATTGAAATAGCATTTATCTATTTTTTTTTTTTGCTTTTTGCTGAGGCAATTGAAGTTAAGTGACTTGCCCAAGGTCATACAGCTAGGGAATGTTAAGTGTCTGAGACCAGATTTGAACTCAGGTCCTCTTGACTTCAGGGCTGGTGCTCCATCTATCTATTTTTTAAGTTAATTTGGGAATTTATAAGAGAATGACTTGGTCAATCAAAGCTGTTCTTGTGTGTGTGTGTGTGTGTGTGTGTGTGTGTGTGTGTGTGTGCGCGTGTGTGTGTGTTTCCAGAAGAGAAATTTAATCTAATTTACATACTTCCAGGTACATTAATAACTAGTCAAAGCTGTTCTTAAGACAATATGGCTGTTGGGCGTATCCAGTGTTCTCTTGGTTCTGCTCATTTTGCTCTTTATCATTTCATGGAGATCTCTCTATGTTTTTCCAAAGTCATTGAGTTCATTATTTCTTATAGCAGTTATATTCCATCGTCAACATGTACCACATTTTGTTTAGCCATTCCCCAATTGATGAACATCTGCAGTTTCCAGTTCTTTACCATCACAAGAAGAGTTGCTATAAATATTTTAGATTATGTAGGTTCCTTTCTGTTTTCTCTAATCATCTTGGGAAACAAACCTAACAGTTGTATTGCTGAGCATCAAAGGTAAAGACGGTTTAAAAACTCTGGATGTGATTCCAAAACTCTCTCCAAAATGGTTGAATCAGCTCATGGATCCACCAATGAATTAAGGTCTCAGTTCTTCCTCATTCCCTCCAATTTTTGTCACTTTCCCCTTCTATCATTTTAGCAATCTGATAGGTATAATATGATATCCTAAAGTTGTTCTCCTTTGCATTTCTCTAATCCATGATGGTTTAGAGAAAAGCAGGATGACACCTGAAATCAAATAAGGCCCTTATTTGATTTCAGGTGTCATCCTGCTCCAATGATGAGGAGTACCTTCATATGTTTAGATGTGGCAGTGATGATGGCTTCCTTGAGTCTACATGAGCAAAGGGTAAACTTTTTCGGGTCTTATCAAGCTGGAAAAGAGTCAAGGAAAGCATCCTGCACTCAAAGAGACCTTAAAAGCTATAGAATCCAATCAGCACATTTCACAGATAAGGAAACTGAGGCACAGTGGAGTTCATAGATTGAAAGGGATCTTAGAAGCCATTGAATCTCACCCATACATTTCACAAATGATGAAACTGAGGTTTAGGGAGGCAGAGGGACTGTCTTAATAATTAAGGTGGGATTTGAATTCGGATATCCATCACCAGAAGACTAATCTAGTATAGTTCAGCTTGCCACCAGACTGGCAAAAAATGGGTGAATATTTCATTCATAGCAATTCTCAGAGATTCTACTAAGTGATGGAAGTCTTTGAGGAAAGTAGAAGAACCCCTTGCTAAGGACTCTTTTTCAGAAGAGGCTCTTTTTTTCAGGTATACTTGGGACAAGTGAGGTCTCTTCCAAGTCTGAGATGCTAGAATTCTAAGAAATGTCAGAGCAGAGACTTGGATCCTAGTTTGTCAGAGCAGAGACTTGGACCCTAGTCTAGAACAATCCCTAGAACAGTAGTCTTTCCCATCAACAAAGTTAGAGTTTCTTGGAGTGTCCTGGAAGTAAAACAAGAAATTGCTAGGAAGTACCACAGTGCAAAGTACAAGCCTTGGAATTGGGAAGACCTGAATTCAAATGCAGCCCCAGACACTTCCTAGTCATGACTTTGGGCAAGTCACTTAATCTCTGTCTGCCTCAGTTTTCTCATCTGAAAAAGGAGGAGAAGGTAGGATTCAAGGACATCTCCAGGCCATTCCAGCTCCGAGTTTATGATGTTAAGATTCTATAATCCTCTTTTATTTTTTTAATCATTGCTATGTACACTGGTGCCTTACTCTATTTTCTAGATTGTGAGTCTATGAGAACAAGTCTTACATCTTAAATATAAACATCATTTCTAGCAAGCACCTATGTATTTCTTTCTCAATCATCTCATTTTGCAGATGAGGGATGAATTAACCAAGATCACATAGCCAGTCACCAGTCTTCTGACTCCTAGCCCCATGTTGGTCCCACAATATCTCTTCATAAGTGGATGCCTTCCTGGGTCTCTTAAACAGTTGATCTCTTCTTTGGCATTGAGCCATCTCCCCGGGCTCCTGAAAAGCCGTCCAACTGGATGGGTGTGAAGGCGTGTGATGCTTCCATTGTGCAATCACACACAGCTTGCCCCATTAGCCCTAGGCAAAGCCTGGCCTTGTGCTGCCAAGCTGAATGCTGCTGCCTATGGGGATGTTCTTGAGAACTCCTCACTGAACCTTCTGTGGCCCAGGAAGACACGGGCTTGTGGGAAGTCACACCCAGCCTCCTTCTCCAGTACTCTCTAGCTAGTAAGCCACTGAGAAAACACCCAGGCAGCTCACTTTCTATGGTGTCTCAACTCAGGCTGCTAGGGAACCTCTAAGCTCCCATCCTGGTCAATTCCATCAGGGATTCTTCAGCTGGTCCCCGTGGACTTGTGTTGGTTCCCTCCCCACAATATTTTTCCTTCCTTCCCTCCTTCCTTCCTTCCCTCCCTCCCTCCTTCCTTCCTTCCTTCCTTCCTTCCTTCCATCCCTCCCTTCCTTCCTTCCTTCCTTCCTCTCTCCCTCCCTCCCTCCCT
>JAJPUD010001117.1:383663-454451 GCA_023553655.1 Myrmecobius fasciatus | reverse complement strand
TCCTTCCTTCCTTCCTTTATCCCTCTTTCCTTCTTTCCTTTATCCTTCTTTCCTTCTTCCCTCCCTCCCTCTCTCCCTTCCTTCCTTTCTCTCTCTGTCTCTCTGTCTGTCTCTGTGTATCTCTCTTTGTCTCTTTATCTGTCTGTTTCTCTCTCTCTCTCTCTTTTTTTTTGGAGGCAACTGTAGTTGAATGACTTGCCCAGGGTCACATAATTAGCAAGACCAGTGAGGCTAGATTTGAACTCAGATCTCCTGACTCTGATTCTAGGGTTTTTGTGCCACCTAGCTGCCTCTGATCACTGTATTTCAATAAAATTGGTTTTTTGTCATATTCTGTATTTTATTTTATATATTTAAAAACATTCTTCTGACAAGAGGTCCCTAGGCTTCACCACACTTCCCAAGGGGTCCAGGACATAAATACAGTTAAGAATGACTGATCTGGATCTAAGAGAGGCAAAGGAATGGGGTGGGGTAGAAGAGGTGTCAGTAGAATTAAATAAAGTCAATGGCGAATGTTTAACAACCAGCTTTTTGGAGAGGGGGGAGATTGAAGGTATGTAATCCTGAAACACTTTTAAATTTAATTTGAATTATTAACATTTTCCCCAACACTTTCTTAAGTTTAGCTCATCCACAAAACGATAAATTGAGTCCTGGCTTGTAGTGCAATTACTGAAGTGTAAATACTTACACACTGAAAATTTAACAATCAGCTCAGTACATCTCTGGCTCAAGAGAAGTTTTTAAATGAGTATTAAATGGGAGAAATAGGAAAAGGGAGGCTGGAGAGATTAAATGGAAGGAGCTCAGTGAGCTAGTGATAATAATATCTGAACACAAAACCTTTGAACACAAGGTTTTGCAAGGATTAATGTTGAACAATTATCCATACAAATGTTTTGAAAAATAAAAAGCTTTAACAAAAAATAATTCTCTATATTACTCTCCGGTTTCAGCATCATCAAGCAGGCTATGGATGCATGATGACCTTTCTGGTTTTACAGATGAGGAAACAGTGACCTAGAAAAGGGGAGTGACTCACCCAGCACTAACAATGGTACTGGAGAGCTGAGGGGGCTTGAAATACAGCCTTCTTTCTGATTCTCTATTCTGGTTCCTCTTGAACATACTGGTTATTCAGCTTGTCCCAAGGTACCCTTTTCCAGACATTGATACCTTTCACATCTTTCTCAGAAAAGCATCTTTCTCAGTCAACATCCCACCAACAAGAGCATCATTGGGTACATCTGGCAAGGAAGGGTCTTATTGAGGAAGCTGCTAATTGATCTTGCCATGCACGTTAACCTGAGAAAGAAATTTACAGAGTTCTTGGAGTCTTTAATAAAGATGAGGATGTCTTATCTATCCCATATCTATCTTGTATGTATCTAGTTATGTACAGGAGGGTGACTGAATGTCACAGTCAGGCCTAGAGTCAGGAAGACTCATTTTTGTGAGTTCAAATACAGCTTTAGACACTTATTAGCTTCCTAGCTGTGCGACCCTGGGCAAGTCACTTTACCCTATTTGCCTCAGTTTCCTCATCTGTAAAATGATCTGGAGAAGGAAATGGCAAACCATTCAAATATCTTTACTAAGAAAACCCCAAATGGGGTCCTGAAGAATACTGAACTGAATACAACTGAAAAATGACTAAACAACAAATTTATGTATATGGTATTTCCCCAATTCAATTGTAAGCTCCCTCAAAAGCAGGCACTGCTTCACTTTTGCCTTTGAATCTCTTATCATCTCACACAGTTCCTGGCACTTAGTAGGTACTTAATAAATGCTTCTTGATTGACTGATGAATTGACTGAAAAGAAAGGTTTGGTGTCCCCAAAACACAGGTACACAAATCATTTGATTCTTACTCCCCTGTACCACTGTATCCACTTTGCACATATTTCATATATAGTTGTATATGTAGACTTGTGTCTTCAGACAGAATTTAAGGTTCTTGAGAGTAAGGATTGGCTTTTGTTTTACTTTGTCTTTATACTTCCAGAGCCTGCTATAGTGCCTGGTATACAATAGGTATTTAATAAGTGCTAGCTAGTTGACTAATCCATCTGTCATGTCATTGGAGAGTCTCTCTCCAATAGCTAACAGTCCAACTATGTTATCCAGGCCTTAATCACTGACCATTCAGAGGACTGAAGATGAAGCATTACTCCCCATATCACCAAAGATGGTGGACAGACCATCAGTTCAAACTGAGGAATATGTGTCCAGAAATGATCAATATATTGATTTGTTTTTGTTCGCACTATTTAATAAAAACAAAAATTTGGAGGGAAGGCAAGCAAGGCAATTGGAGTTAAGTGACTTGCCCAGGGTCACACAACTTCTTGTTTGAATGCATTTATTTGTTATAAGGGAGGGCCCTATTAGATGTAGATTTATTGTAAAATGATAGTGACTTCCTCTTTTTTTTTTTTTAAAGAAAAGCTCACTGATTTTTTTTTAAAGAAAAAAACATAAATCATTCAGTGGACTGCATAGAAAAAGGAAGAACTGAAAGGCGATATTTTCCTCTTCCTCTCATATCTAGGAATCTAATATCTGCTTTTTTATACTTATAGACTCATAGATTTAGAGCTAAAGGGGAACCAGGACTTATTGGATCCATTTTACAGATAAGAGAACTGAAGTTGAGAGAAAATAATTGGCCAAACTCACAAAGACAGTAAGGAACAGAGCCAGAATTTAAACTCAGGTCCTTTCTCTCCAAATCTCATTCTCTTCTCCACTATACCAAAATCATATCTTAAATGCTGCTTATTTGTAAGTCATTAAACATTTATTAAGCACTTACTATATGCTGGGGTTAAAAGATGGTCCCTGCTCTCCAGGATTCTTAATCAAGGAGACAACATTCAAACAACAACATACAAACTGCAGGAAAATTGAAAATAATCAACAAAGGGAAGGCACTAGAATTAAGGAGGATTGGGAAAGGTGGGATTTTAATTGGAACTTGAAGGAACAAGACTGGTTCTTGAAGGCACAAACAGGTTGGACTTAATGTCCCCTAAACTCCCTTCTACCTCTAAGATTGGTTGCTCTTATGATCCTATTACCTCGTTTTCATTTTTGTATCCCTGGTGTGACACATAAAGTGATAGAAGAGTATACAACAGGCTTTTAATAGATGCTGGTTTACTTATTGGCAAGGGAATTCTTGAAGCTGAAAGAGACAGAGGCCACTATGGATGATGCCATCTTCACAATAGTGATTGATCATCATTTCATTTCCTGTGTACAGATATCCAGTAAGTGCCTACTGAATACAGAGCAATATTAGCTCAGGGAAGATAGATATATAGAGAACTTGGGCTCTAACTCTACTAGTGCCCCATAACGTGTAACCTTGGGGAACTAATGTAATATCTCACTGTCCTTATTTACAACTTAGGCAAAATGAGCATTCTGACTAGAGGGATTCTAAAGTTTCCTTTCAGTTCTAAATCTATAATCACATGATCCTAAAGTCTAGCTAAGACCTGGCCCTTCCCAGGAGGAAGCTCACAAACAGGATCAGATACAAGGAGATTAAGGATACTTAAGTAAGAGCATTGCTGTTTTGTTCTTACAATATTGCTATTAATACATGTCACTTGGTATCAGCTCATCTAAGTCTTTCCAGGTTTCTCCGAGAGCATATTGCTTGGGATTTCTTATAGCACAATCGTATTCCATCATACTCACATACTACAATTTGTTCAACCATTCCCCGGTTGATACCCTGCCCCTTCCTTTCAAAGTCAATTCCAATGTCACCTTCTTCAGGAAGTCTTCCTTGATTTTCCTTTTGATAATGACCTCTCCTCTTAGACCCAAGCCAGAACTTTACACCTCTATAGAGGTGTAATAGTAGCTCCATGGATAGAGTGCTTTTTAATAATAACTGTTTATATATATATATATATATATATATATATATTCAACATTTACCCTTGCAAAACTTTGTGTTTCAATTTTTTTTTAGATCCCTTTCCCTTCAGCTCTTCCCCTAGACAGCAGGTATTCCAATACATATTAAACATGTGCAATTCTATACATATTTCCACAATTATGTTGCACAAAAAAAAATCAGATCAAAAAGGAAAAAAAATAACACTCTGTGTTCTAAGGATCCTTCTAGCCCTGATATCCTGTGTTCTAAGGACTTTCCCAGCTCTGACATCCTGGGTTCTAAGGTCCCTCCCAGCTATGACATACTGTGTTCTAAGGTCCCTCTCTCACCCTTCTTTCCAATTCTGGCATGACATGGTCCATGATCTGAGATTCTACTTTTCCTGATGGAATAATTATGCCCTTCCCAGGGTTGCTCAGAGATTATTAGCTTCATTAACTACTAAAGTAACAGCATTCACTGGAAGAAAGCTTCTGTCAAACTTATCAGATGGAGTCAGAGGCACACAGCCAGCCCGAGACACCAAGGAGAGCCCCCTCTTCCTTACCCTTGCAGGTCCACCACAGTCTCGGTGCCCAGCACGCACACAGCGTAGGTTGGTTGATCCAACGACAGCCTGACGAGACTCTGCAGGGCCATTTTCAGGGGTGTGATGTCAGCTTGTGGTCTTCAACACTGCTTGTGGGCTGCTCCCTTTATACTCCTGGGTAAATGAGTCAGCAGATGTGGTTTGGGTTTGAAGGTGACCCATGGCTCACCCTTCCCTGTTTCCAGCTATGGATCCTGGGCAGCAATCTGAGACCCTAAGCTTCTCAAGGGCTTTCTCAGGTTCCCAGCCTGTGGCCAGGTGAGTTGTGATTTAGCATCCCCAGGTAGACAAGAATTTTGATATTAGCCAAAGAAGTCCCAGGTAAAGAGCTGAATCTCAGGTGCCCAGTGGTATGTGGAGGCAGCCCTTCTCTGGAGCTTGGAGAACCAGGATCGAAGCCCATTTTGGTCATTTACTAGCCACGTTAATCAATCAACTAATATCAAAATGTCTACTATGTCTAGGCACAAGACTAGGAACTGGAGATGCAAAAACCAAAATGGAATTGATCCTGTCTTCAGAGACCTTACATTCTACCAGGAAACACAACATGTACTTATTTTTTATCCCAATATTTGTTTATATTTACTTATTTTATATTTCCATTTGAGTAAAAATATGACTAAATTGACTGTGGGTTGTTTGGGGAGGGAGGAACTAGTAGCTCAGCAGACTGAAATGCTAGAGGCAGAAGGTGGTACTTGAGTTGAGTCTTGAAACTATCTGTTTTGAGAAGTAGAGTCAAGGAGAGGGTACTCCAGGGAAGGGGAATGGCCAGAGCAAAGACACAGAGACCGGTATAGAATTGTGGGTAAAGAACATCAAGAAGACAGACTAGGCAGGATGGGAGAGTGTGAGAAGGGGATTGATATATAGTGAGGCTGGAAAGGAACTAGCTTGTGGAGGATGCCAGAAAGATGATCATATATTTGATTCTATGGATAATAGGGAGCTACTACAGTTAAATAAGTAGGGGAGGGACATGATCAGACTCAGATTCACTTTGGCAGTTGAGCAGAGGATAGCTTTAAGTGGGGAGGGTCCTGAGACAGGGTCTTGATCTCCTAGAAGATTCTTGCAGTAATCATGGAGAAAGGGGATGAAGGACTGAATGAGATATGGCTTTGTGAATAGAGATTGGATACTATATGGCCAAATGGCAGCTAGGTGGTGCAGTGGATAGTGTTTGCTCAACTTGTGCAAGTTGACTCAAGTCAACTAGACTCAAGAAAACTAATCTTTGAGTTCAAATTTGGTCTTACTAGATAAGTGACCTTGTGCAAGTCACTTTGCCCTATTTTCCTCAGTTTCTTCATCTGTAAAATGATTTGGAGAAGGAAATGGCAAGCCAGTCTAATATCTTTGCCAAGAAAACCCTCAATGAGGTCCTGACTGACCAATAACAACTACCCTCTGTTCTCTTCCCTCTCCAACTGTATTTCCCAGGGGAGCTCCTTCTCAACCCAACGCCTCGTTCAGCCTCCTAGGAAGTTCCTGAGTTTGTTTCTCTTCAATCAGATGCTCTGGACTGTCTCTAGTAACAGAGTCTTGAATCACCCCCACCCCTTGCTGAAGGTCAAAAAACATCTAAAGTGGAAAAAAAAGAACATTAAATTTGTACGATCAAAAGTGTAACAAAGATCTCCACTGCACAAGTGTTTACACAGTAGATATGGGAATAAGATATACCCAAGGAGTCAGTCATTGTTAATTTCCCTGGTGACTAAGAAATTAACTGTCTCGGCCTTCAAGGGTCTCTCGTTTTTTTCTTTTCTTTTTTGTTGAACCGATCAAGGTACAGCTAGTGTTAAGTGCTGATCTGAGGTTAGATTTGAAGGCAAGTCCTCCTGAGTCCAGGGCTATTGCTCTATTCACAGTGCCAACTAGTTGCCTCCCTCAAGGTTCTTATTCCTGCCTTTTGCTCCAGGGCTTCTTGGCAGCAGTGACAAGAGCCTGATTATCATTGATATTCACACCCACCCCCAGTTTTCACAGATCTTAGGCTGAGACTTTGAGGATTGGGGAGATATCAGAAAAATCATTTAATAAGCATTGATTAGACCCCTCCTGCATACAGTAAAGGCAAGTCTCTGTGCTCAGCAATGGATTTACAAAGATGGAAAACAAGTGTCAGCCTTTAAGGAGCTCAGACTATACACACACACATACACACACCTATACATATATACACATACATATACATACACACATACATGAGCACACACATAAGGATAAACCAGAGACACCCATAAAAGTGTGTCTTAATTCTATTCAAAGCCATTTAAGGGAAATTACAAAGATAATAATTCTTGCCTCCAAGGACATTATATTCCACTGCGTAAGAGTGAACACAGAATTTGGAATAAGAAATTCTGGGTTTGAATGCCAGCTTGCTGTCTGGGCGACACTGGACAAGTTCATCTTTCTGTCCCTCAGTTTCTTCTTCTGTAAAATGAAGTAAGCAGACTAGCTAGTCCTTGCAACTTCAAATTCTGTGACTTTCCATGGTCTACATGAGCCTGGAAAAGTCAGCTAGCCTCTCTGAACCTCGATTTCCTTCTTTGCAGAACAAAAGCATCAGTCCTGACATTTTATGATCTGATTCTGTAATTCAGCCTTCAATGCAAAGTAGGATGCATAGGGGAAGTTCTGAAGAGAAACGTAAGAGCTTTTAGGTCCAAATGATTCTTTCTAGCTGAAAAGATAATGCTTGAACTTGCAAACAATTTGATCTTTTACTTATCTTTTTACCTTATGTGCAGACCAGTCACCAGTCCTGAGTTCAATTTCAGATGGACACTGTGTCATCCTAATGTTTTATACTTTACACCCATGGTTTGTGCCTTGCTGTGACTTCTAAGGATCTGGCAAGACAAGAGCAGATAAGAAGCTGTCAAGGTGCAGCTTTATATAGTCGTACAGGTGTGAGGAACTCTTAAAAGTCAGGCTTGTCTACACATATACAAACCATAGGTTCATAAAATATATCTTAGGATAGGAAATGTCAGAGCTAAAAGGGACATTAGAATGTAGAATGTTAGATCTGGAAGGGATTTTAGAACTGGAGAATTTTAATTGGAAAAGACCTTAAAACATAGAATGTCAGAGCTGGGAGGCCCTTAGATCACAGTATATCAGAGCTGGGAGGGTCCATAGAACCCAGGTGTCAGAACTAGGAGGGCTCTTAGAACACAGGAGGTCAGGGCTGGGAAGCTCCTTAGAATATAACATGTTAGAGCTTGGTGGACTTTTAGAATACTGAATGTCAGATCTAGGAGGTCCCTTAGAACACTGGGAGGGCCCTTAGAACCCAGGATGTCAGGACTAGGAGAATCCTTAAAACACAGAATGTTAGCTGGGAGAAGTCTTAGAATACAAAATGAGAGGGGCCTTAGGATATAGATTCACAGAACTGGCAGGGGGAATCTTAAAATAAAGAACATTAGAGAGAGGGTAGATCTTAAAACCCAGAAATTTACATATATATCCACAACTGAATTAATAATATATTGTCCATGTTATTTTTCAAATATCTATCAAAGATGTTGTGATTAGTAAAATGCAAATTCATTTTAAAATGTTTCATCATAGCCTTTTTACAGTACACATTTTTTTTTTTCTGTATCAGCAGATAGTAAAACTATAGTTGCAATCATGGTAGGCCAGGGTACATGAAATTTTTTAGCAATATTTTATTTCCCTCCTCAATTATGTGTTAAAACAATTTTTAACATTTGGTTTTTTATTTTTAAAGTTTTGAGTTCAAATTTTATTATTCCCCAGATAATAAGCAATCTGATAAGTTCATATATGTGTAATCATGTAAAACATTTTCATAAATGAAATTTTTTAATGTTAAAAAGCTCCAGGGAAGCTGGAGTTGACAACATAATTTGATGGACCTTTTCTGCCATATAGGAAAAATGAGACAAACCCACCCTTTGGGAGATGGCTAAATTCATCCAGTAAAGGCAGGGAGGGGAGATTGCATAGACTATTCAAAAGAGAAGAGTAGTAGACTTGTTTTAAACCCATAGTCAGATGGGAACCCCTCAATGTCCAGTCATTCTTACAGATGTAGCCAGTCAATTGTGAATGTGAAAAGTAGATAAAAAGGAGCTTTTCCTGGCTCTCTTCACCTTCACCCGGAGATGGAGGGGTCTTCAAGGAAAGCAGAATGTAACACATTCAGCATCGAGTTTAGAGGCAAAAGATCTAAACCTGATTCCTGGTTTTGCTTTCGACTAGCAGTGTGACATTGAGCAAGCTCCTTGACCTCTCCAAGCCTCAGTTTCCTCATCTGTAAAATGCACATAGCTGCTGCTATTGTACTCAAAGGATACAAAAACTAGCACTTTTTTGTACCAACATCTTTTGCCTCCCCCCACTTGCTACTTCCAGTTTTCCAAAATTATCTTATATTTCCTTGGCAGATATAGTGTATATGTTTATCTGAGTTCATGTCATGTTCTCCTAGGAGAACTCTTTGGAAGGCAGACTCCTCCAGATGCTGTTTTGGTTTTTGATTTTGTATTCCCGGTGCTTGGTGCATAGTAGGTACTTAATAAATACTACACTTCTATAATTCTCTAATGCATTAGTGCTTTAGAAGAACATTTTCTAACCAGAGGAAGCCATGCTTCTAATTTATTTATTTATTTTAACTTCTGCCCATTACTATTAATGTTCTCTTTTTTAAATGATAACTTTTTATTTCTCAAAATACATGCAAAGATAGTTAACATTCACCTTAGCAACACCTTGAGTTCCAAAATTTTCTCTCTCCTTCCTTCCTTCCCTCTCCCCTAGATAGCAAGTGATCCAGTATAAACATGTGCATTTTTTCCAAATATATTTCCATATTTATCATCATGCTCTTAACTTAAAACCAGAAGGGGCCCTATGGTTCATCTTGTCCAGTAGATTTAGTTTTACAGATTTGTAAACTGAGGCCCAGAGAAGGAAAGGGATTTACTCAAAGTGACATAGATAGGTGTATGATAAAATGATATTCATGGCTCTTTCCTGTTGGAGCTAGGTATACTAGGAAAGAGAATGTTCTTAATGCTGACAGACAAAGGAGTAAAGACATGAGTCTCGTTAGCAGGAAATGAGCTTTTCTTGGGCAATATCTTCACTTCTGTTTAGTTTACATTTACAGATACATCAGAAGTGATGTTGCAATAAAAGATCCTAGTTCTCTTTACCTAGTAATTGAAACTGACTTCATTAAGTAGATTTTTGGGGAGTTAGTCAATGAGACTAGACTAGGTCTGTCCCAAGGATCCCCTAAGTTGGCAACCAGTCCTTTAGGGCTGGAGAAACAGATCAATGGGCTTTGCAGGCATGGGAAAGGAAGGTAAAGAGTGGGGCAGATCTTTATGTTATTCATCCAGGGTTGCATGCCTCTTGCTGAAGTTGTGAAGTTCATCATTGAAATTAACTCTCTCATTCTAGCTTTAGAGATGAAAGGGACTTTAGAGTGTGGAATGTCAGAACTAGGAGGATTCTTAGAAAATTGAATATCAGAACATGGAGACCCTTAGAACACAGAATGTCAGAGCTAGGAGGGCCTATAGAAGAGAAAATGTGAGAGCTGGAAGACCCCTTAGAACATGGAATGTCAGAGCTGGAGGGTCCTTAGAACACAGGATGTCAGAGTTGGTGGAAGGGATCTTAGAACAAAGAAGGTCAGTGCTGATAGGATTGATCTTAGAATATAGAATATCATAATTGGGAAGAATCTTAGAATATGGAGTATCAGAAATGGGAGAGACCTTAGAGAAATCAAGAGTTCAGTCTCTTGATTTGACTGTTAAGAAAACTGAAGCCCAGAAAGGGCAGTGAGTTGTAGAGCTAGGGCAAGTACCTGGTTCTCCCCAGTCCCAATCCCACAATCTTTGTACTGTTGTCTTGTTTCACTATTCTCTCTCCAAAGCTTTTATGATGTTCCTCACAACTAATTATGGCTTCCATCCCTGAGCCTTTTACTCTGTATATTTTTCTCTGCCTTACTACTCTAAACAAAATTTCACTATAATAACACATGATGAAGCAGGAGGTTTTAACTCTTCTTGTGTCATGGCCCTTTCTTAGGGGCCCCTTGCTCAGAATGTTTTTTAATATAGAAAATAAAATCTAGAGAATTTCAAAGAAAACCAATCACACTGAACCATAAATACCAAAATATTTTCCACAGACCCCAATTTAAAAAGGAGACTTGATAAAGGAAAGTGTATATAGAATTATAGCTTTAGAGCTTGAATAAAGAATTAGAATTCTTATATGAAATAAGTTCGTACACGAGTGTCATTTATAGGAGCGAATCTGAACCAAAATACATTCACAAAACAGAGCTAAAAAGGACCACAGTCTGGTCCCCTCCTTTTACATATAAGGAAAATTGAAGTACTGAGAAACAAGGGATTTGCCCAAGAGAACAAAGATACTAAATGGTAAGAGGTGGGATTTGAACCCAACTCCTGTGACTCTAAGGTCAGTACTCTTTTTTTTCTCCTCCTATTGAAGAGTTTTTGCTGCGCAAGAAGAAGGATGCTCCAGCAATCCATCAATCACCCAATTGGGCTTATTGCCCCTGGCCAACCAGAACTCCAGTCCCAAGTTCAAGAGGACTTCTCCCTGAATTTTTTTTAATTAAAATTTTTAAAAATTTTCAAAACATATGCATAATTTTCAACATTCACCATTGCAAAATTGTTTCAATTTTTTTCTTTCTCCCTTCCCTCCGACCCCTCCCCTAGATGACAAGTAATACAATATGCAATTCTTATTTATATATATTTCCATAATTATCATGCTGCACAAGAAAAATCAGGTCAAAAAGTTAAAAAATGAGAAAGAAAACAAAATGCAAACAAACAACAAAAAGAGTGAAAATGCTATGTTGTGATCCACACTCTGTTCTCACAGTCCTCTGTCTAGGTACAGATGGCTCTCTCCATCACAAGGCCATTGGAACTGGTCTGAATCACCTTAGTGTTGAAAAGAGCCACATCTGTCAAAATTTATCATTGTATAATCTTGTTGCTGTGTACAATATTCTCCTGGTTCTATTCACTTCACTCAGCATCTGTTCATGTAAGTCTCTCCAGGCCTCTCTGAAATCATCCTGCTGATCATTTCTTATAGAACGATAATATTCCATAACATTCATATACATAACTTATTCAGCCATTCTCCAACTGATGGGCATCTACTAAGTTTCCAGTTTCTTGCTCTCCCTATAAAAAGGGCTGCTACAAACATTTTTGCACACATGGGTCCTTTCCCTCTTTTTGATGATCTCTTTGTCTACCTGAATTCTTCCCCCCCTTTCTAAAAAGCCTTTTATTTTCAAAGCATATCAGATTTTCCCCTCTTCCCCCCCCACATGGCAAGCAATCCAATATATGTTATACATGTTAAAATATATGTTAAGTCTAATGTGTGTAAACATATTTATACAATTCTCTTGCTGCACAAAAAATCAGATCAAAAAGGAAAAAAAATGAGTAAGAAAACAAAATGCAAGCGAACAACAATAAAAAGAGTGAGAATGTTATGTTGTGAACCACATTCAGTTTCCACAGTTCTGTCTCTGGATGTAGATGACTCTCTTCATCACAAGATCATTGGAACTGGCATCAATCATATCATTGTTGGAAAAAGTCACATTCATTAGAATTGATCCTTCTATAATATTGATGTTGTCATGTACAATGATCTCCTGGTTCTGCTCATTTCACTCACCATCAGTTAATAAGTCTCTCCAGGCTTCTCCAAAAATCATCCTCCTGATCATTTCTTACAGAACAATAATATTCCAAAACATTCATATACCATAACTTATTCAGCCATTTCTCCAACTGATGGGCATGTACTGTTTTCAGTTTCTTGCCACTATGAAAAGGGCTACCACAAACATTATTGCACATGTGAGTCCCTTTTCCTTCCTTTAAGATCTCTTTAGGATATAGGCACAATAGAAACACTTTTGGATCAAAGTATATGCAGTTTGATAACTTTTTGAACATAGCTCTGAATTGCTCTCCAGAGTGGCTAGATCTGTTCACAGTTCTACCAACAATACATCAGTGTCCCAGTTTTCCTACATGTCCTCCAACATTCGTCATTATCTTTTCCTGTCATTTTAGTCAATCTTACAGGTGTGTAGTAGTATCTCAGAGTTGTCTTCTGATCAATTCTCTGATCAATAGTGATTTAGAGCACCTTTTCATATGACTAGAAATAGTTTTAATTTCTTTAATTTGAAAATTGTCTGTTCATATCCTTTGACCATTTATCAATTGGAGAATGGCTTGAAGTCTCATAAATTTGAGTCAATTCTCTATATATTTTAGAAATGAGGCCTTTATCAGAACTCTTAAATGTAAAACCGCTTTCCCAATTTATTGCTTGTCTTCTAATCTTGTCTGCATTAGTTTTGTTTCTACAAAACCTTTTTAACTTAATGTAATCAAAATTATCTATCTGGTATTCAATTATGAGTTTCAATTATTCTTTGGACACAAATTCCTTCCTTCTCCATAGATCTGAGAGGTAAACTATCCTATGTTCTTCTAATTTGCTTATAATATCACTCTTTATGTTTAAATCATGAACCCATTTTGACCTTATCTTGGTATGTGGTGTTAGGTGTGGGCCAAACCCTAATTTCTTCCATACTAGTTTCCAATTTTCCCAGCAGCTTTTGTCAAACAGTGAGTTCTTATTCCCCAAACTGAGGTCTTTGGGTTTGTCAAACAATAGATTACTGTAGTCATTGACTATTTTGTGCTGTGATCCTAACCTATTCCACTGATCAACTATTTTATTTCTTTTCCAGTACCAAATGGTTTTGATGACCGCTGCTTTATAATATAGTTTTAGATTTGGCACAGATAGGCCACTTTCATTGGCATTTTTTCATTAACTCCCTTGAAATTCTTAACCTTTTGTTCTTCCAGATGAACTTTGTTATTATTTTTTCTAGGTCTGTAAAATGATTTCTTCAGAGTTTGATTGGCATGGCACTAACTAACTAGATTAATTTAGATAATATTGTCATTTTTATTATATTTGCTCGGCCTACCCATAAGCACTTGATATTTTTCCAGTCTCCCTGCATTCTTAACCCTATTAAAAATTGACTATCTCAATTGCTCAACTTCACCATGGTGAAAGACCCATGTAATTATCCCAGTGTGTCAGTTTCTATCCATCGAATTTGGGCAGATTTCCTCTTCTACAAACACAGTTTTCCCTAGCTGGACCTGAGTAATATGAAGTTAATTGATCCACTAGAAAAGGAATGTGCTTAGTCCTCCTATAAACAAGAAACATCAGAAGGAAAACCAAGCAATAATGAGTACTCTAGCTCTGAAGACTAATGGCCAATGGTTATCAATGGCTACAGAAAGCTCAGAGGCAGCTAGAATTAGTTATCAATGAGGGACAGTCAATGGCAAGAGCATTTACGTATCCTAAAAGATTTATATACACAGAGTCACCAAGTCACTAAATTTGAGAACTGGAAGGGACCTTGGTGGTTTACTACTCCAATCTATACATTAAAAGGATTCCACTAGAAAAGCAAGGAATAATCTACCTCTAAGATACATAGAAAGGGGAAACATTTCATAACCAAGCATTTAGAGAGCATTACAAAATGCAAAATAAATAATTTTGATTATATTAAATTTAAAAGCTTTCGTAAAAACAAAACCAATGCAACCAAGATTAGAAGAAAGCAGAGCTGAGCAATGATCTTTATCATATTTCTGATAAAAGGCTCATTTCTCAAATATATATATATAGAATTGAGTCAAATTTTTAAGAATACAAGCCATTTCCCAATTCATAAATGGTCAACGAATTCATGAACAGGAAGTTTTCAGATGAAGAAATCAAAACAGTCTGTAGGCATTTGAAGAAGTGCTCTAAATTATTTTGATTAGAGAAGTGCTGAGGCAATTCTCATGAGGCACTACTTCATACTTATCAGATTGGCCAATATGACAAAAAAGGGAAAGTGATAAATGGTGGAGAGGATATAGAAAAATTGGGACAGTAATGCATTGCTGATGGAGTTCTGAACTGATCTAACCATTCTGGAGAGCAATTTAGAATATGCCCAAAGGGCAACTAAACTGTGCATACTCTTTGATACAGCAATACCACTAGCTGGTCTTATCTAAAGAAATTGTAAAACAGGAAAAAGGACCTACATGTGCAAAAATATTTATAGTAGCCCTTTGTGTGGAGGCAAAATATTGGAAATTGAGGGGATGACCATCAATTGGGGAATGGCTGAACAAGTTATGGTATATGAACATAATGGAATATTATTGTGTAATGTGAAAATGACAAATAGGCAGATTTCAGAAAAACCTGGAAAAAATTACATGAACTGATGCTGATTGAAGTGTGCAAACTGTACAGGAAAATACTGTACAAGTATCAGCAAAATGATGTGATAACCAACTATGACTCAGGTCTTCTCAGCAACACAATGATCTAAGACAAGTACAAAGGACTCACAATGGAAAATGCTATCCATTACCAGATAAAGAACTGATGGACTCTGAATGCAGATTGAAGCATATTTTTTTCACTTGTTTTATTCTTTCTCATTTTTCCTTTTGATCTGTTTCTTCTCTCATAGTTGTGATAGTATGGGAAATAGTTTACATGATAGCACATGTATAAACTATATCAAACTCCCTACTATTTTCTGAAGAGAGGAAGGGAGAGAGAAAAATATGGAATTCAAAATCTTGTAAAAATGAATACTAAAAATTTTTTTGACATGTAACTGGGGAAAATAAAATACTCTTTGAGCAATCAAAAATTAAAAAAATAAATTTTAAAGGTCCTCATTATCCCAACAAGTAATTGCTAAGTTTCTGCTTAAAGACCTTCAAGGAAGAGGCTTTCACCTCCACTTGGGACAGGGGATTCCATTGTAGTATAGCTCCAGTTGTTTTAAAGTGTTTGTTATCATCGAGCCTAAATATTAACTTCTTCTGGTTCTTCTCTGCAAAGCCAAAGAGTAATTAATTAGTAAGCATTTAATGAACACTTACTGTGTGCATTACTGTTTTAGGTGTTGCAGATACAAATAGAAATGAAGTAGTCCCTTCCCAGATAATATGTGTAGTTATAGGTACAAAATGGCTATCAATAAAAGAAGCATAAGGTAATGGTGGGGAGGTACAAATAGCTTGAGGAGTCAAGAGAAGGTTAATATGAAAGGCACTGGGGCAGCTGGGTGGCGGAGTGGATAGAGTACCAACCCTGAAGTCAGGAGGACCTGAGTTCAAATCTGGTCTCAGACACTTAACATTCCCTAGCTGGGTGACGCTGGGCAAGTCACTTAACCTCAATTGCCTCAGCAAAAATTAAAAAAAAATGAAAGGCACTAGAGTTATCCTGAAGGAAACTGGGGATTCTAAGAGGCAACAAAGAAGGAAAAGCATTCCAGATACTGAAGTACAGCCCATATGAAGACATAGAACAGAGGAATGCTATTATTCCTCACCCCACACTTTATAAATGAAGAAATTGAAATTCAGAAAAGTTGAGCCATTTGATCCAAGTCACACAACTAGTAAGTACCTGAGGTAATGTTTGAACCCATACATTCCCAATTCTAATAGAGGGCATTTTTCTAGAGGTTGCCAGGTGGTACTGACCTCTCTAGCTTCCTTTAAGTCCCAACAAAAATCCCACTTTTTACAGGAAGCCATCTTTAATTTAAGATTGGAGTTCAAATGTGACCTCAGGTACTTGCTAGTTGTGTGACCTTGAGCAAGTCACTTAACCCTGTTTGCCTAAATTTCCTAATCTATAAAATGAGCTCAAGAAGGAAATGGCAAAACCACTCCAGTAATAAGTATTTATTGATTGAATGCTGCCATGGATAGGAATTTGAACCTGGAGTTGGGAAGAAATTTGCATCTGAATCCTGCCTCACACACTATATAGCTACATGACTTTTGTCAGCCTAGCCTCAGTTTCCTCACTGTAAAATGGGAATAATGAGAGCACCTATTTTATATAGGACTGCTGCGAAGATTGAATGAGATGATGTGTATAAAGTGTTTTGCCAACATGAAAATTCTATGGCTATTACTGTTCTCATTAAGCACCTATTGGGTATGGAATTCTGTTCTGGTCATGTCAATTGAGTTCAGCACAAACTTATTAAACATCTACAAATATAAAATTAAAGGCCACCGTATCCCTACAAATCAGAGAATGAGACAGAGACATCAATCAGAGACGTATCAGAGATAGAATTAAAGTCAGAGCCAGAGAGTGACAATATGGGATAGTAGTAGGAAAAGCGCTGAGTTTTGTGTCAACAATTTTTCAGTTATTTTCATCATGTTTTTCATTATGTTTGCCTCTTCCTGATCCCTCTTGGGAGTTTTCTTGGCAAAAATAATAGAATGGTTTGCCATTTTCTTCTCTAGCTCATTTTACAGATGAGGAAACTGAGGCAAAGAGGTGTGGAATTAGTCATTATATTGTAATGTCAATATTTTTAATAAAAGGATGGGCATTTGGCCATCTCTCTCAGACCCTCCCATGGCAATGTATTCACTATTTGTATGCCCTTGACAGAGCCAGTGTTCCTGAGGGTACCAATCAACTCTGAATGATTAACAATTTATGAAAAAACAAATGTTACAATTGAGAGGATGGGCTTTATTACAAAGAGGATCTTGGGGGACATGATTAGGATCACTCAAATCTTGGTCAAAGAGACATCTATTTCCCCATCACCTCTCTGTCAGGACAGAGAGACAAAGACAGACAGAGAGACAGTGAAAGAGAAGCAGAGAGGATGTTTCAAACTATTCAAATACAATCAATTCCTTCTCTGGGTATGGATAAGATTTTTCATCCTTCCCATCCTTCAGAGTAGTCGTGGATCATTGTACTGCTGCATTCTCATTGTTATAAAGGTAAAACTGAGATTCAGGAAAAGCACAATGGAAAATTAAAAATTCTTCCCAAACAAAAATGACCTGCACTCCCAGCATCCTCTTACTATGCTTCTTTGGTATTAAAATTGGATGTGTCTACACCTTATCTCTCCTTAGTTGCTGGAGAATGGGGGTAGAGCCTGAATCATCCTGCACACACTAGGTGCTTAATAAATATTTGTTTTATGAAGAAATCTTTGCTTATCTGAAAAAGCAAATCAAGCTCATGTGTTAATGGTTAATAGTGACAATGTCTTTTCCCAGATTGTATTTATATTTCTACTAAGGTACTTCAATTTATGAACATGGAAATTCCAGTCTGAGTGCATAGGGGAGATATCTATCTTGGCCCTCAAGGAGACCTCACAATCCAAATGGAGGCAACAGTCAAGAGAGCAAGTAGGTCTATAGACATGAAATAAGGCAGATTGCTGGAGTGGTTGGGGTTGGGGGATAGAGAAAGGATGGGAGGAAAACCTTAGAGGAAGGAAGCACTTTTTGCTTTTTCAGAAATATTAGCACACCTCAAACTACTGGCCCACACAGTCTGCGGAGTCAGTTTCTGTGAAATGAGAAGAGATAACAAAGAAGTTTATCTTCTCTTTGAAGCTGTTTCCTCAACTCTAATATGAAGGGTTGTACTTTAGTAGGACGACTCCTGGAAGTCCCCTCCAACTTAAGCAGTTTCTGGGCCCTTCCAGCTTTGACATTCTGTGTTCTAAGGGACCTCCCAGTTCTGACATCATGTGTTCTAAGGGGTCTTCCAGCTCTGATATTGTAGGTTCTAAGGGCTCTCTGATCCCTAACATTCTAGGTTTTAAGTTCCCTCCAAGATCTGACATTCTATGTTCAAAGGTTCTTCCTAGCACTGATAATCTTTTTTTTTTTTTTGGCTGAGGCAATTGGGGTTAAGTGACTTGCCCAGGGTCACACAGCTAGGAAGTGTTAAGTGTCTGAGGCCAGCTTTGAACTCAGGTCCTCCTGCCTTCAGGGCTGGTGCTCTATCCACTGCACCACCTAGCTGCCCCCTTAGCACTGAGTACTATCCCAGTTCTAATATTATAGGTTCTAAGCTCCCTCTTGACTCTGATGTTCTTCTAGCATTTCAGGTTCAAAATCTCTCTCCCAACTCTACATTCTATGGTCCTAAGAAGTCTTTACTCTCATCTTGGGCAACCCCAAAAGATCAGTGGGAGAGAATTCAGAAAGAGGAAGGAAAAGGTCAATTCTTTCAGTGGGACACGTCCTTGACTATATGTGGAAGCCCCAAAGCTTGGCATCTTACAGTCCCTTCTCTTATCTGGACTCTAACCTGACCTCAAAAACAAGAAGCTTCTGTTATTACCTGTGGGAAAATACCATTATCAAGTCAGTTAACTGACCAGGGGAAATCTGGACATCAGATTCTGCCTTAATCTTGAGTTAAAGTCTGGTAAGGAACCTTTCTTGAGGCTAGACTCCTGGTGAATAGCGTAATATTTGATAATCAGCCATCTTTGTCTTCCTCCACAGTAACAATGATGATGAAGATAAAGATAATCATGATGATGATGACTAATCTGACTGAGATGTTTCCAAACAAAATAAATGGAAGTGACTTATATTTCCTTTAGAAACCTGATTATTGTCAAAATGTCAAATTTATAGAATGAGGGAAGAGACAGACAGAAATAGAGAGAAAGACAGTAAAACAGAGAGAGAGAGAGAGACAGCAAGAAAGACAGAGACAGAGAGAAACAGAGACAGAAACAGAGACAGAGAAACAGAAACAGAGAGAAACAGATTCAGGGAGGAAGACAGAGAGACAGAGATAGAAGGGGGCAAGAGACAGAGAGAAAGAGGAAAAGGAAGGAACTGATGGAATTTACTTTAATCCCTTGAAAGTTAACAAGATGGGTTCCAAGGATACCAGCTCAGCAGTCAGTGATTCCTCATTCTTCTCTCAAGTCAGTCAGTAAGACAATAAGCGTTTATTAATATCTATAATATCAAGCATTGTGCTAAACTCTGGGGGACAAAGAATGACAAAAGACAGTCTCTGTTCTCAAGGAGCTCACAGTTTCCTGGAGGAGATAATATGCAAACAATTATGATCAAAAAAAGATACACAGGATAAGCAGGAAATAATTAACAGAAAGAAGACACTAGAATTAAGAGGGACTAGAAAAGTCTTCTTGGGGAAAAATGGGGCTTTAGCTGTGACTTGAAAGAAACCAGGGTAGCCAAGAGGCAGAAACAAGGAGGGAGAGCATTCCAGGCCTAGGGGTAGCCAGTAAAAATGCCCAGAGTCAGGCGATACAGTATCTTGATTGAAGAACAACAAGGAAACCAGTATCACTAGATGGAAGAGTACTAGGGAGAATGTTAGGTACAGAATACTGGAAAAGGAAGCATCAGGAAGGAAGGTAGTTTATAGAACTTTGAAAGATAAATTGAAAATTTTGCATTTGATTCTATAAGAGATGGGAAGCTTATTGAGTCTGGTGGCTCTCTATTAGAAAAGTGGGTAGGGATGCTATGGTCTGACATGTACTCTGGGAAATCATTTTGGTGGCCAAATGGAGAATGGACTGGAGTGGAGACAGACTGGAGGCAGGCAGACCCACCAATAGCTATTGCAATAGTCCAAAGATGAGGAGACGAGAGCCTGTACCAGGTATTAAGCATTAAGGCCTATTGCAACTGACATTTATCCAACCCTTAACAATTTCTAGAAATACAAGTGTGACTCTTCTTCCACTGGGATGTCATAACAGGAGTGACTTTAGACATTACAACTTGTCATCAAAATTTTAAACTCTCCCGACACCCACCCTAAATAAAAAGAAAAATCATACCTCCAGCCTCCATTCTAATGTCTTGCTCAGCTATTATGTAGATGTCATAGTGGCTTAGCTGTAGTTCAGATAAATGAGAGCCAAGCAAACCTTAACTGGAATCAGACTTAGTCAAAATCTGTTATCTTTTTGTTTCGTCCTCCCATTGCACAAGAATGGATAACAGTGTTTAGAGATCATCTTGGGAGGCAAGAAAAATGCAACTTTCAGTCTATCAACCAATATTTTACGAGTATTTATTATGTTCTGGCCACTGTAACCCTGGGAATTACAAAGAAAGACAAAAACTTAGTCCCTGCCCTCAAGGAGCTCGCAACCTAGTGGGGAAAATAATTTGTGAATAAATAACTAATATCAGACATATACAGAATAGATAGAATGCAATTTCAAAGAAGAAGGCACTAGCAGAGTGAAATCTGACAATGGCTTCCTGTGGAAGATGAAATTTGAGCTGTCTTTTTATAATTCAATTTTTATCTTATTTTCAATTCAAAATCCTCTCCTTCCTTCTTCCCTCTCCTTCACCTCAATGAAAAGGCAAAAAACCCAAGACCTATTTCAAATATGTATAATTATATAAAATAAATTTCTACATTAACAATACTTCCCTCTCCCAAAAAAAGAAAGAAAAAAGAAAGAATTAAAAAAGAAAGAAGAAAACAAAAGAATAAAATAAAGGAAAGAAAAGGAGAAAAAAATATATACTTCAATCTATATTTCATCCATTTGGAGAGCAATAACATATATCATCATGAGTCTTTGGAATTGTGATTAGTTGTTGTGCTGATGAGAGTGGCAAAATCTTTCAGAGTTGATTATTATTACAATATTATTATTACTGGATACAATGTTCTCTTGGTTCTGCTCACTTCACTTTGCATCAGTTCATAAAAGATCTTCAAAGTTTTTTTTCTGAAATTATCACCTTTACCATTTCTTATAGCAAATTTTCCCTGATATTCATATGTCATAATTTGCTTGGCCAATGCCCAATTCATAGTAATCCCCATGGTTTTGGTAATCCAGAGAGGCAGAAATGCAAAGGAAAAACATGCCAAGTATAGAGAACAGCCAAAGCAAAGACAAGGAGTCAGGAGATACAGTTCAATAATATATGAAGAACAGTCAGAAGGCCAGCTAGATAGAGTCAGGTGCAAAAAGACTGGAAAGTTATTAGAGTTACTGGATGCAACTTACAAGTATATCTCATATTGTATGCTTTGGAGGGAAGGAATTAAAAAAACATATTCTAAAATGAATATATAGGGTGACCCCAAAGTTTTAATTTGGGACTATTTAACCCAAATACACTCTGCTTGTACCCTGTATATTGGAAAGTTCCCTGTTTACAAAAAGATTCCCCAGAGTTCCTTTAAATTGAAGAATCTGTTTTTTTATGAAAGGATTTAATCCTAATTTACTTGCTGCAAAAATTGAGACTTTTATAATTTGGTATAAACTTGTAATTTCATCTCCTAAGATATTCCCCGATAAGGAAATTCTCTCTACCGATTCAGATCTTCAACAAATTAAAAAAACAAAAACAAGCCTTATAATGAATATACAGAATGACCCTAAAGTCTTAAGATTTGGGATCACCCTCTACATATTGAGGAACTCTCTGTTTATAGAAAGTTTCATCATGGGATTTCTTTTTTTAAAAATAGCTTTTTATTTTTCAAAATACATGCAATGCAAAGATAGTTTTCAACATCAACTCAAAAACCTTGTGTTTCAAATTTTTCTCCCTCCTTCCCCATTCCCCTCCCTAGAAGTTAGTAATCCAATATAGATTAAATGTATGCAATTCTTCTAAACATATTTCCACAATTTTCTACCTCCCTTTCCCAACCCCCTCACCTAGACAGCAAGTAATTCAGTAAACTTCTATACATATTTCCACAATTATGCTGCACAAGAAAAATCAGATCAAAAAGGAAAAAATGAGAAAGAAAAAAGCAAGCAAACAAACAACAACAATAAAGATAAAAATATTATGTTGTGATCCACATTCAGTCTCCTTAGTTCTCTCTCTGGATGTGAATGGCTCTTTCCATCACAAGTTTCTATCTTTCTGGAATCACCTCATTGTTGAAAAGAGCCAAGATCATTGCAAATGATCACATAAGCTTTTTGTTGCTGTGTACAATATTCTCTTGGTTCTAACATAGGTTTTTTTTAAATCAAACACCACTTTTCTCATGAAAAGAATCATCCCTAATTTACCAGCAGCATGAAATTAAGATTTTCATATCTTTATAAAAGTGAGGCACAATTCAAATGAATTCAGTGAGCAATTATTAAGTGTCTACTGTTTGTTAAGCTTTTTGTATACAAAAACAAAAATGAAAGAGTCTCTGACTTTAAGAAACATATTCTATGGGAAGATACAAAAGATGCCGAGATAATTAGATACAGAATACAGACTCAGTAAATATAATTTATGGGAAAAAGAGAAAGGGTAGGGGAGAGAGAGAGAGAGAGAGAGAGAGAGAGAGAGAGAGAGAGAGAGAGAGAGAGAGAGAGAAAGAGAGAGAGAGAGAGAGGAGAAGAAGTAGAAGGAGGAGGAAGAGGAGAAGGAAGAGGAGGAAGAGAAGGAAGAGAAGGAGGAGGAGGAGGAGGAGGAGGAGGAGGAGAAGAAAGGGAAGGAGAGCCAGCCAACAGGAAGTTGATACCCAAGATATGTAAAATAACATCAGAAGCAGCAGATGTAATCATGAAACTGTCAGCTACCACAATTAAGGGAGGGAGGAAGTAAGAGATTATGGGAAAGGATCATAGGAAATGAGCAAGATATTATAGAATTGCTGCCCACATTTTCTAAAAAGGAAAGAGAATAGAATCTGCAAACTATAGGCCAGTGAGCTAGACTTAGATTCCTTGCAAAATGTTAGCAATCAACACGAAAAGAATAGTTAGTGATCATTAATTACTGTAGTAACTATATTAATATCTTTTAATTACTATAGTACCTATATTAGTAACTATTAGTTACTGTAGTAACAATATTAATAACTATTAATTATCATAGTAATTATATTATCATAACTATTTTAGTAACTAATTAGTAACTATCTGGAAAGAAGGCAGTGATCACCAAAATTCAGCAAAACAAGTCATACCAAACTAAGATTATTTTCTTTTATGTTGAGGGTTACTGTACTGGTAGAACCAGAAATGATATAAACACAGTTTAATTAGATTAATAATAATAACTAGCATTTATCTACATATGTATGTTATCTCATTTGATATGCACAATAGTCCTGTGAAGTAAATTATTGTTATCCACATTGTACAGATGGAGAGAGTAGTTAGGCGGTACCATAGTGCATAGAGCACTGGGTCTGGAGTGAGGAAGATTCATCTTTCTGAGTCACAGGGAGAGTCTCCCTGCCCTGCTGCCAATGATGCCCCTGAAGAGTGACCATCCAGCCTCTGCTTTCATAGCATCATGAATCTTATAAAGCCCAACCGTCTCACTTTACAGATCAGGAAACTGAGGTCCAAAGGGGGAGACCTTGATGTTACACAAATAGAATTAGAGTTGGTCAATAAACATTTATTAAGTGTCTACTGTGTATTAAACGCTGGGAATAAAAGAGGCAAAAGACAATCATTGCCCTTGAGGAGCTTACAATCTAAGGCAGGGGTGGAATGGCTGGCCCACCGATCATATGATGCCCACAAAAGCATTCCATCTGTTCCTGGCAATGATGAGCTAAAAGCTAGTATAACTTCCTACTGCTAGTTCTAAAAGTTGCTAACTTTGTATGACCTGAGAATGACATTATAAATATCCCAATGGCCCTTGACAGAAAAAAGACCCAGCCTCAGACATTAACTAGCCTGTGACTTTGGACAAGATACTACACCTTATTTGCCTTAGTTTCCCCATCTGTAAAATGAACTGGAGAAAGAAATTGTAAACCATTCCAGTATCTTTGTCAAGAAAGCCCCAAATGGGGTCATGAAGAGTGAAACATGACTGAAAATGACTAACGGAGGAATACATTTGAGCCAACAATTTAAAGATCTTGTTTAGGATCATGAAGTCTGAAAATGTTTGAGTCAGGTTTCAAACTCAAGACTTTCTGGTTCAAATCCAACACAATATTCACTTTGTCACTTAGCTGACCCAAAATCTTTAGCAAAAAGTGTGATAGACTATCTCATAATAGGATTATGAGAAAGAGAGATATGGGCTAGACAATGGAAGATTTCTATATATTGGAAATTAACTGAAATTGGACTCAATGAGCAATCACCAGTGATTACTAATAATAACTATTATTAGAAATAATTATATAATACATTTATAATCATATAATTTATATGTAATATACATAATTTATATAATTATATAATATAACATATTTATAATATATTATAAATATAAATAATTATAAGCTATTATTATAAATAATAATAATAATGTCCATGTCAAAAGAGGATTCTGATTGAATGTACCCAGACTCAAGAAAAAATTTGAGTCTTTCTCAATAACTGTGACAAAGGCATAGAACTCTTTATTAATAACTCTGACAAAGGCATAGACAAGATTGATCATCATCGAATTTGCAGACAGTACAAAACTGTCCCATAGTTTTCACAATGGCTAAGGAAGTCGGGATTCAAAAAGATCTTGAAAGAATAGAAAATTAGGTCAAGCTAATTTGTTGGAATTTAATAGAGATATATTTAAAGTCTTACAGATGAGTTTTTTTTTAATAGCTTCAAAAGTATAAGAGCATGGGGCTACTAGGTGGCAATTTGTCTGAAAAGATCTGTGGGAGGGTGGTAATCGGGGATACTGATAGTCAATATTTAATATCTAGCCCTCCCCAAAACTTTTAAGTTTAATCTGAATTATACACATTTTCTCCATCATCTTTTTAAGTCTAGGCAATGAACAAAACCAAACCAAAAAACCAAGCCCTGATGTGGGGCATTTTCCTGAAATGTAACAATCAGCTCTCTGAGTGGATGGATTTAAGCTGGTTCCAGAGCACCTAGGGTTGTAGTGGACTACAAGCTCAGTGAGTCACCTGGGTCAAATATCAGTCATAAAAGCTATAGCAAACTGGGGTTACCTTAAGGGGGCTGTAACTTCCTGGAACAATGAGATGAGAATTCCTTTGTGCCCTGCCCTAGTGAGAACCCACCTGAAGGGTTTTTCTTCACTTCTGGGCAACATAATTTAAGAAGGAAATCACTGTCAGACAGAACTTTCAGGGAAGGGGTTGATAAAATGTTTTGAATCTATGCTAAAGGGGAATTGGTTGGAAATATTAGTGGATGTTTCCCCTAGAGAAGAGAGGGGTTGGACTTGGCCTGTTTGATTCCTGATAACTGAACCAAGAGAAATGGGCAAGTGTGAATAAGAATTCCACTGAAGACCGATATAAGGAGCAATTTTCTGATGATAAGAATCACCTCAAAGGTTAACAGGCCATCTGGAGGGACGGTGAGGTTTCCCCTATAAGAAGGCTTTAAGCAAAGGATGACCACTTGCAAGGATGGGTGAGCAATAGCAATTCTTTTTTTTTGTTGTTGGGAAGGGGGGACAGACAAAATGGCCACTGAGGTCTCTTTCCACACTGAAATTCTGAGTGATTCTGTCACCGTAGAGTAGAAATTCAAGACAGTGTAAAGATGAGAATGACAGTGACAGTGCAAATCTGGGTAACTAGAAAGAGAAAGAAGAGTAAAAGAAAGCATTGATTTAGGGGAAAATCTTTGTTTTGCATATGCTGAACTTGAGAAGCTTATGGAACATCCAAGTGGAGATGTTCAGTGAGTGGTTGGATATGCTATTACAAATAAGAAAACTTCTCCAATCTCCTCATTTTACACATAAGAAACTAAGACCCAGAGACAACTTTTTCAAGGTCACATGAGGGACAGAGACAAGATTTGAATCCAGCTTCTCCAATTCTAGATCTAATATTCTTTGGTTTCGTGGGCATCTGCATGGACATGATCACTAAAATGATAGGAGCTGATGAGATTGTCAGGAGAAAGAGTGGGATAAAGCAAATCCTTGGGGTAGACCAAGCAGGAGGTGACCACCAGGGAGGGAGAGAACAAGGAAAGAAAAGATCATGAAAGCTGAAGGAAGAAAGGAGAGAGGGTCAAAGGCAGCAGAAAAGTCAAGAAAATGGAGGCCTGAGAAAGAGATCATTGGCTACTTTGGAGAAAGCAGTTCCTATTGAATAGTGGAATCAGAAGCCAGTTGGCAGTTATTGTATTTTATTTAGATTCATATACTGTCAGAGCAGGGATGGATCTTAGAACAAAGAATGGCGGAGCTGAGAGGGCCTTAGAACCCAGATGTCAGAACTGGGAGGGCCCTTAGAACACAGAATGTTAGAGGTAAAAGGGGCCTTAGAACATATGATATCATATCTGGGAAAGTCCTTAGAATTTCAAATATAAAAAACTGTAGTTAAAGGACCTTAGTCCAATTCAATTATGCTGACAAGAAAGCCGGATCCCTGAGAGCTTACAGTCCTGTTTAATAAGGAAAGGAAACTCTTAACTTGATTGCAATAAATCAAGGGCAACAATTGCCTCAGCAAAAAGCAAAAAAAAAAAAATCAAGGGCAAAATGTCAGGGATCTGAATTGAGCAGACAGACTTGAATTTCCTGGTTACCCCCTCTTTCCAGGTAAGCTCCTGCTCAGGATGAGTCAATGGGAAGAAGATACCAAAAGTTGCTCCCTTCACTCTTTATCCTGCTGATCATTCTTGGAAACAGGGAAACAGGAAGGAATAAGAGAGAAAATTGTCCAAGCTACCAATGTTGACACAGAACAGGGCCTTTCATATAGAACATCCCACTTCACTTACCAAAATGCTCTTGACTCATGACAGAATCATTGGAAGTTGGAGATGAGACGAAAAAAAACTCATGTACACAGAAGCATAGAGGTCAGCACTGAGCCCATGATGGGCTGATCCTCTGCTCGGCTCAAACTCCTTCTAGGAGACTGTATTTGGTTCTAGGAGCCATGTTTTAATTTAAGGACAAAGATAAACTGGAAAGCCTAGGAAGCTACTTCTGGAGGCGGCTCTGTGGCGTGATAGAAACTGTGGCTCTACTTGGAGTCAGCAAGATGCGAGTTTGAATCCTGCCTGAAACACTTCCTAGCTGTGTGATTCTGGACTAGTCCCTTGATCTCTCTCAGCCTCAGTATCCCCCAAAGAAAAGAAATAGCCCCTACCCTCAAGAGCTCATAGACCACTCTGGCTATGTCGTAGAGTAGAGATCCCTTTTTCAGCTCAGGGCTGCAATAGAGGAGGATTCTGAGCTCCCTTCTAACTTGGAGGTTCTGTGAAAGGAGTATAATAAACACTGGGCCTTCAATTTATTTGAGATAGTACTCCAGGCATGGGAACTCCCCCTACCGATATAGGTCTGTGCCTTCTCCACAACTTAGAGTTACCTAGAACACTAAAAAATAAATGGAAATGTAGGTCTACACAGCTCTCCAAATCTCATGTTACTCAGATGCTATTCTGTATGATTTTGTGTTTTCAGAAAGCCACCCACCTACCTCCTTCAAACATATTATCCCACTGACTGAGACCAAAATTCTCCCAGTAGAGACCCCACTCTCTTGGATCTTGGAGATTTTTCATTTCCCTAAATAGAATGCAAACTCCCTTGGTGGGATAATATTCTTATTATTGTTAGATGAAATAAATCTTGCACAGGATGTAGGTGGGCAGAAGACCCCAGAATTTGAGAGAAGAGCAGAAAGGAGAGGCAAGAAGGCACCAAAAACAAATGTCAGCTGCTTTATAATTTGTACCTTTGTTTAGTGAATGCCTGGGATTTGGTATAGTGAGGAAAACCCTAGAACCTGGATGTGATTCATAGCTCTGCTTTATGACCTGGGGCAAGCCATTCTGGGTCTCAGTTCCCCTATCTGTAAAATAAAGATATTGTGCTAGATGTGATATGAAGTCTCTTCCAACTCTATCATTTTGGATTCCAAAGCCTAGCCTCAGAAGTCCTGATTTTTGTTCTTTTCTAAGATCTTTCCCAGTTCTAACATCCTCTCTTAGAAAAGATCCTTCTAAGCTGTAATGTTTTATTTTCTAAGATGTCTCACAGCTTGGACATTCTATGTTCTAAGGTTCTCCCTGCTCTGATAGTTTATGATCTAAAGTTTCTTCTGGCTCTGACATTCCATGTTCTAAGACTACTTCTGCTCTAAGATTCTGTGTTCTAAGATTCTTTCCAGTCCTGACACTGTGTTCCAAAATCCTTCCCAACCCTGACATTCTGTTTTCCAAGGTCCTTATTACTTATATTCCATGTTCTAAGGCTCTTTCCTTTGCTAGCATTCTGTGATTTCTATGACACCCATAAAGTGTTTTCATATAATCCCCAATCATTTATGAAGCACCTACTCAGGGCAAAGCCACGTGTGGAATGAAAGTAACCCCCTCTGCCCTTCCAGCCTTATTCCCAGCTTGGAAGTGGATGAGAAGATCAAGCACAAATTTCTCATATTATCTCTTGATTTAGTGCTGTGTCAGCATCTGAGCCAAAGCCACAGTGACCCACTTAAGTGTAGAACAGAATCAAGTCATCCCTGGGCCTCCACTGCCCAGGCTGGCACTCCCAGCCAGGAGTCATTCCTCACTGCTCCCTCAGCTCCAGCCGCCATCTTTATTTAGCTAGCTCCCCTTGTCCCATACCCACGCCCAGAAGCTCTCCATCCTCTAGTGTAAAGTTGTTAAAAAAAGACCTGCCTGGGGAAAAAAACCAAAATATAGTAGAGCTTCCTCTGTCTCATTCCAGAGCCAGCAATGTCCCCAGCTGGCTGGATGCAGCCACCAGCATTTTCCCCTTGGGCACCATGACTTTGGTGTATAGAAAAAGAATATAATTGAATTCCAGTTGGGACCCTGATTAACCTTGTGATCTTGAAGACATCATTTCACTCTTTCCAAGTCCAAGTTTCCTTTTTTTTTAACAATAGAGAAATATTCAAATCCATATTCCATTGCACCATAGAAATGAGATTTTTTATCTTTTTTTTTTTTCCCAAAGGAATATGGCTTAAAGCTTCTTACACTGGGGTCACAGTCTCATATAGGGTCATGCAACTGAATGTGAGAATTGCAAATCTGTAATTTATGATCAGTAAATGTTTGATTTCTATACTTTATATACTATATACTTCTATATTTGATTTCTATACTTTATTTTATATACCTATATGCCTGAGGTTACACAAAAATTTTGAAGCAAAAAGGAGTGGTTAGTGGAAAGGTTTAAGAAGCCCTAGTTTAAAGCTGTGATTTCAGAGATGGGGGGAACTCCCAGAGTAAAAATGTTCCCCCATCAGTGCAGAAAAGCATCTTTTCTCTACCAGAGTCTTAAAAAGTTGCCCAACGTACTGAGAGATTGTCATTTGTTCATGGGCACACAGTTAATATGTGTCAGAAGTAGGATTTGAATTCAGATTTTCTGAGTCTGAGACCTAAGTACTTTATTAATATAGTAATATATTTTATTATAATTTGATTCATGCATAATTATGATAATATGTGCTAAATTATCACATTAATATAAACCATAAATATCAAATATTAAAGGCCTTTGGGATAGAAGAAGGACAAAATCTGTTCTCTTTGGCCTCAGGGGGCTGAACTGGGAGCAGCAGTAAATGAAGAAAACCTTCCTAATAGTTGGAGCTGCCCCAAAGTGGAATGGGCTGCCTGGGGAAGGAGTAAACTCCATGTCACTGGGGGTCTTTATGGAAAGATTGGATGACTACTTGCTGTGTTCATTGCAGAGATAATGCTTGTTCAGGTATGATTTAATCTGTATGGCCTCCAAGTCCCTTCCAATTGAGGGATATATACTTCCTCATGTAGCATGTTGTAGGAGGTAAAGTTATCAATGTGACTTTTTTTTTTTGCCCTGGAAGATGTCTACTTTTGGAACCCTTTTCTCTGATTGGTCTATTTTTCCCAGAGACTCCATTTTGAGGAATGACTTAGGTCAGCCATGCTCATGTCATCATTTCTCTCTGGTCTTCTCAACCCTCCCACCCCTACTTTCGCGTAGTGGCTCATGTTAGCTCCTTAAGGGCAGGGATCATCTTACTTTTTGCTTATCTCTATATCTCCCTCTATGTATTCTCCTGTATTCCCCCACCTACTTAGCATAATACCTGGCACATCGTAAGTGTTTACTAAATGTTGACTGACTTTTTCCTTATTCACAAATTCACAGAATTCCTAGTATCTCTAAATTCCCAGGAGACCAAGAGTCAAATTTCTGAATGTTATATGACATAGGGAATCTTATCAGTCTGTCAGAAACTACCTTCATAGTAACACTTCAAAATAAACCCATTTATTTAGTGCCTACCATATGCAAGACTTTGAACTTAGTACTAGGGGAGAGATGGGAAAGTATAAAAGACATAGACCCTCTAGGAATTTAGAGTATGGCCAAGGGACATTGGATTTTCTCAGAACAAAAAGACAATCTCAGTAATGTCTCTCCCATGAATCCCTCTCCTTCTAATTTGTAGGCCTTTGTCTGACGACTGAGCTACTGGTTGATGTGTCTGTGGCTTCCATTTAGTTTTTTAAACCTCCTCATAATAGGAGTGATCTTGCTCTGTGGAAGTATATCTGGGAACCAAACTAAACGTGGCTTGTGGATTTTTTCTTTTGCATGGGGACACGAGCTTGGTGGGGACTCGAGCCTAACTGAAGGAAGGACATGACATCAGTACGATATAACTCTCTAAGTTGGATTTTTTTTGAAAAGGAGTTTACAAAAGGAAGAAATAGCAGATGAACAATTTGGGGGAATTCATCAAGACTTTCAAACCTGAGAAACATGGGAGCCAGCATGAGATGAGGTCATGTTGTTTCATGTCTCTGAGCTTTTCAGCTCCCAGGTAGAGAGCTAATATAGGAGAGGGACTCTAGGGAAAGGGCTTGGTGTTGTTAGGGGGACTCAGTTTCTCTCAAAACTTCCTAGGTTTCTTTGCTGTGTAGAGTTTCCATCTTTCAGGTGAATCCTCCATCTGTTTCATGCTGAAGTTCCCAGGCAAAGGAGAGGATAGTGGGAAGAGAGCCAGCTCAGGGGATCATGTTCCACCATTTGAAGGGGAAGGGCTCCCGGCGGACATTGGTGCCACAGTGTACCTCCCCATGTAGCATGTGGTAGGGAGTGAAGTCATCAATGAAGTTGCACTCGAGGCCCAGTGGCTCTAGCAAGGATCGAACCTTTTCCTCTAGGCAGCAGCGCCCATTGATGATCGGCCCAAAGGGTTTGGGGATCCCCAGGTATCTCCCTAACACGAGCATGTTCACCTGTGACCACAGAGTAGAAAATCAGAAATGTTAGAGGGAAAGGCATGGGCACTCATGGGTACGCAGAGCTTTTAATATCCTGCCAAAATCATGACACTCCTCTACTCTAGAACTTTTAGTGACTCCCCATGGTTCAGTGAATAAAAGATGACCTTCTGATCCTGGCATTCAAAGTCCTTGATCATCTGCTTCCAAACTATCCATCCAGCCATATCTCATGCAAGTCGTTTTCATGGATTCTACCTCTCAGTCAAACTGGATTCCTCTTTCCCATCCTGCTCTCTCCCATCTTTGTGCTTTTTCTCATTCTGCACAGACCTCCGATTCTTATAACAGCCTCTTTCCTCCCCTCATCTACTCTGACTCTGTAGAAGCTCCTACTTTTTCCTCAAGACATAACTCAGATGCTTTTTCTTCCATCAGCAGTTCCCTGACCCCACCAGGTTAAAGTGACTTCCCATCCTCATATGTCTCCCAGCACTTAATCTACCTTCCTTAACTCACCCATAATTAAAGTCTTCTCTGATTTCTTCTCTCCCTCCTCTCACTCCACTCAGTAAAAACATCATCCTCAGTCAGCAGAGGACTTTGCTTTCAGCTCTCTAAAGCATCAGTCATGGAGTATTGTATTTTAAAGCTATCTGGGTTGGGAGTCTCTTCTCCCTATTCTTTTTAGGAGCTGTTTCAGGGTAAAGATGGAGTCCAAGCTAAATGTTTCCATTTCCTCAGTGATGCATGGGATCATAGATTTAGAAATGGAAGGGACCTTAGAGACCATCTAGTCCTACCCCCCCTTTTTTTTTAACAGGACCATGGACTTAGAATTAGAAGGGTCCTCAGTGATGATTTAGTCCAACTCCCTCATTTTTATAGATGGGAAACTGAGGCTGAGAAGGGGAAGTGACTTGCCTTATGGCTCACATTTCTTCTACCCTCAATCAGTCTATATCTATGCATAATTGTTAGTATATTATTTTCTCCATTAGAATGTGAGTTCCTTGAGAGATGAGACTTTCTTCTCCCTTTCTCTGTATTTTCACTTCTTACTATGGTGCCTGGCACATAATAGGCACTTAATAAATGCTGATTGAATGACTGTAAGCTCCTGGAGGTTACAAACTATGTCAGGGCTTATTTCGGTATCTCCAGTGCCCAAGCGAGTATATTGTACATTGTAGGCACTTAACATATTTTTATTAAATGTCTCCTTTGACCTTATGACCTTTTGTCATTAAAAAAAATGACATGATTATTTAAGTCCATGATTATTTAAGTGGGAATGAGAATGGGCAGAAGAAAGGTGGGCTGGTAACCATTTAGGGTGTTTTGAATTTATTTGCAAGCTTATCTTAAAAGTCAGGGAGTGAAAATAATAAATATTGGAGGGGATGTGGTAAAACTGGGACACTAATACATTGTTGGTGGAGTTGTGAACTTATTCAACCATTCTGGAGAGAAATTTGCAACTATGACCAAAGGACTATCAAACTCTGCATACTCTTTGATCCAGCAGTGTCTCTACTGGTTCTGTATCCCAAGGAGATCATAAAAAAGGGAAAAATGCAAAAATGTTTGTGGCAGCCTTTTTGTAGTGGCAAAGAACTAGAAACTGAGTGGATGCCCATCAATTGGAGAATGGCTGAATAAGTAATGGTATATGAATGTTATGGAATATTATTGTTCTATAAGAAACAGTCAGGAGGATGATTTTAGAAAGGCCTGGAGAGACTTGCATCAACCAATGCTATGTGAAGTGAGCAGAACCAAGAGATCAATGTACACAGCAACAAGAAGATTATGTGATGATCAATTCTTATGGACTTGGCTCTTTTCAACAATGAAGTGATTCAGGCCAATTCCAAGTGACTAGTGATAGAGCCATCTGCATCCAGAAAGAGGAGTGTGGGAATTGAATGTGGATCACAACATAGTATTTATCCCTTTGTTGTTGTTGTTGGGTTGCTTTTTGTTTTCTTTCTCATTTTTCTTTCCTTTTTGATCTGATTTTTCTTGTGCAGTACACTAATTGTGAAAATATCTGTCCAAGAATTGTGGAGGTTTACCATATATTGGATCATTTGCTGTCTAGGGGAGGGGTTAGGAGAAGGAAGAAAAAAAAAATTGGAGCACAAAGTTTTGCAAGGGTATATGTTGAAAACTATTTTTGCGTGTATTTTGAAAATAATTACTAATATTAAAAAAATTTAGTCAGGAAGTGTAAAAATTGGGACCTTAACTTTTAATTGAAATCTTAATTGTTGGTGGATCTGTAAGCCGATCCAACCATTTTGGAGAGAGATTTGGAATTCTGTCCAAAGAGATATTAAACTATCTTTATCTTTGATCCAGCAATACCACTATTAGGTCTGTTTCTCAGGATAATTAAGGAAAATGGAAAAGAACCTACATATTCAAAAACATTTATAGCAACCCTCTTTGTGGTGGCAAAGAAATGGAAATTATGGGGTTGTTTATCAATTGGGGAATGGCTGAACAATTGTGGTGTATATTCACGATAGAATATTACTCTACTATAAGAAATGATGAGCTCAATGATTTTAGAAAAGCATGGGTCCCCATGAAATGAGAAGAGAAATGAACAGAATCAAGAGGACATTGTATACAATAATAGCAATATTGTTTCAAGAACAGCTTTGAGCAACCAAGTCATTCTGACTATTATAAATACCCAAATTAACTTCCAAGATCTTATGAAGGAAGATACTGTTTGAATTCAGAAAAAGAACTGGCACATATATGTGCACATATATGTATCTGTATGTGAATACATGTATATATTGTAGGATACACACACATACTGATCTAATGGTAGCCATCTCAAAGTTGGGAGAAGGGGAAAATAAGAAAATCACATGATAATTTTTGTTGTATATTTGAAAGGAATAATAAGTTGTACACAATGGAGCTGCAATTTCAGGTGCAATCCTCTGCTTTTCTATTTCATTTTTTATGGAAATGTTGGTTTTATTTCTTAAGTTCAGAATAAAATAAATAAATGAACAAACAAAAGAAAAAAAGTCAGCCACTGTTTTTTCATGAAGAAAGAAAGGGGAAGTAGTATTGGGGAGGGTTTCAGAACAAGGCTGAAATGTGGGGGCTAGGAGATTTAGCTGAATAGAAGAAGGAAAGAACCAAGAAGTGGGGACAGGAGAGAAAGAAAGCCTGTATCTTTCATGTCCAGGAAGCACAAGCCTACATGTCAGGAGGCATCATTCATAGTCCTATTTGCTATATATGTAATTTCAGGATATACACAGTGCCTTTCATACAGCAGGCACTAAATAAATGATTCACTGACTTTCTAGTTGGGTAACCTTGGAGCATAACATCCTTGAGCCTCAGTTTCCTTATTTGTAAAATCGAGATAATAATTCCTGTAGGGTCTACCTCACAGGGTAGAGGAAACTCAAGTCAAAGGAAACTCAAGTTAGAATGCTAGATAAATGTCAGTTATTATTAAGAAAGGTCATGCAGAATCAAGTTCTCAGATGTTTTATAAATTGCCTGCCTCCCTATAAACAAAGAGGTCAAAAGAGCAAGTTCTATTGGTTTATGGTGATTTTATTCCAGCCCTCAGATCTCCAGGAGGGGGCAGGAGGGGCAGCAAATATATTCCTCCATTGAGAATCAATTGACTTGGGTTAGAATTCCTTACTACCTGCACAACTTTGACTGAGACACTTCCCTTTCCCAGGTTAGTTTCTTTATAAAATGAGGACACTGGATGAGATGGTCCCTGGGGTCCCTTCCAGGATTGAATCTGTGACCCTATAGTTTATGATTTTTCTTTCAAGTCCATTCTGGCCACTCATTTTGGCCTTTATTCTCTTTCTAGGAAACAGATAAATAATTGGACCTCACACAGGCCACAGGAAACCCTTTGGGACATATCCACTCCAAAGGGGACAGCATTTGAAGTAACTTGATCTAGAAGAAAGATTTAAGTTTGAACCTCAGCTTAGCCACTTACTAACTTTGACATTTTAGACAAGCCATTTAACTACTCCATGCCTCAGTCTATACTTTATAAAATGGAGACAAGTATGATATAATGGAGTGAATGGGAAAAGCACCAGTTTGGGAATCAGGAAACCTAAGTTTCAATCACACCTGTGTAAATTTGAGCAAGGTGCCTATTTCTTGAAACCTCATTTTATTCACCTTTAGAATGGGAATAATAAGATTTCAACTTCTTTTCTCCTCAGGATATCCCAAGGACTAAAGGACATAGAAACAAGTACTTTGAGAAGCTTAAAGTACAATAAAAACATTGGATTTGGCCAAAGGTAGGACCTGAAATCAGCTCTTCCTGCCTTCCAAGTCAGTTCTCTTGGAATTTTCCATTAATTCTGGCTCTTCTAGACTACTTGTCACATCCAAATGTAAAAACCCTTCCCCCTTAATTAAACAGGGATAATAAAGCTTGCCTTACTCCTTTCTGGAGCTGTTGCAAACCTTAGGGAGATAGTATTAATAATAATGATTCTAATAATCCCTGTGACATTGGAGACCTCCATTATCCTCCTGTTCCTTCATCTCACCAAGTCAGGGAAAAATGCTATTGCTTTCCTCCTCTCCGTTCTGAAGAGTTGAGGGATGTCGATGATGTCTCGATCTGTCAGCCCCAGCTCTCGCTTCAGCACCTCTCGATTCCAGTCGATGCAACTCTGGGAGGGAAGAGGAGATGAGCACAAGGAAAGGCAGAATTAGTGGAGAGAGGAGGACAAAGAAAGCAAAGAAGGGTTTGGGTCCAGATCAAGAGAGGCTCCACAGAAAATCTGAGTGAGGAACCCATGTATGATGTTTTCCAACTCTACGAAAAATCATGTAATTTCACCCTCTACCATCATACAGACCTCCCCTGGAAGTCAGAATCTGCTTCTAAGGTCATGTCAAGTAAGAACCAGATGTGGCCAGACATCCCCTTCCTATATTCAGCACTCCTTCTCTAGGAACTATATCACTCCATCTACAAGAATAGTATGAGTGATTTTATCAAGTACTTAGATAAAATCTAGGTAGACTCTATCTAAAGTATTTCCCTGCTCTAGTAACCCAGTCTCTGGCCACATTTTCCCCAAATGTAAAGTCTTCCCCATTTTGTTTTGTGAGCCATTTTTCAGTTGTGTCTGACTCTTCATGACCCTATTTGGGGTTTTCTTGGCAAAGATACTAGAGTGGTTTGCCATTTCATTCTCTAGCTCATTTGGCAGATGAGGAAACTGAGGTAAACAGGATTAAGTAATTTATCTAGTGTCACATAGCTAGAAAGTATCTGAGATCAAATTCAAATGAGTCTTCCTGATCCCAGGCTGGTGCTCTGGCACAACCTAGCTGCCCAGCTATTATACTTGGGGCATCATAAGCATTAAATAAATGTTCTTTGATTTATACAAATAAATCTCTTTTGTTCTACCATTCAAATAGAGTCCATCTGACATGTCCTTTTTTGGTGATGAAGCCACCCTGGCCTTTGTAATCACTGCTCCCATTTCTAGACTTTTCACCAGTCATCTCTCTCTCTCTCTCTCTCTCTCTCTCTCTCTCTTTTTCTGAGGCAATTGGGGTTAAGTGACTTGCCCAGGATCACACAGCTAGGAAGTGTTAAGTGTCTGAGGCCAGATTTGAACTCAGGTCCTCTTGACTTCAGGACTGATGCTCTATCCACTACACCAACTAGCTGCCCTCTCACCAATCATCTCTTTAAGGAACCTACCTAGAATTTTCCCATGTATCAAAGTCAAGCTCTTCTCTAGACTTTCATCATCTTATCTCTTAAATAAACCAATCTAGAATTTTTCCATGAATTAAAGTCAAGCTCACTGGCTTATAGTTTAAAGACTCAGTATCTTCTCTTCTTTGAAAATAGAGATGTTGACTTTCCCCAATCTTTCTTTACTTCCCCCATTCTCTATAGCCTCTTTTTTGTTTGTTTGTTTTGGGGGTTTTTTGTTGTTGTTGTTTTTTTTTTTTTTTTTTGCTGAAGCAATTGGGATTAAGTGATTTTTCCAGGGTCACACAGCTAGGAAGTATTAAGTGTTTGAGACCAGATTTGAACTCAGGTCCTCCTGAATTCAGGGCTGATACTCTTTCCACCATACCACCTACTGCCTCCTCTATAGCTTCTTAAGGAACAATGTCTCAGAAATCATATATTCCAGTTCTTTCCTTATCTCCTCGGATATAATCAGTAACTGTGCCAGCATTTGAGACCATCATTGGACCATAGCTTTAAAAAGAGATGACACCTTAGAAATCAGTTAGTCCAACCTCTTGCATTTGTGTGAAGAGCTGAGGAGACCGAGGTCACAAAGATTGGATTTGAATCCAAATCATATCTCTTCAAGTCAAGAGTTCTTCATTGCTTTCTCAACATCATTCTGATAGACTAATCTATTAGAAGTAGATGATAGCTTCATATATTCTTCTTGGGTAACATATTTACATTAACCAGAGCCTTCTAAAGACCTCTGGTCAAAGAAGTGATTATAGTAATGGGAGCTGCAGGACCAGTGGGCTGCTTAGTGCCCCTCAAGCCACGTGCCAAAGGCGACAACCTCTTCTGCTTCTGCCTTGGTCCATTCTTCCACATCAACAGAGGGGAAGACTACCCTCCTCCCCCAATAACTAGCCTTAAGATGGGCTTTGTAACTGTTCTGACTCAGAGAAATTACTGGGCCACAGGAATGACCAAAGAGCAGCAAAGTAGCCTCAGTGTGTGATTGGACCACAGGAGAGCAGTTTCCTTCTGGGGATGGTGGGATCCTCTAATGGCATTTTTTTTTCTTCTAGAATTTCTTTTTTTCCACCTTCCAATCTTTTTAGAAAAAGTAATAAAGGAGACCTCAGGAAGTTTTCCTATGCTTGCCTACAACTTTCCCCATCTTCTTCCCAGTACCTGGACAAACTTGTTGTAACTGATAAGATTTTGATTGGAGAGAATCTGATTGATGGACATGGTCTTCACCTGGTTACTCCCTGTGGAGAAAAGAGTGAGGAGGAGAGGGACAAACATAGAGTGGGGAGAAAAAGAGAGAGAGGAAAAAAATGGAGAAGAAAGGCAAACATCAAGGGAAAGAGACAGATATATTGAGGGAGAGAGGAGGAAAGGGAAAGGGTTAGAGAAACAAAGAGAAAGAGATGGAGAAGAGACAGAGAAAGAAATGTGGAGGAATAAAGATAGCAATGGGGAGGAAAGTTGACGAATGGAGAGAACCACAGAGAAGGAAAAGGGAAAGAGACAGACATACAGAGAGAGAGACAGAGACAGAGACACAGAGAGAGGGGAAGAGGTAGGAGAGAGACAGATAAGAAGGGGGAAGAGACAGAGAAGAGGGGGGGAGAGGAAGAAGAGAGACAAAGAGACAGTAAGAGGAGGGACAGAGAGAGAGAGACAGAGACAAAGTGAAAGAGGTAGGATAGAGACAGAAAAGAAGGAGGAAGACAGAGGCAAAGGGGAAGAGGTAGGAGAGAGATAAGAAGGGGTAAGAGAGAGACAGAGACAGAGATAGAAAGACAGAAAGGTGGTGAGAGAGATAGAAAGAAGAAAGGGAAAGAGACAAAGGGGAAGGAGAGATGAAACAGAAATGTGGGTGGAGGAAGAGAGACAGGAGAGAAATTGAGTTAGTAATTATTGTCAGTAATTAAAAAAAAATTACTCCCTTAAAATCAGGAGGCAGGGTTCAAGCTCTCAGACACTGAGTCAGTATTTTTTGCATGTTGATTGGGCACTTCTTACTTAGCAAAGCAGTTTTGCAAATGTGTGTGTGTGTGGGGGGGGTGTTTGCAATTCTGCATAGTGACTTTGTCCCTCTGACAACTTACAACTTCTCAATAGTGTCAGTACCTTTGCATTATGGGAAGCCTACAGTTAATTCCTAGGTGGGAGGTCAGACCCTGAGGAAGAGGAGAAAAGGAGATGCAGGGGAGGGCTGTGCTGGCTAAAAATGGGACAGCACAGCTTAAGTTTCTCCCCCTAATATGGTAGGATCACTGAATTTCAGGGTGCTCTTTCTGCTCAGAAATCCCCTCTACAACTTACTTGCTTCTACTTGAAGACTCTGGGTGAGGGGGATCTCACTACCTTCAAAAGCACCCACTCCCCATTGGATACTGGAGAGAGATTTTTGTTGTTTTTTTCCAAGCCTAGATGGAGCTTTTTGGCAATTTCTCTTCTGCTCCTGTTTCTATCCTCTGGGTTCAAGCAGAATGAGTCAATTTCTCTTCCTTTATGAAATCCCTTCATACACTTGAAGATGACTGCTATGACTTCCTTAAGACTTCTTTTCTCCAAACAAAACTTCACTAAGTCCTTTAATTCTTTTCTGGTGAAACTGCCTTCCACCCTTTCACCCCCACCAGCCTGGCCACACTCACTCTTCTGGATACACCCCATTGGGTCAGTATTCTTTCTACCATGCAGCCCCAAAGAACAGATGGAAAAATGTGCTTCCCCCCTCTTTTTGGTAGAGGTGAGGAACTATGGATGTGGAATATTGCATATAGTGACAGACTCGATAAATATAGAGATTCATTTTGCCTCTCCTCCCCCTTTTATTTTAGTCTTTGTTATAAGAGATGGCTCCTTGTGTAGGGGAAAGGGAATAGGGATAATCTAAGAACAAAGTCTGTACAAAAACAAATGGTATCCATTTTTAAAACTTTAATTTGATATTTTATTTTCCCCAATTACATGTATAAGACAATTTTGGTCATTCATTTAAAAACATTTTTGAGTTCCAAATTCTCTCCCTTTTTTCTTTCTTCATTGAGAAGATAAGCAATTTTGGGGTCAATTTTTTGTGTCCCCCCCAAACTGAAATGTCATAATCTGATCAGGGTGGAGGACAGTAGAACTACCTTCAAACTCATTCTGAAACTACTTCTATTAATGCATTCTAAAATCACATTCATTGTGTGTGTGTGTGTGTGTGTGTGTGTGTGTGTGTGTGTATCCTGGCCATGTCACAATGTGATCTAATATTGAACATGCAGTCCACCAAATTCCCCAAATCATTCTCACCTATTACCATTTATAATTTTCATCAAACTATTTATCTGGTCAAACTTTCCAATCCTGTAGTTTTTCCACAGGATAGTTGTTTCTTTGAACCAAAGTATAGGCCCTTATGTTTCCTGTTAAATTCTTTTTGTTAGATTGGGCCTAATTTGCTAGCCTGATGACATGTTTTTAGACCTTGATTCTGTCATCCAACACACTGGCTATACAGCCCAGCTTTGGAACACCCACAAATTGGACAAATATAACTTCTTTATTTTGTTTTTTTTTGTTTTGTTTTAAGTTTTCCCATTCACTTAAAAATATTTTTTATTAAAGCTTTTTAATTCTCAAAATATATGTATGGGTAATTTTTCAATATTAATCCTTGCAAAACCTCATGTTCCAATTTTCCTCCTTTTTCCCCCACCCCCTCCTCTAGATGGCAAATAATTCAATATATGTTAAACATGGTAAAAAATATAAAACATAACTCATTTGACAGCTGATCCTCACTAATGGGTGGCCAAGTAAGGCAGACTAAATGAGTCAAGGAGGGTGGAAGCTGAGCTGCCTTTGTAACTCTGCTGGGTCTCAGTTTCTTTTCTTTTTTTTAAATTTCTTTTTTTTTCTTTTTTTAAATTTTTTTTGGGGGGGTCTCAGTTTCAAAGGCTGATCTCTCCTAACTCCACGTCCAACCCTTTTCCCACTGTATCATGCTGTTCTCACTGATTCCAGAGACAACCTGGGCTAATGTGGTGGAGGCCCCGTGATTACATCAGACCATTTCAGAGATAGCCAGGTATGTGCCCAGGGGCTCTGGGTGGGGAAGTTTCGGTCGCCTGAGCCCTTGGAACGCTGCCCAGAGACCTGAAATCCTCAGGATTTTGCTGGTCTGCTTAGGAGGGGGTATCTCCTCCAGGAAGTGGTCCTGACTATTGTCTTGGTCCCAAAAAGTCCTCCTGTGCTATAGAATCAGCTACCCAGTCTATCTCTTGCCCGTATCTCCCTCATTAACATGTTGTCTCCCCCACTAGAATTTAAGCCCCATGAGGTAAACTTTTTTTTTAGCTTTTTTTTTACATTCCCAGTATTTAAATAGAATCTAATATATAATCAGCACTTAATAAATGCTGGTTGAGTGACTCAGTGACAGTTTGACATTGGATATCTGCTACTTGCAATGCTGTTATCCTTCCATATACAGGTAAGTAAGCTCTATCACCAGCTAGACTGTGATAGGGATAGAGGGGTAGTTTGTAACAAGAGAGCTATAGCTAGAAGGTCTGGGTTCAAGCTTCAGTCCTACCACAACAGATGTTTGGTGTAGGAGAGAGACTACTGGCAAATACCAAAGTCCCGAGTCACCTCCTTCTCTGAGTCTCTCTTTATTCACTTGAAAAATGATGGGGGTATCCTTAAATGATCCCTAAGATTTAAATCCCCAAATCATTTGTTAGCTGTGAGACTTGGACAAGTCTCAGTTTTTTAAGTCTTTTCAAGTCTCAGTTTCTCTACCTGTAAAATTAGAATAATAATATTTAAACCTCAATTTCCCTATTTATAAAATGAAAATACTATTATATTTGATCCTGTTTTCCTCTCTGCAAAATACAAATATTCTTTAAGCCTTGATTTTCTCATCTGCAAAATGAGAATATCTGAACCTCAGTTTTCTCATTTGTAAAATGAGAATATTATTTGATTCTGTTTCCTATTCATAAAATAAAAATAATAATATTTGAGCCTCAATTTCCCCATCTGTTAAATGAGAATGATAACATTTAAATTGCAATTTATCCATCCATAAAATTAAAATAATATTTGAGTTTCAATTTCCTCATCTGTAAAATAAAACTAATATTTGAGCCTCAATTTTCCCATCTGTTAAATGAGAATAATAATATTTAAATTGAAATTTACCTATTTACAAATTAAAATAATATTTGAGTCTCAATTTCTCCTTCTGTAAATGAGAATGAGTGGCAGGGCTCTTGTGAGGAAAATGTTATATAAAACAGCCAGGTGCATAGATAGGGGAGCTATTATTCTTATTAGCATTCCTTAAATCCTAACTAGTAGCAATGGTATTTTAGGGCATATTTAAAGATTTTGAAAACTTTTTCCTTCATCCTATTTCTTCTTTTTGTTCTTTTATCTCATTTTTTCATCACTATTTTACAAATAGGGATACTGAGACGTGATCCTAGGAAATTTAGAGCAGGGCTTCTTAAGCTTTTTCTACTCACAACCCCTTTTCTGTGACCCTGGATAAATAGGTATACAAATCAAACATTTACTGATAAAAAACCATAATTTTGCACTTTCACGTTCTGTTACATGATCCCACATGTGGTCTCAGCTCACAGTTTAAGAAGCTGAGGTGTAGAGAAAATACAAGACCAAACCTCCCATTTTACAGATGAGGAAAAGAAATGTCTGGAGATTTAAATAAAGGAGGTTTGTCCAGAGTCACACAGCTAAGTGTCAGAGGCAGGTCTGCTGGCTGCTCAAACAATCCCTTCTCTCTCTGCTAGTGATACCACCTTGAAGGTAGGGCCTGTGTCTTCTCTGTCCCCTCCACAATTCCCGGTAATTTGTTCACTGTGACTTCTGACTAGCTCTGTGAGTCAGGAATGGGACAGTCAGGAAACCTCAGTGAAGAGAAAACTTTCTAATAATGAGCTGCCCTTGAGTAAAACAGGCTGTCCCTCTGGAGGTCAACAAAGGAAGGCAGTTGGCCAGTATGGTCCTGCCTCGGGGGGGGGGTTAGTGGGTTTCTGAGGTCCCTCCCCACAGCTCTGGGTTTCTGTGATTCAATAGTGTAGGAACTGGGGGACCGAGGACAAAGCAAGGGAAAGGAACGGGCTCAGTGGGACCTTAGTGGCAGGGAGAAGGAAGAGCGACTCGGTGAAGAACTCACCTATGACACCTTCAAACAGGAGGGCTTGCCCATGGCCCCATTTCTGTTTCTCCTGGAAAAGTTTGAAACAGGCTCCGGGGCTGGCCAGAAGCAGGCGGAAACCCTGTATGGAGAAAGGCAGATCTCATCTCTGACCCCTGAGACAGTCCATACTCACAGGACTGAGATTCTGATTCTGCTCTGAAGGTTGGGGGCATCCATGGTCAGCCTTCCTGCTAACTTTAGGGGCTCCAAGGGCAGTGTCCCCCCAGGACCAGGCAGGACTGGCCCCGGCAGTTTGTTAACCTGAGCATCTAAGGGGATGGATGCTAGCAGAGATAAGTATCTGGTGCCAAGGGGTCACATATCTCGACCCTGTGTAATTATAGGATCACAGATTTAGAACTGGGGTTCAAGCCCCTACCAGCCAGTCTGGGAAACTCCATGGCAATAGAATGTAATTGAGAATGCTTTGGGAGAGCGTGGGGTTTTTTTCCCCTCTCTCTTTAGCATCTAATATTGACATAAAGCAGGCCCTTAACAAATGATTGTTGAATTCTCATCCAATCTCATTTTTACAGATGGGGAAATCGAGGTCTAGAAAAGTCAAATGACTTTGCCTTCCAATATACATTTGCTAAGTAGGAGAGACAAGATTAGGAATCCAAGATCAGAGAACTAGGGGTGGGTCTTATGGACCATTTGGTCCAAACCTCTCTTATTATGGAGAAACAAACTGGAGTTCAGGGAGGGAAGGGGCTTTACCCAAGATTATATAGCTTGGAAGTAGTACCCCCAAATCCAGCCTCAATTCATGGTACCTCTTAACTGTGTTATGCATAATAACACATTTATAATAATAATAACAATAACATAATAAGAATATACAACGATGGTGATCATAAAATCCATCACTTTTGGAAAGTTGCAGAAAGATCCTAGAAGACATAAAACTGCACCACTGGATCCTCAAAGGCTCATGAAGGGCCTCCCTTGGGGGACGTTACCTTGTTGTCTGGGACAGGGACAAAGCTTAAGAACTCGTCCACATGACCCACCACCAGCCAGTCCACAAAGAGTTCCACGGGAGGCTGAACTTTCTGGGCATACAGGAAGTCCCGGATCACCTGAGTGACCCTCCTTCCACAAGACCTGAGTGAAAAGGGTGGACAAAACATTACTCAGAAGTGACCCAAATAATTATTGCAAATATTAGAGACTAAACATCACAGATGAATGGTCAATAGATGAAGGGTCAAAGTTTTCAGAAGAAATGTATTATCAGGGACCATATGAAAAATAGGTATTCCTAGTGATAAGAAGAAGAAAAAATGGGATGAAAACCACTCTGAAGTTTCACCATACATCCATCAAATTGACAATGATGATGAAATTATTGATGCTGGAGAGACTATGGGAAGATATACACACAAATGGATATTATTGGGGGAACTATGAATGGCTGCAATAATTTTTTTTAGATTTCTTAAAATGAAATTTTATTGATATTTCTTAATTTTACATCTTAAATATATGTATATATATACATATATATATATATTCAGTATCTCCAGAGTCATTTATTGTAAAAATTAATTTAAAAAAGTAAATAAAAATATCAAATCAAACCAAATTATCAAAAGTAAGACATCATGTGCAATGTTCTGTTGTTATTGCTCAGTTATTTTCAATCATGCCTGATTCTCCTTGACCCCATTTGGGATTTTCTTGGTAGAGATACCAATGTTTTGCAATTTTTAGGGGGGGACATTCTTGAAAACAATTTGGAATCATGTGGGAAAAGTCATTAAACTATTCACACCCCTTGACTCAGTAGTCCCATTATTGAGAATATATACCAAGGAGATCTATGACTAAAAGAAATCACACACACACACACACACACACACACATCTACCCTAAGTATTTACTCAGACAAGATGGGTGACTCAAGAGAGATCATGGCAGATCAAATGGCCCCTGGGCAGGGACCAGAGTAAATTTCATTTAGTGACTTTAATTAGGCTTTAATTCTAGGTCATTAGTTCAAAATTCCAAGGACCCATGATTTCATCAGGGTGGGTACTCTAGGCTATCCTACAACCTCTCTACCGCTCATGGAGATGATCTCCAAGAGTTATTCTAGCCAAAAATAGCTCATTCCCTTTCTTCCTGCCTATCCCTTGCCACCTTCTGTATCAGCTAAATCTCACTGGCGCTCAGGATCTCTGCCCTTAGCAAGGCAGGTTCTCCCACAATAGATACAAGTCTTGAAACCTTTCCAGCTTACATTACATAAGTTTATATCAAAATATAAATATATAAGCTTATATTATAAATGTTCACATATAAATATGTGAACATTTACATTCCGATGGCACAGCTCTCCAGCACCCACCAGGATTAATTGGATGTAAAGAGATTTTGGAAAAGAACAGACTTTTGTGGAAGTTGGTATGGGTCACTGCTTGTATTTAATATATCAAAAATCTCTTAGACCTCAAAAAGATCTCAAGAGATGGATGAGGGAGGGGAAAGGTGGGTGGGAGTCAGGCAGCTCTGAACTTGAGCACTTCACTCTCTGTGGGCCCCATTTAAGCTCTCAGAGCAAGGATTCAGATCCAGACCAGACCCATGATAAAAAAGGGAAGAGCCGGGACGAGGGACCGTTGGTTAGTCCAGCTGAATTTGATGCATGGGCTTCAATGAACATTTATTAAGCACCTACTCTGTGCAAGGAGCTATGCTAGATGTTGGAGGTTACAAATAGAAGCCTAATTATCTCTCTGTCTCTGTCTCTATCTGTCTCTGTTTCTGTTTCTCTCTCTCTCTCTCTCTCTCTCTCTCTCTCTCTCTCTCTCTCTCTTCAATTCTATTTTCTAACAATAATGCAGCCAATCAGGCAGTAGAAGGACTCTAGGCAACAAAGTCCAGTCAGTGCCCAAGTTTAAGAACCCTACTTCTGGGGGCTTCCACTTATAATCACAGAGAGCCCAGCACCTTCAGAAATCTGCACAGAATTCAGATTTAGAAAAAAAAATGGTATTGATGAGAAATTTTCATCAACTCATTTGGAAATGATGAATCTCTAGGAATTGAAGTGATGATGGTGGGGAAGCCCTGGTGGTCTATAAGTGCATCAATCAACTTTTAAAAATAAAAAGAAGGGTCCAAAGGCCAAAGGTGCTGAGCATAATAAACCAGGAGAGCAGAGTAGTGACATGAAAAGTTTGCTAGTTTAGAACTTCCCAGCAATCCTATAAGATTTTAAACAAATTACTTCCTCTTTCTGGGATTGATTTTCCCTAGCTGAAAATGGGAGGGATCCCTCCAGACTTAATCATCTATATGCTAAGATCGTGGAAGCATAGGTATAAAGCTGGAGAGAATCTTAAATGACATCTAGTCCAGTGGTTCTCAAACTTTTGTCCTATTTTGTGCTATTAAAAATTATTGAGAATCTGTCCAAAGGGTTTTTTGTTTATGTGAGTTATATTTACAGATATTTATAGATTTTATTTATATATCTATATAAAGATATCTATATATAGATTTATATATAGATTTATTTGTATATATATATAGATTTATAGATATTATAGCTATTTATAGACTTATATTTATAATATAAACAAATATAATAAATATAAATAAATATATTATTTATAGATATAGAAATAAAAACGCATTTTGATGTTGTAGATTCTCTGAAAGGGTTTCAGAGATGCCCAGGATTCTCTGGAACACACTTTGAGAATCACTGTTCTAGTCCAAAGTTTTTATTTTAATCAAGCAAGAGAGCATTTATTAAGTATATAGGTCTAGGAGTCCAGTGAATCAATGTTGGGGCCTTTGACATTACTAGTTGTGTGACCCTAGGCAAGTCATTTAACCTTTGGTTTTCTCATCTGTGAAATGAGCTGGAGAAGGAAATGGGCAACCATTCCTGCATCTTTGCTAAGGAAACCCCAAATGGGGACACAAACAATCCTGATTGAAAAATGACCCAAATAGCTACAATACATGGCTGATAATTTTTTTTACAGATAAGAAAACTGAGGCCCAGAGATGTCATGACATTTCTCTGAGACCACACAAATATTAAATTTTAGGAGCAAGATTTGAACTCAGGGTTCTTGTTGTTCTATGCTCCAAGGTCCCTCCAGTTCTGACTTTGTATCTCCTGGGGTTTTTCTCATGTTCTAGGGACTCTTGTAGTACCAACATCCCAAGATATCATATTTTTCTCTATTTTAACAATTTTCCAAAGTTTGAGGTGCAGTATTTAATTTTTTTAAATAATAGCTTTTAATTTTCAAAATACATGCAAAGATAATTTTCAACATTAATCCTTGCAAAACCTTGTGTTCCAAAATTTTCTCCCTCTTTCTCTTGCTCCCTCCCCTAGACAGCAATCCAATATAGGTTAAACTTGTGCAATTCTTCTAAATGTATTTCTTTTTTTTCTTTTTTTCCCTGAGGCAATTGAGGTTAAGTGACTTGGCCAGGGTCACACAGCTAGGCAATGTTAAGTGTCTGAGACCAAATTTGAACTCAGGTCCTCCTGACTTCAGCACTGGTGATCTATCCACTGTGCCACCCAGCTGCCCCCTTCTAAATGTATTTCAACATTTATTATGCTGTAATATGCAGTGTTTTAGTGAGGTCCTCAGCTGGCCAGCCTAACTATATTCACTTGTTCTAACTGTAGCCAGGTGAGCCTCATCAGGAAAGCCAAGGGCAGAAAGGAAGAGGAGGCTAAGGGCTCTTCCCAGCAGGACATTTCAAGAGAGTGAGACGAAGCGGCAGTGATACGGGAAAGAGCACTGTAAGAAGAGCAAGAGATGCTGACTTCCACTCTGCTCCTTACTGGCTCTGTGGATTTCTCCCTCCACACCTCAGTGTGACATAATAGACAGGGCACGAAAATGAGAAGGAAGATCTGGGTTTGGGACAATAGAAAAATCAGTGGATGTATACTGAGAGTATTGGAGTTAAAATCCCAGGTTGCCACTTGCTACTTACTTACTTTATCTCTTCCTAGAAATGAAGGGGAGGACTAGATGGACTCTAAGACCCCTCCCAGCTTTAAATCTCTGATTCTATGAGTTGCATAATCATGAACCAGCATCACATAGTTAAAGCTAGAAGGACTAGAGGTCAACCCTCTTATTTTTCAGATGAGGAAACTGAGGCACAAAGAGATTTGTGACTTGCCTAGATTTATAGAGCTAGTTAGTATCTGAAATGGAATTTGAACCCAAGGTTTTCTGATCCCAAGTCTAGTATGTATAACCACTATAGCCATAATGCCTCTAAAACTTATTCATGCTTCGTTTTCTTATCTATAAAATGGGGTAATAATGTCACTTATATCAAAGGATTTCTGATGAGGCTCAAATGAGTTATTATGATTAACAATCATCATCATAATAATATTTATTTTTGGTCTTCAGTTCTTTCAATCATGCCCAACTTGGATGTTTTCTTGGCAAAGATAATAATAATAATAATAACAATAGCTTGCATTTATGTAGCACTTTACATAGTGATTTACAAATGTCATCTGATCTGGTCTTTACAACAACCCTAAGGAACAAGGAGCTATTATTATTTTCATTTTGCAGATAAGGAAATTGAGACAAAGGTTAAATGAGTTGCTTAAGATCACATAACTAGTAAGTGTCTAAGGCTGGATTTGCACTCAGGACTTTCTGATTTCAGGTTTGGTCTTTCCTAAACTCCACACCTCTCCAAGGCACCTGTACAGGGTTTTGCATACATTAGGCGCTCAAAAAATGTCTGTGCGATTAAATCAGTGCATTCTGAGTACAGTTTACTAGCATTTTCCCTCTCATGGAGGATGGTTAGTTGGCAGTAAGGGGATAGAGTTCTGGCTTGGAGTCAAGAAGCCCTGAGTTCAATTTCTAGCCTCTGAAACCTACCTACTAGCTAATAGAATCTGGGCAAGTTACTTAATTCTGTCTGCCTCAGTTTCTTAAAATGTTAAATGGGGGTGATAATAGTTCCTGCTATTGGAGTTATTGGGAGGATCAAGTGAAATAATATTTGTAAAGCCTTTAGCATGTTGTCTAGCATATAGTCGGAGCTACACAAATGCTTCTCTGTACCTCCAAAACTTAGATCAGGATTCTCCATCCCTCTCTTTCTTCCCTCTTACCCCGGCAAGTTGCCCCCGATAAGGATTCTTCCCAAGGGATACTCCTTCCCATTGGCCACCACGGGAGGGCTGACTTCCAAATTTCCAAAGGAATCTAGGCCACTGACAGACTTGTTCCGTGGTTCCCTGGTCACATAGCCAAAGTCTGGGCCCTGGGCAGAAGGGGAGAGGACAGAGTTAGTTAAGAGCCCTGGGTGCTATTTCCCAACATGCTTGTGAAGTCCCAGAGCATCTCTGGGTTCCCCCTGGCTCATAGGGATTCCTTGAAGGAACTGGAGAAGATCTTACTCACTGCAGATTGGGAAACTGAGGCCAAAAGAGGAACCATCATATGATACACAGGAGCACAAGACAGAAGAAAGGAAAAGTCGGACTTCCTAAGCTCTTTGTTGTCTTCCCAAAACTCTTTGTGAAACTCTGCATTTTATAGCAATAGTAAGGAGGCTTCTCATTTAGAAGGACCCCAGTTTTCATACCTGTTTAATTAGGTTATTAGGTAACAGGCTAGATAATTTCTAAGTCTCTTTCAGCTCTGACCTCCTGGGTTCTAAGGGCCCTCCCAGCTCTGACCTCCTGGTTTCTAAGGGCCCTCCCAGCTCTGACCTCCTGTGCTCTAAGTTCCTTCCCAGCTCTAACATCCTGGGTTCTAAGACTCCTCCCAGCTCTGACATCCTGTGTTCTCAGGACCCTCCCAGTTCTGACATCCCAGGTTCTAAGGACCCTCCCAGCTCTGACCTCCTGAGTTCTAAAGATCCTCTCAGCTCTGACATTCTGTATTCTAAGGGCCCTTCCAGCTCTGACCTCCTGGGTTCTAAGGGCCCTCCCAGCTCTGACATCCTGGGTTCTAAGGGCCCTCCCGGCTCTGACATCCTGGGTTCTAAGGGCCCTCCCAGCTCTGGTATCTTGTGTTCTAAGCCCTCTCCCAGCTCTGACATCCTGGGTTCTAAGTGTCCTCCCAGCTCTGACATTCCATGTTCTAAGGGTCCTCCCAGCTCTGACACCCTGGGCTCTAAGGGCCCTCCCAGCTCTGACATCCTGGGTTCTAAGGGCCCTCTCCCAGCTGTGACATCCTGGGTTCTAAGGACCCTCCCAGCTCTTTGTGTTCTAGCTTCTTCACCTCTGATCTTTCCAGGTCTGTTTTTATGCTTACTTATTACTTGTCTAGGGTTCCCTCACTGGAGTACTGAACAATAGGAGAGTCACTTGAATAGATTCACAAGAATAGATGCTGATAAGTCAGAAGTCCCTATTAGGGATGAAACGAGTGGACTCTCCACACCTTCCCCTGTCTCCTATGTCCAGACGGGTCTCTTGGGAAAATCCACGAGAAAGTTAATGTTTGGCCATAGAACCAGGGCTAGGGATAAGTATGAAGACTGGGAAGGTACTACCTACCAGGATCCTTTTATAGGGAAAGTTTTGAAGTTCTCCATTCCGAGGGGAGTCAAAGACCACAGGGAAAGTCTTGTGTGGAGCCTGGATGTACCCCAATTCCATCTCATCCTGGGAAGAAACAGTTTCTTGTTGTTGAGTTGTTTTTCAGTCATGTCCATGGGGTTTTCTTGGCAGAGATACTGGAATGGTTTGTCATTTCCTTTTCTAACCCATTTTATAAATGAGGAAACTGAGGCAGTTTGGGTGAGATGACTTATCCAGGATCATCCAGCTAGTAAGTGTCTGAGCCTGGATCGGAATTCAGGATTCCCCTCCTTGAGGGTAATGGATATGGTTTATAAAGGTTCTTAGAGTGTCCCACCCATTGGTTTCAGGTGCTCTCACTGTCTGTCTCTGTCTGTCTTTCTCCCATCCTCCTCCTCTCTTTCTTTCTCTCTGTCTTTGTCTCTCTGCCTCTGTCTCTCTGTCTCTGTCTGTCTCTCTCTGTGTATCTCTTTCTCTGTCTGTGTATCTCTCTCTCTCTGCTTTCTATCCATCTGTCTCTCTTTCTCTGTCTCTGTGTTTCTCTCTCCATCTCTCTATTTCTGTCTCTCTGCCTCTTTCTCTGTTTCTCTCAATGTGTCTGTCTTTTTTCCCCTTCCTCTCCCTCTGCTTTCCCCCTCTCTTTCTTTCCCTCTCCCTCTCTCTTCCCCCTTATGTTATCTTTCTCTCCCTCCTTCCTTCTTCCACTCCCCCTCTCTTTTCCCCATTTCTCTCATTTCCCCTTCTTTCCCTCTCCTTTTTCCTCTCTCTCCCCCGTCTCTTGTTCTCCCCAGCCCCTCTATCCCCCCTCTCTCTCTATTGTTCACAATCCCCACGTTCCTCTCGATAGTGCAGAGAACACCTCACCTGTATCCAGCGGTCATTGCGGTTCTCGGCCTGGGGACAGATGGTCAGCTTGCAGCCTGCTTTCCTCACCAGCTCGGCAACTGCTTTCACAAAGTGGTTGTTGTTCCTTACTCTGTGGTTAGGGCAGAAGGTTAGGTGTCTCAAGCAAAGTCCAGGGGACCGAGAGCGATGCAACAGGAGCTCCCCAAATGGAAAAGGAGCCCCATGTTGCTCATCCCCATCTCCTGATATCAAACTCACTTGCACACATAGACCTCCACGGGTGGCAGGGTGCTCGGGGTCATGATCCAGGGGGCCACACGAAATACCACAGTGTCTGTGAAGATTGGGGACTCTGGGAAATCCTGTGGGAAGGATCAGAGAAGCCACATCGGGCAATCACCCTTCAAAAGCAGTGCTTTAAAAACTCCGCAGGAATCCAGAGCTAGACCCTGGCCAGCACAGGGCTGGGAAAGGATGGACTTCTGGGGGCTGGTAACCCCTGAACTGCAATAGGTTCAAGGCAAGAAGGAAGGGTTTAGAGAGTATTGTCCAGAGTGTGTGGTCACTTCCCTCACTCTGGCTTTTATAGGATGCCAAAGTCTGAGAACTCAGCAGCTCAAAACATAGTCCAGAGCACCAGACTTCCCCAGGGACACACACACACACACACACACACACACACTCACAATTACTCACACATTCATACACACATATACAGAAAACTCCCCAGATAACCAAACTTCTCAGAAGTACACTACCACTCTACCATTGAAAGGTCTCCTTTGGCTCTCTTCTCCCCCTAAATTTATACTCCAACTACACCATTACACTGGGCAAGGTGGAATGAGGGTCCTAAATTCAGTCCAGAGGTTCAAGCTCTCTCTCTGTGTGTCTCTGTGTGTCTCTGTCTCTGTCTGTTTCTCTGTCTCCCTGTCTCTGTCTTTGTCTGTCTGTCTCCTTGTCTCTCTGTCTTTGTCTGTCTCTGTCTCTCTGTCTTTGTCTGTCTCTCTGTCTCCCTGTCTCTCTGTCTTTATCTGTCTCTTTCTCTCTATCTCTCCGTCTGTCTGTCTCCCTGTCTCTTTGTCTTTGTCTGTCTCTGTCTCTCTGTCTCTCCTTGTCTATCTCTGATTGTCTCTGTCTCCCTGTCTTTCTCTGCCTCTGTCTCTCTATCTCTTTCTCTCCCCCTCCCTCTCTTCATGTAAGGCCCCCTTATTTTAATAAGGTGCCTACAGGCAACCTCGGAGTGACCAAGAAAATGGTGTCCTTCTCAGGATCATTAACATCAGTTCCTATCATGCTTTCCTATAAATTCATTGCTCTTCCTCCCTGGCAGTGAGTATATGGAAGTGGCCAGATAATAGTTGAGTTTAGAAAGACTGAGGCTTATCTAGAGGAGGGGTGGGGAGTAGAGGGGAAAATTTGTAACAGAAAGCTTTGTAAGGGTTAATGTTGAAGAATTACCCACACATATGTTTTGCAATTAAAAAGTTTTAATTAAAAAAAAAAGAAAGGCTGAGGTTTAGTGGGAGGGGAGGTGACAAGAGAGATGAAGGGGGAAAGATTAGCATCTATCCATTCTGAGAGGCCTGGACAAGATGGACGTAAATGATCCCTTCTGGATACTCTGGATACTGAAACTAGCATCCTTGGAGAATATGTGGCCTGACCTGTCCTTGAAGCACCAATAGGAGAAAGGTCCGAATAGTCAGAACATCAGCGGCCCAGCCTCCTAGAATTAGGTGAAGTCTTCTCCGAAGAGGTGACCCAACTACTGGCTCCTTTCCATGCCTAAATTATGGCCCCAAACTTTGGGAGCACAGTCCTTCCCTTCCCTACCCTTGGTGCCTAGTATCAGTGCCCAATGGCATATACCCACCCCTTTCCTACCTGATTGGAGTCATCCAGCAAGGTGACATGGAAGGTGATGAGCCCAGAGAAATCAGCATCAGGGAAGGAAAGCCCTTCTACATAGAACCTTTCTTCTTCCCCATTGAAGCGAGGAACCACATAGGACACCTTGTTGGGCCCTAGAGCATATCTGTAGGATTCGCATGAGTCTTCAGGACCTGAAGGGGAGAGATGGGACATAAGGGGCTCAGGAGAGAAGGAGGAAGAGGAATCACCCATTTCTTAAAAAGACACAGAGGCTGGGGAGGGTCGTGAAGTCCTTCCTCCAGAAGGCAGAAGGGCCTTCTTGTTATCCTTTCCCCTAGTGTCTTCCATGGGGAAGGGAACCACAAAGAATCTGAGCTGGCAGCAATAGTCTAGACTTGACCTAGACTCCATCATTTCTTGCTTTCTCATTGGTACTCACCAATGTGGGCTAAGGAGGAGACCAAGCCCCAAACCCAAAACCACACAGGTGCCTGGGACCCTAGAAACCCCATCCATGGCACTGCCATCCTTCCAGACCCCCAGACTCATCATCTCAGTTTTCCTTGACTCTTCCCTCTTCACCTGCCATATCCATTATGGCCGCCTCATGGATTTAAAGCTAGAAGAGACTTCCAAGGCTGTCTTTTTTTAACCTCTTTGTTTTAGAGATGAAGAACTGAAGCTAAAGTGAGTTGGCCAACTCTACACATCTTCTGAGCATCAAGCCATGATTATAGTCCTAGGATTCTTTCTACCTCTTCATGCTATTACTCCTAATACTCCTGACAGTTCAGCTAATGGCTCTTCTCTTCTATAAAGCCTTGCTTGATATCCCTAGTGTGCTTATGTCCTCTCCTGTCTCAAATTATCTTGGGTTCATCTCATTATCATGTAAGCTCCTTGAGAGCAGGAACTATTGAACCATAGATTTAGAACTGGAAGGGACCCTCTAGTCCAATCCCTGGATTATATATATTTTATATATGAAATCATTTGGTTAAAGTTTCCCAAGGAGTCACAAAGAGAGGTAAAATTCGAACCCCAATCCTGTAATTCCAAATTCATTGCCCTGCACTCTGTCATGTTGCCTCTCTTGGCTTTGCCTAGAGAAAAATTCTCCCTTTGCCTGCTATTCTCTTGATTATAAGAGGGTTGGAGGAGACAATGTGCTTAGTTCCATGCAGCCCATCCCTATTGTAGGAAACACATTGGAGTGGACATCTCTCTTGGTGATGATGGTTCTGCTGGAAGCAGTAAGGGGATTGACTCACCACAGACATGGAAGACTCGAGCCCTCTCAGCATCAAAATTGGAGACGTGAAGAACCAGCTTGTGGTCATCAAAGAGGGCAGTGGGGCCCTGGGTTCTCAGAATCATGAGCGACATGTCCTGCAGGTCTGAGGATCCAGAGGCAAAGGGTGGCTCAGGCCCACAAACACTCCTACCAGACCAGCTGCCATATTCTAATGGCCTCCCCCCACCTTTCCAGTCATGTTTTGTTCCATTTCTTTTGAGTCTTGGACTACAAGCAAAAGTAATTACACTCAAGAAAGAGCCTAGAGCTGGGAATTCAGATGAGTCTTAGCTCTGACAGTAATTCTTTGTGTGATCTCAAATTAGCCACTTCATCTCTTTAAGATCTCAGTTTCCTTATGCAAGAAATGAAGTAATAAAGCTAGATGAACTCTGTCTTCTTCCAATTATAAATTTATGGTCTTATGTTCCTAAACAATAGGATTATAGAATTCAGAGCTGGAGGAATCCCGGCAATCATATAGTCTAATTTGACAAACGAGGAAACTGAGATTTGGAGAAACTAAGTGATTTGCTCAAGATCACAAGAGAAGTTAATAGCAGAGCCAGAATTAGAATCCAGATGAACTGGTAGGATATGATCTAATACTAGCCCATGTTTCTATTAAGTTGGTGGCCGGCCACCTATATGTTATGTAGGATACCCTGAAGTATCATGGAATTCCGTCCCTTTTAGAATCAGAGTTGATTCTAAGGGTTAAGGAGTTGATAGCAATGTATCTGAGGAATCACACCAAGAGCCCTCTCCCAATCCAGGACCAAGGTCAGCTCACACTATTGGTCAGGAACCATTGGTTGTACCTGGAAGGCAGCGGACGAATTTGTCACAGTTATCTCTGTGGTCACAGGTAAGATCATCCCGGTCACAGTTCACCAAGAGGACCGCTCCATGTCCACCAGGTCCCCATAGCCATTGCCTCTGACAATTATAAATCATAATTCATCAATGGGATAAGCTCCCTGACATGCCTCCAGCATTCTCCAAACCCTATGCCTTTTTTTTCTGGGGATACAATAACCCCTTCATCCAAGATTTCATCCCATTATCCTTCCAAATCACCCCTAAAGGTCACCAGGTAATCTTCCTAAGAAATACTTTCATTATGTCATTTCTCTGCTCCAGGGCCTTTCTTGGATTCCAAGCATCTATCCTTTAAAAATGTTTGTTGATTGACTGATAGCTCTTAGCACTAGTCGGGGCACAGAATAAGTATACCCTCAATAAATATTGTACATGGATTGCCCTTTAAGGAAGGAAATTTCTTGCTCCTATGGTTCCCCCTGACAAGACTTAGCTCTGATACTTATAGCAGAGGGAGGCCAGTAACATCCTTGTCTGGGCTTGATCGGGCCTGGAGACAGGTTTAAAGTCAACTCCCTCATTGTGTTCCCTGACGTGCCTGCCCAAGAAGTGATGGCTTACCTTATCCACGTAGTTCCTCTCCACTTTGCCATTGCAATTCATGTCGGTGTCCAAAGAGATGTCTGAACCATTGCAAAAAAAAGGGGTGAGTCAGAACAGGAGCTCAGAACTCTGTATGTAGGTCTGCCCTAGGCTGGTCATTGGCCTCCAGAAGCAAACCATAGATGGCAGGTTCCCAAGAACTGTTTTCTTAGAATTCTTCTAAGAGAATCAAAGCTGGAAGAGACCTCAGAGATGATGGAGTTCAATGTTCTCATCTGACTTTCCTAGGATCACACAGAACTGTCATTCAAAGTCAGGACCTATGACTCCAAAGCCAATGTTCTTCCTACTGTCCCCTGCTGTCCTGCAGGAAAGCTCTGGTCACACTGGAGACTTGCTCAGAGTTTCCTGGCTAAGAAAGTGTTAGAGGCAGGATTCAAACCCAGATCCGTAGGGTGCAAGTTTTACCTTGTTTCCATTATTCCCTACTCAATCATTATTCAATGGATGAACGAATGAATGATTTCATGATCCACCTCTGGAATGAATTTTGTTCAGTAATTTCAGTCCTGTCCAACTCTTTGTGATCCTATTTGGGGGTTTTCTGGAGAAAGATACTAAAACAGTTTGCCATTTCCTTTTCCAGCTCATCTTACAAATAAGGAAACTGAGGCAAACAGGGTTAAATAAGTTGCTCAGAGTCACACAGCTAGTAAGTGTCTGAGGCTGGATTTGAACTCACGAAGTCTCTGAGTCTATACTCAGCATTGGGGTACTATGGCAACATGGCACCCCCCAACTGCTCTATAGAAGAAGTAGGTTGAAGACAACATTGTACACAGCAACAAGATTATGCAATGATCAACTCTGATGGACTTGGCTCTTTTCAACAATGAGATGATTCAGGTTACTTCTAATAGACTTGTGATGGAGAGAGCCATCTGCATCCAGAAAGAGGAATATGGGGACTGAATGTGGATCACAACATAATATTTTCACCTTTTTGGTTGTTTGCTTGCTTTTTTGTTTTCTTTCTCATTTTTTTCCCTTTTTGATCTGATTTTTCTTGTGCAGCATAATAATTGTGGAAATATGTATAAAAGAACTGCACATGTTTAACATATATTGGATTACTTGCTGTCTAGGGGAAGGGGGAAGGAAGGAAGGGAGAAAAATCTGGAGCACAAGGTTTTGCAGGGGTGAATGTTGAAAGATATCTTTGCATAGATTTTGAAAATAAAAAATTATTAGTTTATAAAAAAAGAAGTGGGCAGCTGGTGGGGTAGTGGATAGAGCACCAGACCTGAAGTCAGGAGAACCTGAGTTCAAATTTGGTCTCAGACTCTTAACTCTTCCTAGCTGTGTGACCTTGGGCAAGTCACTTAACCCCAACTGCTCAGCAAAACAAAAAAAAAAAAACAAAAAACAAAAAAAAAGAAGTAAATTGGACTAACTAATCACAATAACTTAGATGCTTCCAAAGGGCTATACATTAAGCAGTCAGACTAATGTCTTTTTGGATTGAATCTGTGATTTCTTTGGCAGAGGGGTTCCATAATGAGCAATTCCCTCTATCAATGCACCAATACAGCACCTTAGAGTCCTGGATTGCTGCCATGGTCACTAAGAAGTTAGGGATTTGCTCAGGTTCACACAGCCAATTTGGGTCAGAAGCAAATCTACCCTGCACGATACTTACTGACTCCCTAAATTTCCCATTTTACAGAGGAGAAAACTAGAGCAGGAAGCACTGAATAGATCTATTCATGATCAGGTAGCCAGGAAATAATGGGAGCTGAGATTTGAACTCAGATCTTTGAGTTCATCTAGCAGTCTTTCGACTCCAGGGAGCATTCTGTCTGGGCACCTGATACTCGGGTCTTTGCCAGGAGGATACGGACAAGAGGAGCTCAGAATGGGCAGAACTGGATGGGCCATGATCAACCTCCTCACAAGGCAGGCCTTCTGTCTGCAGTCACATCTGTTGAGGGCTGAGTGACAGAGGTAGGAGCAGGACCCTTATCTGGGGTGTTCCCAAAGCTCTGGAGCTGTCCCATTTCTGCTCCCTCTCAGGAGATGGCCGGAACCATCATTGCCATGCCCTCATCACTTACCTACACAAGTGAGGTAGAGAACAGCATAGGCTAGGGCGAGGGGCTCATCTTCGGAGTGGTAGGAGATCTGAACCTGTGGAGAGACATAGTCCCTGAGTCACAGCCGCCACCTGCAGACACTGACCACCCCAGGGGTCAGCAACCAAGGGATGCCAACTTTGGCTCAACAGCCCTCAAGGGCACCGGTGTTCCCCGTGAGACCCAGTCCTCATTCTCCTCAAGGGGGACCAAACCACTGATGGGGAATTCACAAAGAAGAGCCACGAGGAGATTTATTACTCAGTGGGGATACAAAAGCCTTCAGCAGCCTACGTGTTATTCAGTTCTCTGAATCTCAACTGGCTCATCTGGAAAATGGAAATATTCATGGAACAAAAGGGGAGGGTAGGATGGTAGTTCACCCACAGTAGAGGAGGCATGAGGTGCCATTCTGGATAATTCCTTTTCTCTCTTCTCTCCCTCTTCCCTCAGCACTGACCCTCCCAAGGCATTCAACAGCTAGCTCTGGTGCAGCATTAGTCCTGGCTTTAAGTCACATAGGTCATGGGTTGCAATGATTTTACATGGTCTTAAGTTTTAGTTCAACTCCGGCACTATCTATGATGAGCTGAAGAAAACACTGGCCCATTCCAGACCTTGCTTTCCTTATTTAGAGAAAGAAAGAATCCACAAACCAAGAAAACTCTAAATGTCATCACGAAGAGTCAGCCACAACTGGAATAATTGAACAAAGAAATGGTCTCTATGTGTCCTTCCAGTCCTAAAATTCTGTGTTCTAAGGATCCCTTCAGGTTTAACATTCTGTGTTCTAAGCTTCTTCCCAGTTCTGACATTCTCTGTTCTAAACTCCCTCTCAACTCTGACATCTTGTGTTCTAGGGGCCCTCCCAGCCCTGATATTATAAGGGCTCTGACATCCTGTATTCTAAGGGCCCTCCTAGCTCTGACCTCCTGGGTTCTAAGAGCCCTCCCAGCTTTGACATCCTGGGTTCTAAGGGCCCTCCCAGCTCTGACATCCTGGGTTCTAAGGGTCCTCTCAGATCTGACATCCTGGGTTCTAAGGGCTCCCCAGCTCTGAGCTCCTGGGTTCTAAGGGCTCTCCCAGCTCTGGCCTCCTGGGTTCTAAGGGCCCTCCCGGCTCTGACCTCATGGGTTCTAAGGGCCCTCCCAGCTCTGACCTCCTGAGTTCTAAAGATCCTCTCAGCTCTGACATTCTGTATTCTAAGGGCCCTCCCAGCTCTGACCTCATGGGTTCTAAGGGCCCTCCCAGCTCTGACCTCCTGGGTTCTAAGGTCCCTCCCAGCTCTGAAATCCTGGGTTTTAAGGGTCCTCCTGGCTCTGACATGCCATGTTCTAATGCTCAGTTCTGAGATTCTGTGTTTCTCTAGTTCTGTAAAGAATAACAACAAAAAGAAGAAACAAAACTTTGTAAAGCATTAACACTTATGCCTAGTGTTGAAATTGCAATGTCATAATTCTCTATAGATCGTCCCCATTTGAGGATTTATTTCTCAGGTCGTCAGATTTCTGGCTTTGACCCACTTAAGTAAAATGGAAACTTCCCCCACAGAATGAAGAAACAGATCCTTTATACATAGATACACCCATAAATCTATAATTACTTTTCCCATTTACTGAATCCCAGCAATGAAACTGGCCCCAAACATGGAATTATCCATGGCTACCCCGTTCATCCCAAATCCAAGGGCAGGATCGGGTCACTGAAATAGTTACCAAAATCAAGGGATGATTCAGCACTGGGATTCAGAGGTGAGAAGGAAAGATGGATTCTCGGAGACCCCAGAGTAGAACTTGGGTCCTTGAAGCATTCAACCAGGGCTCTTTCCTTTGAGCCCCAAATCCCTACTGAACATCTCATACTGTGCTAAGCAGTGTTGAGAGTTGGGTAAGGGGAGATTAAAAAGTGGTAGTGATGGTTCTGGAGGGGTTTTACATAGCCCTAGGGATGGAAAACCAAAGAATTGGGATAAGATCATGGAACGGGAAAACTAGGAGATGCCGGAGAGTGCAGGACATTGGAATTAATAGACTTCAGCTCCTTCATTTTACAAATGAGGAAAAGAAAAGAACCTAGAGAGAGGAAGTAGCTCACTGAAGGTCACCCAGTGATTGAGTTACCTGGAGAGGAAATTCTAATCATTGGAGTACTTCCCACTTCCTTCTCTTTGTTCTCTCCCTCTTCCCTCAGCACTGACCCTCCCAAGGCATTCACACAGCTAGTTCTGGTGCAGCACAAGAGATCCACTTACGTGACTGTCATTCAGGTCATTGCTTGGAGAGTTCATGACAACGATGATCTCAAGCCCCCTATTGAAGTGCCACCTCCTGGTGTCAGCCCGTTCCTTTGAAGCCTCCATGTTCGGGGAGATGTAGATGTCCACACCTGGAGTGCCATAGACTTCGAATGTCTCCGTGCCCTCTGGCACAGACCTGAGAAAGATGGAGAATGATGGGAGATGATGGAGAGCTTCTTGGTTGCCCCAGGCTTTGGATTCTAGAGATGATAAAATCTTGGAGCATGCTCAACTCAAGCTGCACTGAACAGAAATCCTCTCAACATCAGCGATCAATCCATCCATAAGCATTTATTAAGTGTTTACTGATACAAGGCATCATGCCAGCTGCTGGGGTGACAGAGACAAGGATGAAAGAATTTCTGCCCCTACGTTATTTACAGTCTAGCTAAGGAGAAGACAACAGGTATAAATATAAAAAAAATAGAAGATAATTTGGGGGAGATTGACACTAACAGTTGATAGGAGGGGGTCTAGAAAGGCATTACATAGAATATGGTACATCCCTAACAAGTAGTTGTCCATCCTCTACTTGAACAAGGAACCTGGTAAGATTTTAGTCCATTTGGGGACAGCTCTCATCATTTGGAAAATTTTCCACAGATCAGAACAAAAGTTTTTCCTTATAACTTCCATTCACTGCTTCTTGTTTTTCTCTCTAAGTAAATCTGTAAAGCTTTAAAAAAATCCTAATTGTTGTTATTATTATTGTTATAATTGTTATGGCATCTGTGTGAAGGATGAACTGGAGAGAGAAGAAAGTACAAGAAGGAGATGAATTGGGAGATTGTTTCAATAGTCTAGAAGAACCACTATATCTCTCTTCCCTCTGGGTTTCCATGATATGTTTTTTCCTGGATTTTTTCCTACCTGTCTGATGGCTCCTCAAAATACTTCTGCTGGGGGCAGCTAGGTGGTGCAGTGGATAGAGCACCAGCCCTGAAGTCAGGAGGACCTGAGTTCAAATCTGGTCTCAGACACTTCCTAGCTGTGTGACCCCGGGCAAGTCACTTAACCTCAATTGCCTCAGCAAAAAGCAAAAAAAAAAATACTTCTGTTGGTTCATCATCCATATCATTCTCCCTAATTCTGGATGTCCACAAGATTTTGTCCTGGATCATCTTCTCTTCTCCCTCTGTACTCTTTTTCTTGTTGACCTCATCAGCTCCCTTGGATCCACTGATCTCTACACAAATGATGTCCTGATCTACACACAAAATACTAGTTTCTCTTTCTAGCTCTAGTCTTGAATCACTAACTATGTATGAGAGCTTTCTAACTGAATGCCCTGTAGGCATCCTAAAGTCAAGTTGTCCAAAAGAGAACTTATATTTTTACTTCCCAGTGGGACAAGTTAAATTTTATTTCTATGAGGTGGCCCTTCATATACTTGAAGACAACCAAGGAATCACAAAATAATAGAATCATAGAGTTGAAAAGGACTTCAGAGCTCATGTGGTGGATGATTTATAGTAACTGAGGAAATACATTCTGAGCTATGTGATTTATTAGCCAAGCAGCCTTGATAAGTGGGTCAATGAACTCTCTAGTCAGTCCAAAGACTCTGAATACAGAATGAGAGATTTTTCTGAATCAAAAACAATTAAAGGAAAACAATGAACAATATACAGGAAACAAAATTAGGTAATCTGATTTCCAATTGGAGGAAAGATTAGGGACTTTCCAAGTTAAGATGGGGGAAGTGAGTATGGATTGAGTTGGAAGGAACCACCTAAGTTTAAAGATCTTTCTTTTCCTAGAATTGAGAAACGTTAATTAATTATATCCGCCTACATTTGTGAAATAATAGATGACTAATAGTATCTAGTTAGTTTCTCCAATGATGGAGACAAATGCAGAAGAAGTCTTGTCATATGAGTAAACTACAATCTAGGTGGATAGAGACAGAAAATAGATGAGTTTGGGAATTTGATTATAAGCCTGCCATAGGGGTATGGTATAACCATGTTAGGAGATTTTAAATATCCAGATATTTACACATTTACTCTTTGCCCAAAGCTAAAGAGGAAATAATTTCTTGACCTATCTTAATGATAATTTGGGCCTTCAAAAGGTGGAGGAGCCAAAAAGGGGAAGCTTTATTCTGGATCTGATTCTTATAGACAGGAACTGGTTGCTAGAGAAGAAATAACAGAAATCTTGGGGAAGTGACCACACCATATTTGAGTATATAATAAAGAAAGAAAGAGAGGGAAGATGGGAATTGTCTAGCATGAATCTAGATTTGATAAAGCAAATTCCAAAGAGCTTAAAGAAAATGTAAGAGCTTGTGAACTGAATTTCTACAGGAGAAGACATCCCAGGATAAATGGTAGGCTCTCAATAACAAATTATGAAGACAAGAAGAGAAATGATTTAGATGGGAAAGAAAAAGGAGAGTCAACTGAAGAGATTGAAGTGAATGCATAGGGAATTCATCACCCACAAACCCACTCCTCTTGCACACTTCCCTTTAACTTCCCTATTAACATCTAGGACAAACAACAACAATGACATCCCCATCCTCTCAAATCATCCAATTTTGTACTTTTGGTATCTCCCTCATTTCCTCCCTCTCATTCATCACATATCCAATCATTTGTCGAATACTATTATTTCTAACTTCTCAACATCTCTTATGTATGTCTTCTCTCTTCCATATATCTACTTCAAGAAAATATCCAGTACAAGTCTCATTTCAGTATTTTCCTACCTGATCTTCCTTCTTCAAGCCCCTTCTCACTCCAGTCCATATTCCCTACATAGTCAACAAAGTGAGTCTCCTAAAGTACAGATCTAATCACATCATTCTGCGACTCAGTAACTACTGATGGCTCCCTAGTACCTCTGGGATAAATTAAAACTTCAGTTGTTCATCCTTTATTCTCAAAAAGGACCAATGACAACACTTGACTTGCTTGTGAATTGGATTTAAGGTAGGCAGGGCTATGCAAAATCATCAGTCTCACTTTCTTCCAGTCATCAAAGTCCAGTGGCAAGACAAAAATCAAGACAATTGACAATAAAATAAAATTAAAACTCCTCTGTTTGACATTTCATTGCCCTTAAGCATCCTCCTCTACTTTCTTTTTTTCTCCAACATTTCATAATGCTTTTATGTAAATTGATCATATGCTAGTACATAAAAGAAACATAAGTAAGTGTGAAAAGCCAAATATAATTAAAAAGCTGTTTGTAAGTGCCAATACAACAAAAATAGAAATGAATAAAGGAAATATGAACAAAAGATACAAACCTAAGTGGAGATTAAATAGTGACATATTATCTGACTCATTCATTATATTTAATAAGTCCCAGAAGTAATAAATATTTTAAATATAATTACAAAAATGAAATAATATACCAAAACTTATTGGACACAGCTAAGGTAGCCCTCTCAGGAAAATTTATTTCTCTGAAAACTTAAACATATAACTATCCTTCTCTACTTTAAAAAATTATTTTTTTAGTCTTTTTTATTGAAGTTTTTTATTTTCAAAACATATGCAAGGATAATTTTTCAACATTGACTCTTGAAAAACCTTGTGTTCCAATATTCCCCCCTTCCCCTCAACCCTTCTCCTAGATGGCAAGTAATCCAATATATGCTAAAGATGTTAAAATATATGTGAAATCCAATATATGCATACATATTTATACAATTATCTTGCTTGCACAAGAAAAATCAGACCAAAAAGGGAAAAAAATGAGAAAGAAAATAAAATGTAAGCAAATAACAACAATAAGAGTGATAATGCTATCCACACTCAGTTTCCATACTCTTTTCTCTCTGGGTGCAGATGGCTCTCATCATCACAAGATCATTGGAATTATCCTGAATCATCTAATTGTTGAAAAGAACCACATCCATCAGAGTTGATTTTAAGCAAATTTTAATCCAACTATTATACAGACTTTAATGTGTCTCCTAGAGAGAATGGAATACACACACACACACACACACACACACACACATGTGTGTGTGTGTGTCCATAAAAACACAGACCTAGAGTTGGAAAAGATTTCGGTTGTCACTGAATGCAACCTCCTTCCTGTTATAGATGTGGAAATTGAGGCCACTGGAAGGTAAAAAAAGAAAATAAAAGATTCTTTGGCTTGTAAATTGGAGATTTCCCTGCCAACCTGGAGTTTATAAACAAGGATTTGGGGGTGCTTAAAGGAACCCATTGGTAGTAAAGGGCCTGGCTTATTTTGTGTAATTACAATGGCTTTCTTTTCAATAATGCTCTAAGATTTACAAACACCCTGGATCAACTCTGTTCAGTCAGACAGTCAATCATTGCTCATTTCTTAGCTGTGACTATATCAAGCACTATGCTAAGCTCCGGGAATATACATTCATTGATTCATTCATTTATTTTTTTGCTGAGGCAATTGGGGTTAAGTGACTTGCCCAGGATCACACAGCTAGGAAGTATTAAGTGTCTGAGGTCAAATTTGAACTCAAGTCCTCCCGACTTCAGGGCTGGTGCTCTATCCACTGCGCCACCTAGCTGCCCCAAGCTCTGGAAATATAAAGGCAAAATACAGCCCCTGTTCTCAAGGAATTCCCAACAGAATAGGGGAACCAACATGCAAACATCTATGTACAAACGACCTATTCTCAGGATACATTTATTTATCTTCATTTTGCCAAGAAGGAAACTAAAACTTGGTAAAGTGAAAAGTTGATAAAGAGAACAGTGGATAAAGCATCAGAACCCTGAATTCAAATCCTCCCTTAGGCATTTATTAACTGTGTGATCCTGAGAAAGTCACTTATTTCAACCTCAGTTTTTTTCAACTATAAAATGTATTTGTTGATTTCTAAGATCCCTTTTCTAGCTCTGTGAGCCTATGATAAGTGGAGCAGCATTTAGGGTTACACAACCAGGAAGTGTCATGGTTAGAATTCATACCCATATTTCCTGACTCAGTTGACTAAATAAGCTGAGAGTGAGTGCGAGTTAGGGGCCAGCTGAGCCAGAAGAACAGAGCAGCAACAGCCCCCAGAGGGTTAAGCCCTGGGTCTCCTTCCTAGTGAGGAGGGGGGTATTCCCAGATATCTGTGTCCCTCAGGGACATAATTTGTCAGTCAGCTAAATAGCATTTATTAAGCTCCTACTGTATGACAGGCATTATAGTAAGCATAGGAATGGTAAGTAGGGTGTGGGATGCTCAAAGAGCACATAGTATGCTGTTTTGTTCATCCTTCATTTTCATATAAAGCTTTTTATTTACAAAACATGAGTGACCTTTCAACATTGACCTTTGCCAAAAAAAAAAAACCAACCTTTTTTTTTTCCCCAAGCTTTTCCTTTGATTCTCCCCGCCCGGCGAGGGGGGGGGGGGGGGGGGGGGGGATATACCATAATTTATTCCGGTTATTACCAATACAGTTCCTGTATTCATATCTATACAGTTATCTTACTGCACAAGAAACATCAGATCTAGAAAGAGAAGAAGAAGAAAAACAATCTAAGAATGAAAACAAAATGCTTGGAAATATTCACAGAAAGCGTTAAAATGCTGTGTTGTGGTTCACTCTCAGTTCCCACAGGCCTCTCTCTGGATGTATATGACTATCTTCATCGCAGAACAACTGGTTTGAATCACATCATTGTTGAAGAGAACCATGTCCATCAAAATTGATCATCATATAGTCTTGTTGCTGTGTATAATGTTCTCCTGGTTCTGCTGATTTCACTCAGCATCAGTTCATGCAAGTCTCTCCAGGCCTCTCTGAAATCCTCCTGTTGGTCATTTCTTACAGAACAATAATATTCCGTAACATTCATATACCATAATTTATTCAGCCATTCTCCAATTGATGGGCATCTTTTCAATTTCCAGTTTCTTGCCACTACAAAAAGGGCTGCCACAAACATTTTTGCACATGTGGGTCCCTTTCCCTCCTTTAAAATCTCTTTGGGATATAGGCCCAGTAGAAACACTGCTGGGTCAAAGGGTATGCACTTTTTGATAACTTTTTGAGCATAGCTCCAAATTGCTCTCCAGAATGGCTGGATCCGTTCACAGTTCCACCAACAATGTATCAGTGTCCCAGTTTTCCCACATCCCCTCCAACAGCTATCATTATCATTTCCTATCATTTTAGCCAATCTGACAGGTGTGTAGTGGTATCTCAGAGTTGTCTTAATTTGCATTTCTCTGATCAATAGTGACTTGGAGCACCTTTTCATGTGACCAGAAATAGTTTCAATTTCTTCGTCTGAAAATTGTCTGTTCATATCTTTTGACCATTTGTTAATTGGAGAATTCATCCTTCATTTTCAAAGAGACTCAATGACATCCTGGGTGAAGTCTTGACTTTTCAGTGAATTAGATTTGAGTGAGACAGTGTTGCCTGAAGTTATTAACCTCACTCTTCCACAGACATCAAAGTCCAATGGCAGACAAAAGTCAAGATGTTGGGATGACCCAGACACAGTGAATAACCTTGGTGTCTTCAAGCATCCCCCATTCTTCCAGGAAAGGCTTCATAAGCTTGGGGGTAGACATCCCCCTAATTCATCAACAGGTGTGAGACCTGTTGATTCCCTTCGAGCTTAGCCAATGTGCCAAGATGGTTTCCTGGCATGTGACCACTGCATACACTATAGCTTCTCGGAGCCACAGGTGAGAGCTGAGTGAAGGTGGGCACTAAATGTGGATGAGCAGCCCTCCCACCAGAGATGCTAATCCTCCCTAAACAGATGGCAAGATTCTGGTCTCTCTGGAACTGATCAGCACCCACTGGGCTTGTTTCTGATGTTTCACCCCTAAAGATGAACTGACTCTTTGATTCACCAGGATGACTGAGAGGGATCCTAAAGCAACTTGGAAAAATAAAAAAAGAAGGAGCAGAAGGGATCATCAGGCAGTATCCCTATAATTTGAAGGTTAGACAATAACATCTTGGTGTGGACTTCCTGTACTTCTAGTGCATATACCTGCTGAAGTGGGAAGGGAGGAATTTAGTTCTCCTCTCTAGGCTATAATTTCCAGAATGGATAGGTGTCCTTTGATCCTTTGCCTTTAAGTGTCCAGGCAACTTTGCTGATCCTTTGGGGGGACCCTCAGACAAATGAAGAGAGAGACAAAGAACCTCAGGGTTAGAAGGTATCTCAGTGGTCTTTAATCTAATCCCTACTTGATTTTCTTTAGAACATTTCAAAAAAAAAATAGGTAGCCATCCAATGTTTGCTTCACTCACACCCTACTCTCCCGCCATCCATGGCCTCTTGCATCCAATGGCATTGGCCTCCTGGCTGTTCCTCAAACAGGACTCTCCCTTTTTCAACTCCAATAATTTTCCTCGGCTGTCCCCCATGCCTGAAACTATCTCCTCCCTCCTCTCTGCCTCTGAACTTCTCTGGCTTCTGTCAGGTCTCCTCTCCTACAAGTCTTTCCTAATCTTCCCTCATGCAAATGCCTTTCCTCTACTGATTCTGTATATCTGATAAGTATCTGGTTATTTGCGCGTTCTCTTGCCCATCAGACTGGGAGTCTTTTGAGAACAGGGTTCAACATGCATTTTTCTTTGTGTCCCGACGTATAGTAAGTGCTATTGGAGAGCCCTACTGGTTAGGAATTCTTGATTGAAACAAGCTTCAAGCTATCCCTGTGCAATTTCTCTTTCCCTCCCCCCTGCTCCCAGCTCTGCCCCTTAGGGCCAAACAGAATCTCCCTGGTTAGCCAGCTATCTTGTACCATCTTGTATTATAGTTACTGTATGGCTCATGACTCCCTCATAATCATAACTCCCATTTCTATGGCATGTCAAGGTTTACAGAATGTATCCCTTACAAAAACCCAGTGTGAAGTAGAGAATGGATCTTACTGACCCCTTTTCACAGATGAAAACTGAGTTTCAGAGAGGTGGCCAGAGCTTGTCCAAGACCACACAGTCCTTAAATGCCAAAGCAGGGATTCATAGTATCCTAGAGGTAGAATTGGGAGGGACCTTAGAGGCTATACAGTCAGAATTCCCTCATTTTACAAGTGAGAGAACTAAGGCTCAGAGAGGTCAAAAAAATTTGCCTAGCAATACAGTTTTTAAGTTTCGGAGTCAGAATTTAAACTCAAGTCTCCCTGACTGCAAATCCAGTTGCTTTTCTCACTATACCATTAACGGACTTTCTATGTTTCTCTCTGTCTCTCTCTGTGTATGTTTGTGTGTTTCTCTGTCTCTGTCTGATTCTTTCTATCTCTGACTCTGTTTCTCTCTTTCCCCTTCTGTCTCTATTTCTATCTGTCTCTTTCTCCTTCCCCCTTTCTTTCTCTGTCTGTCTCTGTGTATGTCTGTCTCTCTCGCTATGTCTGTCTTTCTCTATGTCTCTGTGTGTCTCTGTGTGTGTCTCTCTCCCTCCCTCCCTCCCTCTTCTCCTCTCTTTCTGTTTCACTATCTCTATCTGTGTCTTTCTCTCTGCAAATTTTTTAATCTGTCCTCATGATTTCATCAGTTCAAGGAAACTCTCATTGTAGAAACTCCCTCCACCTGCAGACACACACATAACCCGCCTCCCTTCCTTTCCCATTCAGATTTCTACTTTTTACTCTTGCTCTGGAACCATAACTAAATTAATGGCATTCCATCACTGGAAAGAACGTGTCAGGCTCCTGCCCTCTGGTTCACAAACCTTGTGACTACCTTGACCAAAGTTCCCTTCCCTGGTCACTCAGCAATCTCCAGTAATGTTGTATTCCTTCCAGCAAACTGAGACTTGTTAAAAACCTTAGCGTGAAAGGTCTCCCACTGCATCCAGGACCATTTCCATCTATATCCCACCACTGGATCCAAATGATTCCAGAGGAGAAAGTGAGGCTGGTGACTTTGCAAAGTCTTCCCTCACTTCCATCTAATTCACTTGCCTCTCTGATATCGTGGTTTTCTTGGAGAATGAAGGACAAACAACAAGAAGTAAATAAGCTGCTCAAGAGCAGACATTGTATCACTTCAGTATTGTTTCCCCAGCACTTAGCACAGTGACTGACAGATACATAATAAAGACTTGATAGAATTGAAGTAGAGCATTGTCTGGGACACTTAGAGATTAAACAATTTGCCCAACAGATTGCACAACCAGCATGGATTAGAGACGGGGCTTGGACTCAGGTATTGATAACCCTGAGGTAGCTACGTCGTGTAATGAATGGAGTGTTAAGACCTGGATACAAATCTAGCCTGAGACACTTCCTAGTTGTGTGACCCTGGGCAAATCACTTTACCCTGTTTGCCTCAGTTTTCTTATTTGAAAAAGGAACTGGGGAAGAAAATGGAAAACCACACCAATATCTCTGCCAAGAAAATCTCAAATGGGGTCATGAAGAGTTGGACTTCACTGAAATGACGGAACAACATGGCCAGGGTTATTTTTAACATCAAATGGTGTTCAATAAATACTTGTTCTCTTCTTCCTTCCTCCTCCACTAACCATTGTGCAAAGACTGCCTCCCACATTATTATTACGAAAACTACTTTTATGTGTCTAATGTCTTAGCTAGACTGTGAACTCCATGAAGCAGTTACCAAGTCTTTTTTATTTAAACTTTGAATATTCTCCACTCCTAACAGTACATAAAACAGGCATTGAAAAAATATGAATTAAATTACATTGAATGAAATAAAAGAAGAAATCACAAGCCAAGAGAGAAAGAGAGAGAGAGAGAGAGAGAGAGAGAGAGAGAGAGAGAGAGAGAGA
>JAJPUD010001117.1:343586-383653 GCA_023553655.1 Myrmecobius fasciatus | reverse complement strand
GAGAGAGAGAGAGAGAGAGAGAGAGAGAGAGAGAGAGAGAGAGAGAGGAAAGGAGGGAAGGAGAAAAGGAGAGAGACAGACAGAGAGACAGAGAGAGACACAGAGAGACAGAGACAGAGAAAGAGACAGGAAGAGAGAGACAGAGACACAAAGAGAAACAGAGAGGAGACAGAGAGACAAGAGATAGAGACAGAGAGAGGAAGAGACAGAGAAATAGAGAGACAGTGACAAAGAGACAGAGAAAGAGGGAGAAACAGAGAGGAGACAGAGACAGAGAGAGAGGAGAGAGAGACAAGAGTTAGAGATAGAGAGAGGAAGAGATACAGAGACAGAGAGAAGGAGAAGTGAGAGACACAGAGAGACAGAAAGATAGAGAGACAGAGAGAGATAGAGAGACAGAGAGACAGAGAAAGAGAGACAGACAGAAAAAAAAGACACTGAGAGAGACACATATTCACACACAGAGATATGGAGGGATAGATAGATGATGAATGAATAGCTAGCTAGTTAGATGATGGATGGATAGGCATATAGACAGATAGACAGATGAATAGATAGATAGATAGATAAGCAGTGTAATAGAAAATCCCTCCCTGGACCAGGGTCACTTGGCCTTTAAGTTTTGAAGTGAAGGTTCAAATTCAAATCTTCCTGGCTCCTGGTTAGGGGACCTGGATGGTGGCCCCAAAGCCTATTCATCTCAGGACCTTTGGCAAGTACCTCCCTTTCCCTGGACCTCAATCTTCTTCTCTGCAAAATGGAACCAATAATCTCTACTCTGTCTTCCTCACAAGCTTGCTAAGAGGAAAAGCTTCTTGGAAGCTGTAAAAACAAAATATATATAAAAATCAAGGGATTGTTATTATTAATTAGCATTATAGGAGATCAAAGACAGGACAGTGGCCTGTGGAAGAAACCTTCTCCTGTTTGGCCCCAGAGGGGTAGAACTAGCAACAAAGGGGCAGGGAGGATGTAATGAGGTAGCTACAGAGGTAGATTTAGTCTCAAAGTTGGGAAAAACTTCCTCAGGATGAGAGCTGCTCATGTGTGAACTGCTCCAAAGTAGAATGATCTGCCTCTGGAGATACTGAGTTTCCCACTATTGGGAGTACTTATCAGAGAGATGTGTTAAAGGGAATTCTTCCTCAACCACAGTTTCCTCATCTGTAAAATGGAAGTAATAATACACTAATCTCACAGGACTATTTTAAGAATCAAAGAAGATAATGTCTCTGTAATATACTATCTAAAAGTGAGCAATGATTACCTTCTCCCTCACTTTTCCCTGTCTTCCCTCCCCCTCTGTGAATGTTAAAATTGGATTTTACTTGTCCCAGTTTATATTCCCTTCGACCGAGAGACTTCAATTTAGGCATAAAGGGACTCAGAATTTCCACTCAAGCTCCTTACTGGGTCCATAGTATGTGAACAATAATAATAATAATAACAACAATTTAAAAAAAAGATGAACGTGAAACAATTTTTGCCCTCAGAAAGCTTATGTTCTTTTAAAAGAGATAACACAGACAGAGAAAAGTAAATACAAGGTATATTCAAAGGAAATGCAAAGTCATTTTAAGACAGAGACAGAGCCCTAATAGCTGGGTGGGGGGAGTAGGCAAATTCTCATATAGGAGTGACATCTGAGCTGCTTTGAAGATAATTAGGGATTAGGGGCAGCTAGGTGGCACAGTGAATAGAGCACCAGCCCTGAAGTCAGGAGGACCTGAGTTCAAATTTGGCCTCAGACACTTAACATGTCCTAGCTGTGTGACCCTGGGCAAGTCACTTAATCCCAATTGCCTCAGCAAAAAAAAAAAAGACAATTAGGGATTTTCTAAGATCAAGGTGAGGAGTGAACCTTTCCAGTTTCATAGGCCTTGAAAGAGTTCTTCTGGTCCGTATCACCCCAGAACCAAATAAAAATCCACATGTCAAAATTAATACTGATAGTAAATAGCCTACTTTTCTATAATTCTTTATAATTTGCAGAATGACAGGTCAAGTATTCATTAAGTGCCTACTATGCATCAGACACTATGTATATATTATCACATTTCGTAGAATGTTTCTACAACAATCCATTAAGTCAAGCAATGAAATGGTTATTATCCCCATTTTACAGATGAGGAAACTGAGGCTTGCCCAAATTTGCATTTGTTAGTAAGAGGTTTAGTTGAGATTGAGCTCTTGCCTCCAAGTCCGGGGCTCTTTCCTGTAGAGCCCACTGCCCAGAAACACTGATTGAGAACATGTGGGATGATAAATGGGAAGTTGGATTTAGACCAAAAGACCTGCTTCAATTCTAGGTGCTGTTACCTATTGGCTGTGAGACTTGGTCAAATCACTCCCCCTTTCTGCACCTCAGTTTCCTCATCTGTGTGAAGCAGAATAGTTTGTACAAAAGGCACTGGGTTCAAGTCCACCTTCTGCCATTTAACATTTGTGTGATCTTGAGCATAAAACACTTCTGTAAACCATTATTTCCTTAACTTTAAAATAAGACAGTTGGATTAAAAGACATCCAAGGTCCATCTCAGTTCTCGATTTATGATCCTATGAGTTGAAGTCAAATTCGGAGTCCTCCACCAGATAGGCGGCACAATAGAGTGTGCACTGGACCTGAAGTCAGGAAGCCTTGAGTTCAAATCTAGCCGAATGACCCTGGGCAAATGACTTCACCTCTGTCTGTCTGCCTCAATTTCCTCAATGATAAAATGGGAAGAATAATAGTGCCCACCTCCCAGGGTTGTCATAAAGACAAAAATGAGATAATATTTGTAAAGTGCTTAGGACAATCTCTGACATATAGTAAGCACTTAATAAAAATTTGTTTTCCATTCTTCCTTCCTATATGATGCTCTTTGCTTCCCATCTGTAAAATGGATAGGGATTCAATGGCCTTCCCGGTCAACTTGTAGCTCTATGTCTGGATATTGACATCCTAGGATGTCAAAATTTCCTTTCAACTCAAAGTCCCATGACCCACTAATTGGGTGATGTCAGATAAGATCACTCAACCCCCTCATTTTACAGACCAAGTAAGAACCCTGATTTAGCAACCTAGAGGACAGGGATGTCCGAGATATTAGGTTTTTTCTCTTCTATTATTATATTTTATTTATTTTTTTAATAAAACTTCTTATTTTCAAAACACATGCAAAAATAATTTTCAACACCACCCTTGTAAAACCTTGTGTCCAATTTTTTCCCCTCCCTTTTCCCCCCACTCCTCTCCTACACTGGCCAATTGACCTTGAAAAACACTCACTGGTCTTCCTCCCCTTTCCTATGCTTTTACTTTTCTAGGCTGATGTTCACCCATTATGGTCCAGTTCAAGCCCACATTCTCCATGAAGCCTTCACTGACCATCCTCAGCCAATAGAGATGTTTCCAAACTCTCTTAACGTCCGAGCCATCTTTATAACATGGTCTAATGCTTCCTTATTCTCCAATGATCCCCCACGGGCCGACCTTCTCTCCCTAGACAGACTGAAGCTTCTTGTCAAAAGGACTGGAAAGAGCACTGGTATATGCTGTGGGGGAACAGAGGCTCAAGTCTCAGCTCTATCACTTTCTATCTTATGATTTGAAGTTAGTCACTTAATTTGGATGGATCTCAGTTTCCTCCTCTGAAAAATAAAAGAATTGAACTCAATGAGTTCTAAGGCCCCTTGCAGTTCTAACATCCTGTAGCTACATGATTTAATAGCTGAGTAACCCCAGGCAAGTCATGTCACCTCTCTGAGACTAATGTCTCATCTTTAAAAGGGGATAATGATACTTTCCTATTTTTTTTTTAACAAAACGCTTTGAGATCCCACTGAGTCATCCCAAACAAAGGGTCATGTTCTGAATGCACTTTGGAAAGCACTCTTTAAGGATGAGAAAACAAGAATTAGCCAAACAGCTGCCTTCAGATTGGGAATTCTGAGTTGGATTGAGTCACATCTTACACCTCCATTTTTTTTTTTAGCACACTGATTATTCTCTAAATCAGCAGTTCTCAAAATGAAGCCTTAGGGCTCCCTAAGACTCTTTTGGAAGGATTATTGGAGTCAAAGCATTTTCTATAATAATACTAAGATGTTTTCATTTCTAATATGGTAAATATCAATAGATATAATCCACATAAATAAAAGCTCTTTAGGAGATTCAATTGGGGTTAAGTGACTTGCCCAAGGTCACACAGCTGGTAAATGTCAAGTGTCTAAGGCCATATTTGAAGCCTTCAATAATTTTTAAGAGGGAAAAAGGATTTTGAGAACTTTGAGAAATGCTGCTCAAAGTGGTTCAAGGATTGTTGTGAGGAAAGAGGTATTTGAAAGTACCACTATGGAAAAACTGGGACTGAAGGCGGGATCTGAGTTCAAATCCTACCTTATGCTAGCTATATAATCCTAGCCAAGAAACTTAACCCCTCTTAGTCTCACTTTCCTTATCTGTTAAAAGGGGATATTGGGGCAGCTAGATGGCACAGTGGATAGAACATCAGTCTTGGAGTCAGGAGGCCCAGAGTCCAACGTAACCCTTACTAGATGTGTAACCTTGGGCAAGTCACTTAACTCCAATTGCCTCACCAGATAAACAAAAAAAAATAATAAAAGGGAATATTAATAACTTTTAGGTCTTAGGGTTGTTATGATAATCAAATGAGATGATAGATAAAGTACTTTGGAAATCTTAAAGCAAAGCTTCTTAAACTGTGGGTCACAACCCCATATGGGATTGCATAACTGAATGTGGGGGTTGTGAAAAATGTGGCAACAATAAAAGTTATCAAATAATCCACCAACATTTAATTTTTTATATGAAAATAAACCAGCAATCCATCTCATTAATATGCTAATTTGCTTTCATCTTTAATAAATGGTGAAATTACATGTATACCAAAGAATTATTTCAAAATAACTTTCATTATTTCTTATCAGTAAATGTTTGATTTGTATACTTATTTTCTATATCTATGTGTAAAAATTTCTTCAGTGAAAAAGAGTTGTGATTGGAGAAAGTTTAAGAAATCTTATTCTATAGCCAGGATCTAATCCTGTCAAAAAAATGAAATTAAGTAGGCGTTTGCTTCTGATGAAATCATGCTGATCCTTTGTGATCACTGATTCCTTTTCTAAATATCCATCAACCATCCCTTTAATAATACTTCCCAAAGTTTTGCCAGGAACGAACTAGCCCACAGTTTACAGGTCCCAGGCTCTTAGTCTCTTCAAAATGTGCTCTCATACCTGGAGGGTGGGCAGCTGGGGAGCACTATAGTGGATAGAGCACTGGGTTTGGAATCAAGAAGACATCTTCATAAATTCAATCCTTCTTAGACATTTACTAACTGTGAGACCCTGGGCAAGTCATTTAACCTTGTTTGTCTTCATTCTTCATTTATAAAAACGAAGAGAAGGAAACCACCCTAGTATCTTTGCCAAGAAAACCTCAATGGGGTCAAAAATAGTTAAGAATGATTGAAACAACCCAACAACAATCTAGAGGACAGCTGGGTGACACAGTGGGCAGAGTGCTGGGCCTGGAGTCAGGAAGACCTGAGTTCAAATCTGGCCTCAGACATCTACTAGTTGTATAACCAAGGACAAGTCACTTAACCTATGTTTACCTCAGTTTCCTCATCTGTAAAATGGGGATAATAGTAGCGCCTACTTGTTATGAAGATCAAACGAGATAATAATTGTAAAGTACTTAGCACAGTACCTGGCACATAGTAAGCATTATATAAATATTAACTACTGTTATTATTAATTATTGCTCAAATCTTATACTGAGACCTGCTCTCAAGGTCATTCTTTCCTCCTCCCTCCCCAAGCAAAGTCTTCCTTTCTTTGAAGCCCAAGAAATTTCTGCAGTGGTTTTATAGGATTAATAAACCCTATAATATATATAATATAATAAGCCCATTTTATCCAGCAGTCTCATGAGGTATAGAGTGGTATTCAAAGTTCCCTAACTGCCAATTTTGGGCTTTTTTTTTACACTATGCTGAATCCTGCCCCAGCTAATTTGCACGGGAGAACAAGTAGGCTGCTAGACAGATGTCCACTCCCATGTCAGTAGCTTGGTGACATAGAAAGAGAAACCAGAAGGAAAAGCGTTGAATTCTGGATCTGCCACTTTACAAACAGAATTATCAAGGAGAAAGTTACGTAAGTGCCCACTGATTGAGAAACTCACATGTGAAAGACATACTCATTATAACATGCCCTACAGATTACCAGGGTGACTCTTGTTCTCTCTGTGCCTCAGTTTCCACTTCTGTAAAACAGAGATGGACATTTGAATGACCTCTAAGATAACCTTGGCTCCTTTTGGATTTCAAGAAAGAAAGGGCAAGCTTTGCTCAAGTTTGCCCCCATGACCAACCCCCAGAATCTACCTTTCCAGGACACAGGTTAGTGAAAAGGCTACCTGATGGAAAGGAGGCAGCTAGATCAGGTGAGTAAGGAGCCTCTGGGCACAGCCTCAAGTACCTGCCTCAGGTCTCCTACCCTCAACTTCCTTCCCAACAAGAACTTCTCTTGCCATGATGGGTTGCCTCTGCTGAACTTTGCTGGTTGTTCCCCCCACCCCATCTCCCAGAAGAAATCGGTGAAGGTTATTTCCCCTGCTCTCAACTTTAGCTCTTAGAACAAACAGGAAGAAGCTGCCATTACAAAAGGTGCTTTTCTGTGGACCCGCCAAGAGCAGGCTCCTCACACCTTCTCTACCCAAATCACTGCCCACATGGCTCTGCGACCAGTCTGCCCTCCTCCTTTCCAGCTGCAACCAGTCCTACCCCCAGAAGTCCTAGTGGCAGAAGGTAAGAAAATCGTGGTATACTAGAAGGAGCACCGGACTTGAGCTGGGTTTGAGTCCTGGAGCCCTGCCATATACCAGCTTAGTGTCTCTTCTCAACACCTCAGTCTGATCATCTAAAAATTAACCCTAATAACAGCCCCCATTTATGTAATATTTTTAGACTGGCAAAGTGTGTTACATGATCTCCTTTGATCTTCCCCTGCAAGGTAAGATTTATTAGCCTCATTTTGCATTTGAGAAACTGAAGGTTAGAGAGGTTTGCCCAGAGTCCCAGAGCTAATAAGTGCTTGAGGAATGGTTAAGATAAACTGGATGGTCAGCCAAACCCTCCCTTCTAGCTCAAAGGATTCTGGGATGCCGAATTTCTCTGAGGCAGTTGCTTATCTTCCAAGACTCAAGTTCCTCATCTATAAAATGAGCACAAAAGTACTTGCACATGTAGAGGGAGCATCCTCTCCCTTCATTTTCCAAGAGCCAGATCAGGCAGAAGCTACCTTAGGGGTAAATGGAGTTCCCTTCTTCCTGGAACTCTACGAAGCCAATTGGAGGAGAGGCAGGACATATATCCCCACCAGTCCTCACCCAGGACATGGAGACCCCTCCACAATAGTGATTGTATGCTGCGATCTGTGAGAAAGGCCCCAGAGCTTCATAATGGACTTAGGAGAAGGACAAGCTCTGATCCCAGCAGGTCCCTGACTTGGACCCCCACATCAAAGCCAATCCCTGCCCATCTTTGGGGCTTTCAGACTCCAGGATCATCATTCTTGCCTCTGCCCTAGTTCCAAGCGATAACTCAAGCCAATTCTTCTCAAAAGTTCATGAAGGTTTGTTTTGTTTTGTTTTTAAGAAAATTGATTCTATTTCAAGAAAGGTAGAATGGAAAGAGATCCAGTCTGAGAATCAAAGATCTCATCTCCCACTCCAGTAAGAGCCCTGGGATCTTGCAGAAATCGCCTCCTCCCTGTTATCAGTGAGCAAAAACAGGACTGATCTTAGTGGGGTCTAAGATTCGGTCTCCTTTGATTTTCTAGGTTCTAGAGCCCATCCAGCATTAGCAATCTATATCCTGCTATCCCTCCTAGCTCTGACATTCTCTGTTCTAAGTTCAAAGACTAGTTCTGACTTCTGATGGTATAAGGAACTTTTCTGCTCTGATATTCTATTTTCCTATGATGTTGACATTAGTCAAAGCTTCCCGTTCTTGCTGGAGATGCAATTATTCTGTGGTTTGGCCACCATTCCTAGACCACAGCCCAGATGAGAATGGCTAGACCAAGAATTAATTTTTCTCATTAAACCACCACAGAGAAATGACTTTGATGAATCATCACCCCTCTTTCTCTTCATTTCCAACCTCCCCTCCCTTCTCCCCCCAGGAGCAGCAGGACCCCAATGTGGGGTGAGGGCTCCCAGGGGAAGGATGCAAACCAGCTTTCCAGAGAAAAGTCCACATCTCTTCTCCAGCTTTCAGACCCTCACTGGCCCAGTCCGGAACTCTTACCCATAAATATCCACCAGCGTTTCCACTCCTACCACACACACTGCACTGGTGGGATGCTCCAGGGACACTCGGACTATCCTCTGGAGGGACATGATAAAACCCCACCAGGCTCCAGCCAGCGTCCCCACTGCCCCAAAGACCAAGCATGATTCACTTAAAAGGCCAGGTTGGGGGCCAGGAACCCTCCTCTTATTTTTCAAAGATGGTAGTTCATTGGTCCATGCCTTCTCCCTCCCAGGAGCTCAGGCTCAGAATTGGCTGTAGGATGCTGTTCATTTACATATGAACCAGTTGCCCTGTGCAAGCTAATTATGCCCCTCAGGGAGCCAGCAGGTACCCGCCCAGAGATGCCTACGGTTGGAGCCTCTTGACTGGAGCCTCACTTGGTAGTGAACTTTTCTGTTCCTGACTGGGGTGGGGGAAAGTAGGGTGTGGTACAGAAAGTCAGGAGCCCCTAGACCAGCAGAACTGGGGGCACCGGAATGCTGCTGGCTTTCTCTTGGACCAGATGCTTCTGGAGGGCATATATGTCCAAGCAGCCAGTATACTCACAAATCGCAAAATTTATGAGTCAGAAGGAACCTTGGGATTTCTGGTCTGACCAGTCCCTGAACAGGAATCCTTTCCATCACACACTGGATATAGCAGCCACTCATTGCTCTAAGACTCCTACTGAAGAACAAACCCACTCTCTCCCCAAGGTGTCCATTCCACTTTTGGACACCTCTGATCCTTAGAAAATGTTCTTTATTCATTAAACCTAAGTCTGCTTCCTTAATTCTCTCTCCTTGGCCCTCTGGGGCCAACCAGGACAAAATTAATCAATCTTCCCTCTGATGGTCTTTCAAATACTGAGGACGGTTATCATGTTCCTCCAACTACTAATGTTCTCTTTCCCTCAACTATATTTTATTTATTTGGTATTTACAGCCAGGTCCCAATTCATGTGAATACTGAATCCTATATTCTATATCTATTCATATATGGGCATATTCTCTTCCTGGAGGGCAGAGATTTTTTTTTTATCCTTTTATCCCAAGAACCTACCAAAGCACATAGTAGATGCTTAATAATAATTATAATAAACTTTTCAATTAAGTGAGTCTCCCTCAGCCTTCCCAAGGCTAAGCATCCCAAGTTCCTTTAACTGATCCTCATATGGGATTCCCCCTAGTCCCCTCCCCATCCTGGCCATCCTTCTCTGGATATGTTCCATTTAGCCAATATCTTTTCTCAAATATGGTAGCCCAGAACTGAACTTCCAGAAGGCATCAGGACTGCTTCTTCCCCTCCTTCCGTTCTCTGTGGCTATCATATGTGGCTAGATTTATGCTAGCTTTTTTGGTTGTCTCATCACACTGTCAAACTTTTGAAGCCCACTCATACTCCAGCATAATCCAACTCTTGAGTAGCCACACATTCCCCTCCCATTCCTTGTGCTTGGGCAGTTGATTTTTGGACCCAAACATAGAACTTTACATTTGTTGCCATAATTTTTCATCTTTTCATTAGTAATGCATGTTAGCATCTTCTTGGTTGATTGTTAGAGTGGTAGAGCTGGAAGGGATAAAAAATATAGAATATTGATATAGATTAGGGGAACTTAATAATATAGAATACCAGTGCTTAAAGGACCTTATAATCCAATACTCTCCTTTTACAGATGAAAAAGAAACTGAGGATTAGAAAAGGAAAGGGACTTGCCCAAGACCTTACAGTAAGTTAGTTGCATAGCTATGATTAGAATTCAAATCTCCTGCCTCCTGGTCCAGCCTTTTTCCCACTGCACCATACCAGGCAGATACTTATACAGGGACTCTGCTCACAGTTTATCTGGCTCAATCTTTTATTTTATTTTATTTTTTTGTGTGTTTTTTTGTTTTTGTTTTTGCTGAGGCAATTGGGTTTAAGTGACTTGTCCAGGATCACAAAGCCAGGAAGTGTGAAGTGTCTGAGGTCAGTTTGAACTCAGGTCCTCCTGATTTCAGAGCTGGTGCTCTATCCATTACACCAACTAGCTGCCCCCTATGATCTGGCTCAATCTTAAATCAGTTTAAACAATCTCAGTTTTTTCAAGTGCAAAATGAATTTCTCAAGAATGGTCGTCTCATAACTCTGAGATACCACTACACACCTGTCAGATTGGCTAAGATGACAGGAAAAGATAATGACGAATGTTGGAGGGGATGTGGAAAAACTGGGACACTGATACATTGTTGGTGGAACTGTGAACGGATCCAACCATTCTGGAGAGCAACTTGGAACTATGCCCAAAAAGTTGTCAAACTGTGCATACCCTTTGACCCAGCAGTGTTTCTACTGGGCCTATATCCCAAAGAGATCTTAGAGGAGGGAAAGGGCCCCACATGTGCAAGAATGTTTGTGGCGGCCCTTTTTGTGGTGGCTAGAAACTGGAAACTGAAGGGATGCCCATCAATTGGAGAGTGGCTGAATAAATTATGGCATATGAATGTTATGGAATATTATTGCTCTGTAAGAAACGACCAGCAGGACGATTTCAGAGAGGCCTGGAGGGACTTGCATGAACTGATGCTGAGTGAAACGAGCAGAACCAGGAGATCATTATACACGGCAACAACAAGACTATATGACGATCAATTCTGATGGACATGGCTCTCTTCAACAATGATGTGATTCAAACCAGTTCCTATTGTTCAGCGATGAAGAAAGTCATATACATCCAGAGAGAGGCCTGAGGGAACTGAGTGTGAACCACAACACAGCATTTTAACACTTTCTGTGAATATTTCCATGCATTTTGTTTTCCTTCTTAGGTTGTTTTTTTTTCTCTCTTTCTAGATCTGATGTTTCTTGTGCAGTAAGATAACTGTGTAGATATGTATACATATATTGGATTTGTCATATAATTTAACATATTTAGCATGTATCAGATTACCTGTCATCTAGGGGTGGGGGTTGGGGGGAAGGAGGGAAAAAGCTTGGAACAAAAAAAAAGTTTTGCAAAGGTCAATGTAGAAAAATCACTCATATGTTCTGTAAATAAAAAACTTTTAATAAAAAAAAAAAAGAGTGATCATCTCAACTTCAGGTGCAAAGGTAAGCAGCAAATGGTTCCAAATGGCTAGAAAAGCTACTGGTTCTGGGTACAGGTTTGGAGAATTCAACCATCTGCAAGGCACCTTTCCCAATTCCTACCCTCTCCCTAGTTAGTACCTTCCCTGAGAGATTTTTATTATTCATTCATTTCAGTGGTATCTCAACCCATTTGAAACCTCTGTGTTTTTTCTTTGTTTGGGATTTTCTTGGTAAAGATATCCAAATGGTTTGCCATTTCCTTCTCCAGTTCATTTCACATATTAGGAAACAGAAGCAAACAGGGTAAAGTGACTTGCCCAAGATCCTTTAGAAATTATCTTTTATTTATACTATCTGTGTCTTAAATATATATGGTTATTTGTATGTTATCTGTCTCATTAGATTAGGAGATCCTTAAAGTCAGGGACTTTGTTTTTGCTTTTCTTTGTATCCCCACATGTGCCTAAAACACAGTAAGAACTTAATAAATGCTTGTTGTCTAATTAATCATTCCCTTCAGAGTGGACATTTGCTCAGTAGCCAGTAGGCAAGATCTGCCTCTCAAAAAATTGTGAAATAGGAGAACTTTGTCTTCATCATCCTCAATCTCCCTTTCCCATGTCCTAGTACTTCTTTGCCATCTCCCAGTCACCTCAAATCAATCAATCAAGAAACAGCTATTAAGAACGTACTATGTGCCAGTCACTCTACTAAGGATTGGGTATACAAAGAAAGACAAAATCAGTTTCTGCCCTCAAGGAGATTACAATCTAAAAGGGGAGACAACAAGCAGACGAATCTGCATGAACAAGTTATATACAGGTAAAGAGAAAATAATTATGAAAGGAAGACATTAGAATTAAGGGAGATCGGAAAAGGTTTCTTAGAGAAGGTGAGGTTTTGATTTAGAAGGGAGTGAGTTCCTGGAATTAAAACCAAAGTCTCAGGAGTTCTCTCCTGCAATCTTAAAATGATTAATTTCCAAACTCCTTAATCTACTAAGATATTTTAGTACTTGGGACCTGAAGGAAGTAAGAGAAACCAGGAGTCAGAACTGAAGAGGGAGAGCATTTCAGGCAGGGCAGACTCTGAAAATGCCCAGAGATAAGAGTCTCTTTGTTGGAACATCAAGTAAGCCAAGGTAATGGATCAGAGTGTATCTGTGTGGGGTATAAGGTAGAAGAAAACTAGAAACATAAGGTAGGATCAGGTTATAAAGAGCTTCGAATGCCAAACCAAAGACTTGCATTTGATCCTGGAAGTGATGGGGTGCCAATGGAGATCTCGTACTTGGACCTGCGGGTTAGGAATCTCACTTTGCTGGCCAGATGGAGGATTGCCAGTATCACCTCACATTACCTCAGGTGCTTAGTATCCTTACCACTCCCTCTGTGCTCCAAACCTATGCCAAGGAAAGGGAAAGCTAAATTATTTCATGTTAAAGTGCAAATGGTTGATAATCCAGCTTACTGCCCCTCTCTGGGAGATTTAAATTTTAACAAGGAGCAGAACTTTATAATAGGCCAGAGAATGTCTCAACAAGTTGTGGCTTGTGAACCACACAGTGGAATATTACTGTACCAAAGAAATTATGAGAATAATGAATACAGAGAAGCATGGGAGACTTATAGGAACTGATGCAAGGTCAAGTTAAGTGGAATCAGGAAAACAACATACAGAAGCATTGGGATTATATAAACACAAACAACAACAACAACAAAACAACTGAATCTAAATATCATGAAATTTTAATGACCAACCTTGATAACGGCCCCCAAAGAAAGGTAGGAGAAGGCACAGCTAGATGGTGCAGTGGACAGAGCACTGACCCTAGAGTCAGGAGGACCCAAGTTCAAATCACTCAGATATTAGTTGTGTGAGTCACTTAGCCATGATTGCTGAGAGAGAGAGAGAGGGAGAGGGAAAAGGAGAGGAAGAGGGAGAGGAATAAGAAGGAGAGGGAGAGAAGGAGAAAGGGAAAGGGAGAAGAAGAGGGAGAGAGAGAGGGAGGGAAAAAAGGAGGGAGGGAGGGAGAGGGAGGAAGGGAAAGAGAGGGAGAGAAAAATAGAGGGAAGAAAAGAGAGAAGAGGGGTAGAAGAGGAGGCAGAGGAGGAGAAGGCACTTCTCTACCTGTTCTTTGAAGAGGTAGGAAGACAATGGGTGTGGAACACAGACTATAATATCAAACTTTTTGGATGAGTTGGTTAATTTTGATGAAACTTTTCCCTCTTTCTTTTTCTTTGTTATAAGGCTCTCTGGGGGCAGGGGAGAAGAGATTATATTGGGAAAAATAAGTGATACAAAACCAAAAGATAAATGTTTATTTTTTTAAAAAGCCTTAAACTACAGAAATAGAAATCTTATGTTGGGATTTCAAGCACCAATGAGGCAGGCTCTCTCGGGATTGGGAGGCAGCAATGGCAGTGGTCTGGCTAAACTTGCCTTTCTTGGTATCAGCAGCACTTAGCACAGTGCCTGCATTAGTAAAAGTGCTTAATAAATGCTTATTGATTGGCTGACTGTATTTTCATCTAGTATCTTTCTCCCTGTCATATGACTGGAAGTTTCTTGAAAACAAGGAATCTGCCCTTTTTTCTTCTGTTCATCCCCAGAATTATGTCTTATTATATGCCAGAGCACATAGTAAATAAATAATGAGTAACTATCTGTGCTTGAAGCCTTCCTGACGCAGTAGAATGCTAGAGCTTTTGCTTTATTGATGTGTCCCTCCAGAAGGCAGAGTCACTTCCACACTACAAGGAGGGATCAGGAGAAGACTCTGTGGAGGGCATGGATGGACTGAAATGTGTCCCTCTTACGGGGACACCTAATGGATGAGATCAGGGGGAAATGTGAGTGTTCGACTATTCAAGGGATTGGAGTTAGAGCTGGAAGAGAATCCAAAAGTCAATTAGTCCAACATCTCCTCTCTCTCACCTCTCTGCTTATTTCACAGAAGAAAAAACTAAGGTACAAGAAGTGAAGCATTTAGCCCAAGGGTACCCAAATAAGAAATGGAAAAACCAGAACCTGGGTTCCATGACTCCAAATCCAACATTTTCCCCAATATACCCTTCTACTTTTGGCAGAAGGAGAGAGCTCTGGAAATGACTGGGTATTTGCCCAGCCTGCCCAAGAGAAATAGCCCAGCCCTTCAGGCCAGGGAGGAGAAAAGTTGCCCCAAAACAAAACAAACCAAAAACCTTAGGTCCCCTCTGAGATGGAGGAGATTAGCAGATGGAGGTTGGGAAGAGATGAAGAGGGAGGATCTACTCCTCCCATGATAATCATCAACAGGGTGGGACTCCCCTAGAGGGTAATGGGGCATGTGCCCAGGGTCCTGTGCAATAAGCTGCATACTTGGCACTTTGTGGATAATGGATGGGAAGGGGAAGGGAGAAAGAGAAAGTCTCAGCACAGCTCCGTGTGGTACCCTTGTGTAGAGATAGATTGGTGGAGTGGAAAGAGTACTAGATTTGTGGAGGTGGGTTCGGATCTCCGTTAGGACAAGAATTCAGTTTCATCACCATCTCCTATATTCTTCTCCTCCAAATTAATAGGTTGGTCTAGGTCTCTAAAGTCTAGATCTTATGATTCTAATTAAAAGAACACAAGACAGGAAGTCAGGTGAACCATTTACTAGTGGGCTGACCCTGGACAAGCTGGCTTCTCTGAGCCTTAGTTTCCTTATTTAGAAAATGAAGATAATCATAGTTGCAAGAGCCTGACATCACTCCTAATCTTAGACAAGTCTCTCAGCTTTTCCAAGCCTCAGTTTCCCTATCTGTAAAATGAGAGAGTTGGACAAGATGACCTCTGAGGAGTCTTCTGGCTCTGATTCTGTGATCCTGACTTGAAATCAAGAAGACTTGTATTCAGATCCTGACTCCAGTGCTTATATTAGCTGTGGGATCATGGGACAAATAATTTAGTTTCCTGACTGGGAAAATCAGGATAATGATGTAGTAGCTGCTTCATGGGATCATGGAGCTCCAATCAGATGTTTGTAAGGGACTTTGCAAATTTGAAAGCACCATATAAATGTTTACTGTTGCTGGCAGGGATGATAATAACAGCACTAAGCAATAAGTCAAGGAAATGATGGATTCTGCTCCCTGCAAATGGGGATAGTAGAGGGTTGAGTTGGGTTGGGAGGGAGGATATAGGAAAAGGGAAGTAGCATGGTGGGCACTGCCAAGTTCTTGTTTCCCACTCCCAAACCTCCTTGGGACACCCAATGGCTGACCCTGAGTTAGGTGAGTGTATTTATGCTTTTATTGACCACCTATGAGGTGGGGGCCAGGTTCTTGTTTTCCATTCCCAAACCTCCTTGGGACACCCAATGACTGACCCTGAGTCAGGTGAGTGTGTTTATGCTTTTATTGACCATCTAGGAGATGATGGGCAACTCAATGACCATCATCCTGCAACATTCTCACAATAGACTTTCAAAGGATCCCCACCAAGGGGGCATCCCAAGGTGACAGTCCAGGTCTGTGCTCTAGAGAGTGAGCTGTCCTCCCCCCTTCTCCTTCTTCTCTCACATGAATCATTGCACAGCTCTCCTGAGTCTTGGCATGGAAGTAGAGAATTCTCTGACAGAGGGCCTTTAGGGAAGATCCCAACCAATATATTCACCAGCTTCCCCACACCTTCAGATCCACGATGCTTTATGGTATCTCCTGGCTCCACTGGAACTCTTTCCTGACCAAAATCTGGGTTGTAGAATAAGGGTGGGGGATGGTGGGACTGGGGATAAGTGGGAATAAGGAATATTCACTGCAACATTAGGACTTGTTCATTTCCAAACTGGTCCCTGACCCACCAGCATCCCCAGGGGAACCACTAGTGGTCCAACAAAAAGTGCCCTGTACCAGAAGATTGGGATTCTACTCTCAACTGTGCCAAGAACTTGTTGTGAGACAATGGGCAAAAATTGGAGCTGAGGGATATGGATTCATTTCCTGTCCCGCACTTAATGTCCTGCATCTTTTTGAGGAATCCATTTAACCTGAGCCTCAGTTTCTATATCTATAAAATGAGGAGATTGGCAGGAGTTGGGGCAGAACATCCTGGCTTCCACTTGAGGAGCTGAGAATTTGTGAATTTTTTTCTTTCTAGACTTGTTTTCCATATCCATAAAATATGGGAGTGGAAGATGGAGAAGGAGGCAAATCAAACAACCTCAGTGGGTCTCAGTTTACTCATTTGTAAAAATGGAGGAGCTGGGCTAGATGACCTCGAAAGTTCTGGTCATCTAGACCCACCATCCTAAGATCCCATGGCAAGTGATCTCTCTCTTGTTCTGGGGGATAATACCAGACCGGTGCAAAAGTTTACTCCCTGGGCCACTGAGACCGAAACTTGAACTACATGCACAGTCCTGATGCAGAGACAGAGCAAGATCCTTTCCCCTCCCTACAGAATGAAGGACAGTTAGAAGGAATTAAGCCCCACCTTGTAAGATAAGTCAATGTGTTTCCCCCTTTCTGAATATTTGAACTCTCCATCCCTATGTCTCTGGAAGGATCTGCTTTAGTGGGAGGACAACTGGCCTTTGAGTCAAGAAATGTGAGTACAGATCTGGGCTCCATCTTGATTGTATGGCCCTGAACGAGCCACTTCTCTGCATTGATCCTTAATTCCCTCATTTCTAAAATGGGGAAGATAATCACCCCACCACTAACTGGGGTTTCCAGAGAAAGAGAAATGGAGCTGACTTCTTGTCATTCATGACTCTTCCATCTGAATCCCATGCCAAGAAATCCAGTCAATAGTTACAACAGTTCCAAGACTCAAAGCAGCCTGATCCAGAATTCCTGGGTCTTGGTAAATTCTTGGTCGTCAATCGGTGTTTCAGAACAGCAGTAGGAGCCCCCACAGACACGTGGAGGAGTGGAGATCAGGAAAGAAGTGAAATGATTCAAGCAGGACACATGATGCTTCAGCCTTGCCCCAGCCAGCTCTTCCCAGGACTCCCCAGCCTCACACACTGACCGGCTTTCTCCTCCAGATCAGCTGGGAGCACTCAGCACTTTGAGGCCGGAAACAGGCTGTGTCCATAATTAAAGGTTCCCCCCAATAAAGTAGCAATCACTGCCTGGGAATAGAGTTAGCTATTACAGGGATATTTTTGGGTCATTGTTTTTTGTAGGACCTTTCTCTTCATTCATCCAGTGGGTCAATCAGGGTGGAGAGAGAGAGAGAGACAGAGACAGAGAAAGATAGAGAGACAGAGAGACAGAGACAGAGAGAAAGATAGACAGAGACAGAGAGACAGAGACAGAGATAGAGGTGGACAGAGACAGAGACAAAGAGAGAGAGAGAGAGAGACAGAGACAGAGAAAATCTGAAATATCCATAGGGAGTCCACTGTGGGAGGAAGCGACTGGCTAGCCAGTCCCAGCCTCACATTGTTAAAATCTGCTGGATACTAGCTAAGACTAATACCTAGAATATAGGAGACCTAGAAGGTAGGAGATGTTGTAGTGGGGCAAGTGATAGGGACAATTAGGCTTGATGCTGGGGAAAAGCTTCCTAAAAATGAATTGTCCCAGAGAGGGCTGGCTTCAGGAGGTAGTATGCTCCCCTTTAGTAGATGAATTCAAGTAGAAGTCTCTGTAGATGACCCTGGTCATAGAGGAGATCTTTATTCATTCATTCTACATTAAGTTAGGTGAATTCTCAGGATCTCTCCAAATCTAGTAGTCTTTGGTTGTGTGATCCAGAGTCCTGGCTCTGCCATTATCTTGAGGTGTGATCTTGAAAGTCACTTCCCAATTCTGGACCTCAGTTCTTCTCTTGTGTAAAATGGGAACATTGAATCTTATCCAGCTCTAAGATTCCATGATCCCCCATGATCCTAAAACTGGGAAAATCAAAACACACCAGCTGATCCCATCCAGCTTGGCGGACACACACATACACAAACATACATACACAAATACACAAACACGCACACTGTGCTTGTCCATTTAGGTCTGGGATAGAACACAAGGACCATCAAGTTTCTTTGAGAAGGACCAATTGAACTTGTAGAGAAAAGGCAAAAAGGAGAACTCAGGGGAATGTCTTCATTGAAGACTGGATGGACCAGTTAATGTCATCCTTCTCCCAAAAAAAGGTGAAAAATCCCAAAGCTATCCTGGAATGATGGTTAGGGTGACTGGGGACCTATGCTGCAGGATGCTGTTGATGGCCTCTTTCCAAGATAGGTGGGCAATCCTCCTCCCCATGCTGATGTTCTTGGGAGGAAAATAAGGAGAAGATGGTGAGAGGGGATCCAGCTCAGGGAATCATGTTCCACCACTTAAAAGAAAAGGGCTTCCGCCGGACATTGGTGCCACAATGGATCTCGCCCATTAACACATGGTAGGATTGGTAATCATCAATGAAAGTGCACTTGAGTCCCAGTGGATGCAGCAAGTCCTGGACCTTCTGTTCTAGACAGCATTGCCCATTAATGATGGGTCCAAAGGGCTTGGGAATCCCCAAGAACTTCCCCAATACGATCATGTTTACCTATAATAGGAAGAGAGAGGGGAGGTGACATAGAGACTGTACTCAGAAGATAAGGATTCACCAGTTGAGTCTACCTTTGGGTTCAAGGTACTTAGTTTGGGATAATAAAGAGCAATGGACCATGACAGAGGAGACCTGGGTTCAAGTCCCAGTTCTCCTACATTTAACATGTGTAACGTGCAAGCTGCTTCCCTTTCCTGGACCTGTTTTCCCAACTGTAAAATTGAAGAGCAGGACCAGCTCTGTCAGTGAGACTCTCTCTCCACTTCCGACCTCTGAATATTCCCAGATAGTTTCCTAGTGGAATCTAGACTTGAATTCCATAATGGACTCCCAGACTCAGGTGATAAGATCAGCTCCCAGCCCCTCCCAAGAGTGACACACTCACCAGACCTTTGGATTCCCAGTGAGATCACATCACCAGATCTAGCTAGTCAGCTCCCCTTTGCTAATTAGGGCCTCGACAACAAAAGGCAGCTCAGTTTCCCAAGCAGGCAAGGAGTCAGGGAACAGCTGAGGAAGCAGCAAATATTTCAAGTGGGCAGGAAGGAATGGACCATTCCCACATGGGTCCAAGAACTACAGATCCCTGAATTACCATATCTCAGATTGGATGGGACCCTCAGACACCATCTAATCTAGTCTCCATCAGTGAAATAAGGTCATTAATTCTATCTTTGAAGATCTCCAGAATAGGTCAACTACTGCCTTAAAAGGTAACCCATTCCACTTTTGAAGAGCTCTTCTGCTTAGGAAGTTGGGGTTTTTTTCCTCCCTTCCTTTGAGAAGATATCCTTCCTGTTTGCAGCTTCTATCACCTGTTCTTAATTCTTTCTCTGAACTCAAGCAGAAAAAAGTCCAAGCCCCTTTACAGCTACCCTTTAGATGATTGTAGTTTTCCTATTCCCCTCAGTCTTCTCTTCTCCAAACTAAATCCCCTAATTCCTTAAATTAAACTTCACCTGGGATCACAGATTCAGAGTTGAAAGAGACCTTAGAGGTCATCTTGTCTAACCCTCTCATTTTACAAATGAAGAAACCGAAGCCCAATATCTTGCCCAGGGTCCCACAGGTGCCAAGGTCAGAATTTGAACCCAAGTCTCCTGACACCAGATTTAATACTCTTTCCACAGCACCAAAGTGAGGCAGGGAATAAACATGAAATCGATTCTGGAGAAAATCCAGAAATTCATGAGAAAGGAAGGGGAGGAGAAACTCTTAATGGGTTGTTCTCCCCAATCTTTCTGGGGTTTTCCATGTTTTTGACCCCATCCTCCAAAGGTACCTTCTTATTTTTTTTAAATTTGGACTCCTTCCCCCACCCTCATGTTCCCACCTCCATCCTTGCATCTGCTGGATATTCCCCAAAGGGGGACTATGGAATATTGGGTCCTTCCCCAAGGGAGGGAAAGGTTCTCCCTGGCAGCTCATGCTGGTTCCCTCACCATGTCAGGGAAGAAGGCTTCTGCATAGGAGTCGCTGAGCTTGAAGAGCTGGGGGATATCGATGATGTCACTCTCTGACAGGCCCAGCTCCCGTTTCAGGACCTCACGGTTCCAGTCAATGCATTTCTGAGCGGGAGGTGGATAGGGAGGGAACAGACAATGAGTACCATCAGATCTAGAGCTGGAAGGAACTTTCAAAATCATTGGATCTCCTGCCCACCCATTTTTCAAAAGAGAAAGCCAAGATCCAAATTGGAAATGACCTGCACAAAGTCACACAGCTAGGCAATAAGAGAGCTTATATTCACACCCAGGACTTTAGATGCCAAATCCTCCTTCCATTACACTAAATCCCTGGCCCCCACCAATAAAAATGGAGAATGAAAGAAAGGTTTTTTTTTCTTCAACTAGGAAGCTTTTGAGAATATCCAGCACACTGTGCTGGGGGGAAAGTAGGACTAGGAAAGTAGTTCCTGTCCTATTACTACCTCACCAATCCATCCTAAGGTTGTTCCTTCCTCCAAGATTTTTCTGTCTCTACACACCTGGACCCCACCACCACCGCCCCTACATTCCCCCAATAGGAATCCATTGATATGAGCTTTAGCTCTCCTTGTTTTCCTTATCAGATCGAGTCCTCAATGGACTTCCCCAACAACACCCCAAGATTAATTCTCCCCCCCGATTTTTTTTTATCCCCTCCAGGAGTCCCTTCCCAAGAGCTGCATCTTCCCCTTCTCTTACTCTGCCTTGACATTTAAGGTAAACTCCCTGGGAGTCCTGATCCTCCTAAGGTCCATTCTCTCTAACTTTGTTGCTATTGGAAGGGGGAGAAGGAAAGTAGGGAAAGAGAAAGGGTAAACAACCCTATTCAGAGCCAGAACTAAGGTGAGACAATTGGGACTTTGGCCCCAGGGTGACTGATTTATAGGGTCTAACAATTCTCAAAGTCCTTCAGCAGTATAGGAACAACAGATCTTAACACCTAATTAATAAGAATAATTCATTAAATTAGGAAGCTACCATGATAAGCATGATAAACATCTCCCATCTTACCCTGCTATATCCCCCACCCTGACATGCAGTGCCCTCCTCAAAAGTGACTGGGCCAATAGACAATACTCTAGGATTTCTGCTTCCTACTCTAAGTATCGAGGTGGGAGGGATGGTCTCTTATCACACCTCCCATGCCAAAAATGAGTGCATGCTTCTGGCCACTTGCCAGGAGTACAAAGATTGAGATCATGGCTCTGTCCTTTATGGACAGAAGGAAAGTAATTTTACAATTTGACTATAATTCTTTGAATATCTATGTGGTCACCTTCAATTTTATGAAAGTTCCTTAAGTTCAGGGCTACATGTGTCCCTACTGAGAATTCCCTGAGGGCCGGAGAAGAGATGGAATCTTTTCTTCATACTATAAGGTCCTTGAGATCCTTGAGAGCAGGAATTATGTCACTGTTGGACTGAGAATTCCTGAGGGCAGGAACAGACTCTTCCCCCACTAGGCTGGGGATTCCCTGAGTTCAAAACCTGAATGTTGTCCTCACCTCCAGCTGGGGATTCTTTGAGGAACAAATCTGTATCTCTCCCCTAAGGCTAAGAACTGACCTAGGACAGGGACAAAGTTTTTCCTCTCAAGGCGATGGCTTCCTGAGGGAAAAGCATGTCTCCTTTAGACTACCATGGCTGATGGTTGTTCTTTGTACTTGAAGAGGACCAAAATAACATCATTAAGTTAGAGTTGAGTTACAGTATCTCCAATTGTGGTTGATTAAACCAATACAAGCTCAGAACGATCTGCCATGCCATGTTCTCCCACACTTCCCCCACAAGCTCTCCCAAGTACCCTGGACAGAGCCAGTAAGCCCAGTTCACCAGGAGGAAGGATTCAAGGCCCTGATTGCTCTTTTCATTCCAAAGAAGCTCCTTCTTACCCATCTTAGTAGTTAAGTCCCTCACCTGTGCAAAACGATTATCACTTCTAAGGCTTTTGTCATTCAGTATCTCATCAATGGTTATTTTTTTCTTTCCCCTTTTCAATCCTGCAAAAGAGAAGGTCATAGAATCAGCTTTGAATATGGAACTCTTTAATATGGACCAGGATTATCCTGAGACCAAACAAGGCATCTGAAACTTGGACAAGAAGATGTAGGAAGATGAAGGAAACAATAGTAACTGGACTCTAGTTGCAGGAAAGAGGCAGCAGTAAATTTCCAGTGGGAAATGATGGTGAATAATCTAATTTTTTTTTTTTGTTGTGGTTCAGATTTGTGATTTCACTTGTCTGGAAACTCTCATTATGTAAACACCCTCCAACAACGCAAACCCTCGTCTTAGAATTCAGAGCTAGAGTCTATTCCCCTCATTCTGTTTTTAAAATGTCTCATTGATGTCTTTGGTCTTTATACCGTAGTCATTGCCCTCCCCCATATTAAAGTGTGTGAAGTTTTTTTTTTTGTGTGTGTGTGGAAAAAGCAGGAAGAAAAACAATTAAGGAAAAACATCCAATATGATGATCATATATGGCTTATTTGCCATTTCTTACTACATTATAATATTCAATTATATCTATACATCATTTCCCCAACCACTTCCCAGAAGATGGGAAGCTACTTTGTGGCTATCAGAAGGAATACTACTTTGAATATTTTGGAATCGCTTGGACCTTAGTTTTTGTCTTTGCCTCTTTAGGTCAAATGCCCAGTAATGGGATCATTGATTTGAAGGGAATGAATGATATGGTCATCTTTCTTTCATAATTCCAAATTGAAATTCAATATGATTGTACCTCTTCATAGCTCAATCCACCAGTGATGTATTAGTGTGCTTGCTTTCCTACAGTCCCTCCAACATTGATTGTTCTCCTCATTTGTCATATTTTCCAATTCATATGGTTCTAGTTGGAACTTTAAAAGTTGCTCTAATTTACATTATTCTTACTATTAGTGATTGGAGAATTTTTTTCATCTGATCATTTGTTGTTTTCAGTTCTTTTGAAAATTGTTTATATCCTTTGACTAATTCTCTACTGAAAAATGATTTTTGGTGCTATATCAGTTCTCTGTATATTATAGGTATTAGATATGGATGGAAACTGGGACCCAGAAAGATTTTATTGAGGTCACACCGCTAGCTGTTAAGTAGTGCAACTAGGATTCATAAAAGGTCCTCTGCCATTACTCTTTCCAAACCAGCAAGTAAACTGTTGTTTTGTTGGAAGGGAGCTAGAAATGAACCTTCTGGCTGGAGAGAACAGGGAGGTGGAGCAGGGATAGGAGAAAGTTACTTTTTGAAATACAAGTTCCTTTCTCTTTAGCAGTACCTTCTCCCCCACCAATCACCTAAGGGAAACTTTTTAAATCAAGCTCTCTTGGGCCAAAGCATCCTCTTCTGTAAGTTTGAATGTTATCCCTAGATCCCTGAGGGAGAATATTAGTAGTGGTGGTGGTGGTGGTAGTAGTAGTAATAGCAGTAGTAGTAGTAGTAGTAGTAGTAGTAGTAGTAGTAGTAGTAGTAGTAGTAGTAATAGTAGTTATCATCATCATAATCATAGTAGAAGTGGTGGTGGTCAATGTGATGTTTGGGGGATTATGGGCAATCTGTGATAAACACCTGACTTCAATACATTTTATTGGTTGAATTCTTAAAGATATTTTGATATCTAAATTAGTAGTCTGACAATCTGTCATCTGTTAATATTTTTGTTATAAGTATTGAGAAATAGTATGTCAGTGGAAAGAGAGCCATCCTCATGGCCAGGAAGATGTGGGTTCAAGATTTGCTACTGGCACATAATTGCTATATGGCCCTAGACAAGTTATTTACCTTTTCAGTACTCTAAGCAACTTTCTAAGACCAATTTTTGAGAAGGTGACAAACCATATTGGCCAAATTCACTAGATCAATAAACTCACAGGTCTAGTTCCTATCCCTATTAATTTCTTTCTTTTCATCCCTTTTCTCCCCCATGGAATAAGACAGAAATGATCCTAAAGCAAGTCACTAAGTTTGTAATTATTTCTTTGCATTGATGTTCTCTGGACTATAGTACAGAGATCTGAGTCCAAGAAGACAAATTCAACCTCAAGGATATGGTGCAGTGGTGAGACTGTTGACCCTTGAGTCAAATGACCTATGCAAGATCATACAGCTAGTGTGAATTGAAGGCCAATTGATCTCAGTTCTTCCTGACTTCAGACCAGCTACTCTAACCACCATGCAAGCTAGCTGTCTCTAATCACTGAGGTGAGAAAAAGAAGAAACATTGTCATGGAATATATATTACAGACTACCTAGCCAACAGGAGGAAGTAGATGAAAATATTATGAAAAAGATCACAAATTTATCTCAGAGCTACCACATAGTAGGAATGGAGTACTTTAATTATATAGCCATCTGCTGAATCTCTCTCTTTACCAAAAAGAGAGCAACAAATCAATCTTTGGTTTGTCTTGATAACTTTATTCTTCAAAAAAGTGGAGGAAGCTGCTAGGGAAATTATTGTTTGAAACAGATTATAACCAAAAAAATAAAAAATGAGTGTTCTTGGGGCCAAAATTATGGGAATCTTGGGAAAGGAACTCCTCTATCTTAGAATCTGTGGTAGAGAAGGGGAAGAAAACCAGTTTGGGGTGAACCTACAATTTGAAATTGAGAGATTTCAAAGAGTTTAGGGAGAGGCTACATGCTACAGGGAAATTCAGCCAAAATAGAATGGGAAACTGAAAAAATTTGGAAGAAATTCTGAAGACTTACAGATAAGTATTTGACCTACCATTTCCTTGATAGAGGGAACTAATTTATCGAAGAAACTTCATCCAACCAGGCATGTTAGCATATTTATTATAACTTTGAGTCTTAGTTGCTTTAGGGCCCTGAGAAGTTAAGGGACTTGCCCAAGATCATACAGTTTGAGTGTGTCAGAGACAGGTTTTGAACCCAGAACTTTCCTGGCCCTGAGGTTAGTTCTCTAATCACTAACTTCATCACAGTACCTTTGTTCTGAGGACACAAACAGTGATAATTTTTTCCTTCTTCTTTCCCTCCTTCCCTTCCTCCTTTTCTTCCTTCCTTCCTTAATTGGAGTTAAATGACTTCTCCAGGGTGATACAACTAGTGTCTGAGGCTGGATTTGAACTCAAATCCTCCTGACTTCAGTTCCACCCTTAGCTGGCCATGAACAATTTCAATGAGAAAAAAAGCTAAGAACTGATTTATAAGGACTAATGAGAACCCAGAGATGGCTAAGTAATACACACAGATTTTTTTAAAAGGTATATTGGAAAGATAAAAGCAAAGTCAGATAACAGAAAATAAATATAAAAGTATGACATAATCTTAAAAGAATAATATAACGAATGCTAAAGTTCAAGATGTACTGGGACAGTTAGGTGGATAGTGCACTAGGCCCAGATTCGGGGAAGATCTGACTCCAAATCCAGTTTCAGATATTTATTAGCCATGTGGTCAAGTTAAGTCACTTAATCTCTTTTTGCCTTTATTTCCTAATCTGTAAATTGGGGATAATAGCACCTACCTTCCAGGGTTGTTGTGAAGATCAAGTAAGATAATATTTGTAAAGCACTTAGCATAATGCTAGTATATAGTACATAGTAAATGCTATAAAAGAATTACCTATTATTAATAAATGAATGCTAATGACAATTTTTAAAAAAGCTTTCTTAGCTATGTTGGGAACAACAAGAAGACTAAGTGAGAGACAGAACCATTGTTCATGACAAACAGGATAGTCAAATGAGCCATAGAGAAAAAGAAGCTTTCTATTTTCTCTACCAAAGAAAATTTTCTTCAGCTTAAGAAAATTAAAACAAAGATGCTAACAGAGTGTTGAAATCCAGGACAAGGAGAGCACTTGACTGCCCTCAATGACTTTAAGTTCTAGGAACTATATATGCTTCAAGAGATATCAGAGGTGATTGCTGTGATATCTGAAAAATAAGAATCATCTCAAAATTCCAGATACAAAAATATCCCATTTTTTTGTTTTATTTTACGTTTAAGGAAGAGGAGAGAGCTTTCAAGTTTTAAACCAATGATTTCTTAGATTTACTTAGATTTCTGGCAAAATTCTAGAACCCACTATTAAAGAGATGGTTTGTGAATGCTTAGAAAAAGATTCGGCGATCATGAAGAGCCAGCATGTCTGCAAGAAGAACAAATCAGCCTCATTTCCTTTCCTTATTTCATAGGGTGACCAAACAGGTGGATCAAGGAAATGCCATAGACATGGTATATTTGGATGTCAGCCAAGCATCTGTCAGTATTTCATGCTTCCTTGTGAAAGAGATGGAAAGAGGTGGCTTAGGGGGAATGAGAACTAGTTGAATGGCTGGACCTAGAAAGAAACCATTCATGGGTTGATCTTAGCTTGAAGGAAGATCTCCAGTAGTGCTCTACTCCATGGCTTGTTACTTTTTTTACCTTCAACATTTTTATTGATAATCTAAATGAAGGTCCAGATGAAATAATTATCAAATTTAGAGATGACACCAACTTGGGAGCAGCAACTAACATACGTAACAGAGTTGGCAATCAAAGGCTAGGGTCCTATCTCTTAAATTGCCTTCATTATATTAGGATCAATTTGAAAGGAGAATGAACAATTAATGGAATAAGGACATTCCCTCAATAAATTTAATTCAATCCAATATGATTTTTCCCATGGGTGCTGTCCTCTTCTGGGTCTCCAGTCCAATTTTGCAAATATATAAACTAAAATACAATTGTTCTAAGCTCACAAATCAAACTGGAGCACAACAAGAGAAATCGTGTCCCAGCGTTTCCATCTTCATTTCATTACTTTCCCTATATTCATTGATGCATTTCATTCCAGCTTCTTATTTGCTCTTTTCTCCTCTCCAGTTTTTATTTTATTTTTTTGTTGAGGCAATTGGGGTTAAGTGACTTGTCCAGGGTCACACAGTTAGGAAGCGTTAATTGTCTGAGGCCAGATTTGGACTCAGGTCCTCCTGACTTCAGGGCTGGTGCTCCATTCATTGCATCCTCTCCAGTTTTTAATACTTTCTCACTCTAGATCTTCTTCTTTCCATCCTTTGTGTAAGAAAAAGGATTTCAAATAAAAGGCTCTCTTCTACTTGGGAAATAGTGTAACCCAGAAAATTTGAGTTTAGATCTTGTCTCAGACACTTTCAGGCCAAAATACCCGAGTCTGACTTCCCTAATCTGTAAGAAGGAGTGGGTCAGAGTTGATGGCCTTTAAGAGCCCATCAGGGCTTAAAGCAATTGATGGTATTATGATCCTATGATTCTGGCTTTGATATCTAGGAAGGCATAAAGAAGTTCTGGGTTCTAATTCCTCAAAGGTCACTGTTATGTCTTGTGGTTTCAGGCAAGTTAACCAGCTTCTCTGTTCCACAGATCCCTGCCCCTGTAAAAGGAGAATCATCACCCCTCACTCCCCAAAGGGATGTTTGGGGAATTAATTAAAAGTTTGTTCCATGTCCCAAGAGATCTTTAGATGCAGTTGGTATGTTAATGTTGGACCCAGTGATTAAGTGATGTTTGTGGAACACAAAGAGATCAAAAGATGAAAGAGACAAGATATGATTATGTTTAATAGCAACTCACCTTCAAATTGGGCGGCAGTCCCATAGCCCTCATCCTTCTTCTCTTGAAAGAGTTTGAAGCAAGCATCGGGGCTAGCCAGTAGAAGCCGGAAACCCTGCCAGGGAAAGAGGACATCTTAGTCACACATTTATAATTGGAAAAAGCACTTGAAACCTAGAATGTTTGAACTGGGAGGAGCCTTAGAAAAGAGAATGTCAGTACTGGGAGGAGCCTTAGAACACAAAATGTCAGAGCTGGAAGGGATATTAGAGCTGGGAGGGGCCTTCTAACATGGAATGCCAGAGCTGGGAGGACCCTTAGATCACAAAACATCAGAGCTGGGAGGACCCTTAGAACACAGACTGTCAGAACTGGGAAGGACCTTAAAACATAAAGATATTAGATAACATGTAGTAGACTTCCTGCTATCTAGGGGAGGGGTAGGGACCAGGGGGGGGGAGAAATTTGTAATGGAAAGCTTTGTAAGGATCAATGTTGAAAAATTACCTATACATATGTTATGCAAATAAAAAGCTTTAATTTAAAAAAAAAAACAACATAAAGATATTAGAAGTAGAAGAGTCCTTAAAGTGAATTTAGCCCAACCTCTTCAATTTACAGAAGGGGAAACTGAGGCTCAGAGAGCAGTGACTTGCCTTAGTAAGGGTCCTCAAAGGAAGATCCTTCTAAAAAAACCTAAGCTCTGAATTTTTTGGCCAAAGACAGATCTCTGAGAAAAGCCAGAAATCTTCCCCTCCACTATTGCAGAACTCAAGAGAAAAGTTTGCTTCAACACCTTATCTCCTGTAGAAAGCCTTTCATAATTGCCATCACCTTGCTCTGTTTCCCCATTTGCTGAGGCATCAGAGTCATGAGTGAACATTAGGCAAAAAGGTGGAAGCAATGTAGAGGGCAATTCACCATGGATACATTTGATCAGAAGATAGAGCCCCCAACTTTTTAACCACTAGCTGGTGGAAAGTGAGGGGAAAGCAGGCCCAAGGACAGTTAAGAGCCATAGGGTGTGTGGCTAGGACTTGGCGAAGGGCCAGAAGTAGTTTTGGCAAAATGGGATAGGTCTATAGAGGATCTTGAGACAAAAGCAGGCAGTGTTGACTTATGGGTTTCAGCACCCTGGACAAAACCCAGCCTTGGTTACTGTTCTAAAACTCTTAATTTGATGCAATTTTGTTTAAATTCACCAATCTACAATTACCATCCAAGTTAATATGAAGCTCAAGACACTGTACCTTCGGTCCAGGGGCAGGAACAAAGCTGAGGAACTCATCCACATGGCCCACATTTAACCAGTCAGAATAGAGTTCCACGGGGGACTGTACCTTCTGGGCATACAGAAAGTTCCTGATGATCTTAGCCATCCGGCGGCCACCTGACCTAGCACCCAAGGGAGAGAGATCATTGTCACAGCAAAGCAGGACAGACGAGAATCCTGCCAACCTAGAGAAGGTTACCTAATGTACTAGTACTTCCAAAGACACCCACCATGTGATTATTATCACCTTGTCTTTTTCTCCCTGGAAACTCCATCCAGAAAGGACCTAAAATCATAAGCCCCATGCCCCTGAGATACGACACCATCATGTGGGCATTTTGATCCTTGTTAATTCAATAGCTCATTCACATTCATTCTTCCCTTCTTTTACTCTCTAATTTTCTTTCTCCTATTTCTCCCTTTCATTTTTACTTCTTTCCTCTTTGCTCTGATTTATCATTTTTTTTCTCCCCTCTTCTCTTTTTCTGTAAGTCTTCTCTTCAGAAAGAGAATAAAATAGCTAGGCAACATGATAGATATGCCACTGAGTCTGGAGTCAGGAAGATCTGAGTTCAAAGCCAGCCTCAGATATTTACTAGCTATGGGACCCTGGACATATAACTTAACCTGTCTGCCCCAGTTTCCTCAACTGTAAAATGAGAACAACAGTGCCTCCCAGAGTTGTTTTGAGGACAGTACCTGGCACATAGTAAGGTGCTTAATAAATATTTGTTTTCTTCCCTCTTTCTCAAAGCTTCTCTACTCTCAACTCCTCTCTTTTTTTCCCCAAAGAGAACATGATATAAGAAGAGACAAAAAATATGAAATCGAGGGAGAGGTTACTCTCAGAATATCTGGAAACTCAAATAAAGAAGAGAAAAACATTTACCATAGAATAGAGGTGGATAATCTCATCTCAGAGGAGACTAACGGATATACTAAGGTCACCTGACCAAAATAGGATTAGGATGAAAGTATCACATCTATTGGTCTTCTAACCATCTAACCATCAACCTAAAAAGGGGATTTCTTCCTGTGGGGGCTGGGATTCTGCCTCAGATAAGGAGGTGATGCTAAGACCAGACCAGAGGGAGCAGTGGGACAGAAGCCAAAAACAGAAAGAGCATGAGAAGGCATGGAGGGGCTCTGTGGGAAACAGAGTAAGGTCCAAACCATTAGGATGTTTCATTCTTTGAAATGAATTCATTTAACTGTAAATAGTTACTAAATAAGTTTAGGTGGGTGTATTGATTTTCCAGATTGTTTTCAGTAAAACATTTAAAAACACTTCATACTAAAAATTTAGAGTAAATATGTCTTCTTTAGGCTGAATAAACAATGTATCTCATAAAAGAAAAAAGAAAGGGAGAGATGAAGGAAGGAAGGAAGAGAGGGAGAAAGGACAGGAGGAAGGGATGAAAGAAGAAAAGAAAAAAGAGAGAAGGGGAGAAAGGAAGGAAGAAAAGAAGGGAGGGCGGGAGAGAAAGAGGGAGAAAGGAAGGAAGGAAGAAAAGAAGGAAGGAAGAGAGAGAGAGGGAGGAAGAAGGAGAGAAAGAAATGAAAGAAGTAAAGAAGGAAGGAAAGTAGTGAGGGAGAAAAAGAAGGAGAAAAAAGGAAGGAAGGAAGGAAGGAAGGAAAGAAGAAAGGGATGGAGGGATGGAAAGAGGGAAAAAAGAGGAGGAAGCAAGGGAGGAAGGTAGGAAGGAAGGGAGGGAGGGAGGGAGGAAGGAAGGAAAGTAAGAAAAATTAGGGGTTGGACCTTGATGATTGAGGAGAAAACAGATAATCTTTAAGAAATCAACCAGTCCAGTCCCCTATCTTTGGGAATTCCAGTTATTATTTCTATTTCACAGATAAGCTCAGGGAGACTCATAAAGTTTTAGTGATTAGGAAGCAGAATCAATACACCAGGCTTACTGCCTCCTGGCTCAGGGATCTTATCTGTGCAGCATAAGCATGTCTAAGAATCCATGATACTGAACTTCATGGAAAATAGAAACAGATATGGAATCCTCCAAATATGGTTTTCCTTTGACAACCCATCACCAAAAGATGCCTTGTAGGTTTAGGGGTGGAGCTGTCCGCAGGACCCAGTTCCTAGGTCTAGAAATGGTCACCTCACTCCTATAGAAGCCTCCACCAGAGGGAGCACATGTTCAAAGAATCAGCTATTGGGGAGCTCATAGAGTATCAGAGATGGAAGAGCCTTAAGAATATAGATTGTTAGAAATGGAAGAGAACTTGGAATATAGAATAATATAGATGGGACAACAGAGGATGTCAGAGCTGGAAGATAATTTAGAACAGAAAATTAGAGCTAGAGAAGTCTCATCGTTCTCTCATCTCTGCAAAGTTCAAAGGGGAGAAATAAAGTCATGAAAAAAGTTAGCATCACAGCCAGGAGTAGACCCCTGGTCAGGAGTCATGACTGATATTTCTAATGCATCCTAACTCCTCTAACAGACAACATGACACAGAACAATGGGCAAAGATATGATGGCTTTGGGGAGATGGATGGACAAGAAAACCCAGGACAGAAAGCAATGATTGTGAGACCCCTGGAAAACCTGACTTGAAATGACAAGGGAGACCAACTCACATCTCAACTAATTCATTCTTCATAACTTTGTTATATTACATTATATTATATTTATAAAAGTACTTGCTGTCTTCTCCATTAGAAGTTTACTGTATAAAGGAATCTTTCCTTCTTTGTATTTGAACCCTGTTCCTAGCACTGTGCCTAAAACATAGTAGGCAATGTCTTCTCCTTTTCTCATAGTAGAAAAGGACTTGGAAAAGGACTTCATTAGGGGCTGCAGAGATCCCCCCACAGCACTCCCCATTCCCATGGGGCCAGGAGGTGGGTGGATGGCCATTTGCTGGAGTTCTCTGGAGGTTCCCAATGAGAACACCTGAGGAGTGGAGTGGAGGTTGTTTAACCCCCCCCCCAAAGCCTTATTTTCCGACAGATTCAAATCAGCAGGATTCTTGTTTGATCACTTCTGTCATTCTGGCATCTTAACCAAACCACTCAATCATCCTAAGTCGGTCCCGGGCTGGGAAAATGCTGAGTTGTCTCAACATTTGCTGTATGGTCAAATATGCCTTTGTGAAACCCAAGGATCACTAAGCAAGAAGGAATCAATGAGTCTCTTCCACTTCCTTCATCCAAGGCTGCCCAATAGCTCTCCCACCCACCAAGTCAACAAGGTTACTATTTTCATTACACACATTTACACATGCATTTGCACAAGCACACACACACACACCATCTTCAAGACAATACTACTTTTTCTAGTGACAGACATAACACCTCCAGTGGGAATTTCCCTAAAGCTAGCCCAAGATAGATAACCTTACAAAAAATGTTAAAAAAGGAATGTTAGGGCTTAGAATGACAGAGCTAAAAGGAAATCTTAAAACAGAATATCAAAAGTAAAAAAAAAGACCTTAGACCACAGAATGTCTGAACTTGGGGAAGACCTTTAAAAAAGAATTTCAGGGCTGTTAATGACTTTAGAAATAAAACGTGAGAGTTAAGAGGGACTTTAGAATGTCAACTATCAGAATGTGAAAGGAGTTTAGAACACCATGCTAGAGCTAGAAGTAAAGCTGAAAATATAGAATGTCAGAGATGGGAAAGAACCTTGGGACACAGGTTGTAAGAGCTGAGAGGAACTCTTAAAAGATATTAAAATTAGAAACTATCTTTTTTTTTTAACTGAGGCAATTGAATTTAAGTAACTTGCCCAGGGGCCACAAAGCTAAGGAAGTATTAAGTGTCCAAGGCCAGATTTGAACTCAGGTCCATCCTGACCTTTATGGCTGGTGCTCTATCCACTGCACTACCTAGCTACCCCTAGAAGCTGTCTTAGAACATAGAATGTATGAACTTTGAAGGACATTAGAATGTAGATTGCTAAGACTAGGGGACCTTAGAATGTAGAATCTTAAGACTAGGGGACCTTAGAATGTAAAATATCAGATCTGGAAGGAAACCTTAGAATATACAACATCTGTCAGAGTGGTAAAGTCTTTAGGACATAGAATGCCAGAGCTACTCCTTCACGTTTAAATCTGAGCACCACCTTTTGAGAAGGAACCTTACAAAATGGGAGAACATGGAGTGGGGCAATCAGAATACTGATAATAACTAGGAATTATTTTATGTATGGGATAGTTGGAGAAATTGAGACATTTGGCTTATACAAGACATTTACAGTACAATATTTGAGGGGTGAGCCTGGGAAAGATGTACTTTCATAGACGCTATCATTATAATCATTAGAGTTAGAAGAGAGCTTCAAGATCATTAAAGTGACTTGTCCAAGATCACATGGATTTGAATCCAGTTCTTCTGACTCCAAACAAGGACCATATTCTTCCACTGTATGGCATTGCCATGACTTGTGCTGTATGACTCCAGAAGAAGATCCTGGACCAAAAGGCAGATGTTTCAGAGAGGCAGAGAGCTCTGGTTGCAAGAAAACTTGCCCATCAAGCTGAAATCTATCAATGGAATGGGTTGCCTTGAAAAAAAATGTCCCCAGAGCCATTCAAGGGCAAGATGGGTAACTATTTACTGGAGTTGTGATTGAAGAATTCTTGCTCTGAGAGAGGGGTGGGTCTAGCTAACTCCTGGTGTCTCTGATGATTCAAAGATTCTATAATGTTAAAATATCAATTGGTCCAAGTTCTAGGATTTTGTGATTCTAAGCTTCTGAATTCTAAAATTCAATGATTATGAAATTTTATGATTTTAAAAGTCTACAATATGCTATTTCCAATCTTCTAAATTCCAAGATTCTATGACCTTCCTACCTGTGCAGTCTTGATTAAGCCAGCTGGTGATCTTGTGCCTCAGTTTCCTCATCTGTGCATCTGAGTTGGTCTAGATAACCACTAAGGTCCCTCACAGTTTTAGCTTTCTATCATTCTCTGGTGGAGGTTAGCTTTATTACCCTTTGTCTTAGGGTTTGGTGCTGGTTGGAGAGAGTTCTAGGTCGTCTTACCCCTTATCCCCTTCCCTCCTCATTCTGCCCCATGGCCACCCCCTTACTTGGGGAAGCTGCTCCCAATGAGGATTCTGCCCAGTGGGTACTCCTTCCCCTGGACAGTGACAGGTGGGCTAACATCTAGGTTTCCAAAGGAGTCAAGGCTGGAGACACCACCATATGCAGGCTCTCGGGTCACATAACCAAAGTCAGGGCCCTGGGGAGAAAGGGAGCAAAGCCCCACCAGGGGAGCAGTCAGGGGAGGAAAATGGGACAAGGAAGAAAGGGGAAAACCAGGTTTGGAAACTGCAGAATCTCTGCTGAGTCTCCTTCCCTGCATTGAGCCTCCGCTCTTGTATTGAGCCACCACCCCTGGAACATGCATCATGGGATACCTCCATCATCCAGAATAGGTTAGGACCCCTGCCACATACCAGGATCCTCTTAAAGGGAAAGTTCTTCAGCCCTCTGTTCCGAGGAGAATCGAAGACAACTGGAAAAGCTTTGTGAGGTGCTTCTATGTAGCCAAATTCCATTTCATCCTGAGGAAGGGAGAGGCAGGAACAAATCCAATTACAGCCACACCATGGTCAGATAGGATGGTATGGTGGGAAAAGTACTGGCTCTGAAGCCAGAGGACTTGAGTTCAAATCCTACTTCTGACCCTTATTACCTATGCAACTTTGAACAAGCTCCTTCAACTCACTGGGTTTCAGTTTCTTCATCTATAAAATGGGTGCATTAGACAAGAGGTTCTCTAAGGTCGATTCTAATTCTGCATCACCGACCCAATGAAATCACTCCTATTTCTAGAATGCTTTGAGATTACAAAACACTTTTCTCACAAGATCTTTCTGAGGTTGGAAGACTATGATGGGATCCTAGATCATGAGTTGGAAGGGACCTAAGAGCTTGTCTGTTCCAAGTCTCTTCTTTTACAGTTGAGAAAACTGGGACTCCAAGAACTTAAGGATCACATTGGCAATGGTTGGTAGAAACAGAATTTGGGTCCAGGTTCTGGGGCAGTTAGATGGTCCAGTGGATGGGATGCTTGAAGTCAGGAAGACTTCTTTCCATAAGTCCAGACTATTACTAGCTGTGTGACCCTAGCTAAGTCACTTTTCTCTGTTTGCCTCAGTTTTCCCATCTGTCAAATGAGTTGGAGAAGGAAATGGCAAGCCAGTCCAGTATCTTTGCCAAGAAAACCCCAAATAGTCATGAAGAGGCAAGCGTGACTAACAGCAACAGCAACAACAAACCAAATATTTCCATTGTACCATTCTATCACTCCCATTTAACAAATTCAAATCAATTCATAAATGCTGATCAATCACTTATGTGTAAGGTATTGTGCTAGGGCCCAGAGATATCTGAAATATATAATGAAATTGTGATTTCCTCAAAAGTTAGGAACTCACTGGACCACCACATATAGCATTTTTATGCTCTCTATTGATGTTTGCTTGCATTTTGTTTTTTTTCTCAGGTTATTTTTTCTTTCTTGTGGATCCAATTTTTCTTGTACAGCAAGATAGCTGTATAAATATATATATATATATATATTGGATTTGTCATATATTTTTACATAGTTAACATGTATTGGACTTTCTGCCATTTGGGGAGGGAGGAGGGAAAATTTATTTTTTTATTTTTTTATTTTTTTTTAATTTTTTATTTTATTTGCATAACATATGTGTGGGTAATTCTTCAACAATAACCCTTACATAGCTTTCTGTTACAAATTTTTCCCCCCAACTCCCCGCCCCTCCCCTAGATGGCAGGATATCCCCTACATGTTAATTATGTTAAAATATTGGCAAATCGAATATATGTATACATATTTCCAAACTTATTGTTGTGCAAGAAAAATCTTATCTACACAAACGATATATCAGATAAAGGAAACACAATGTAAGCAAACATCAATCAAGGAGTATGAGAAGGTTATGTTGTGGTCCACATTTCACATCCCTCTCTCTGGGTGTATATGGCTTTCTTCAGTGAACAATTGGAGGTGGTTTGAAACTTTTCATTGTTGAAGAGAGTCATGTCCCATAGAACTGATCCTCATATAGTATTGTTGTTTCCGTGTATAATGGTCTCCTGGTTCTGCTCATTTCACTCAGCATCAGTCCATACAAGTCTCTCCAGGCCTCTCTGAAATCGTCCTGCTGGTCTTTTCTTACAGAACAATAATATTCCATAATATTCATATACCATAATTTATTCAGCCATTCTCCAATTGAAGGGCATCTATTCAATTTCCAGTTTCTAGCCACTACAAAAAGGGCTGCCACAAACATTCTTGCACATGTGGGGCCCTTAGGAGGGAAAAATTTGTAACAGAAAGCTTTGCAAGGGTCAGTGTTGAAAAATTACCCATGCATATGTTTTGCAAATAAAAAGCTTTAATAAAAAAAGGATTAGGAACTCACTTAGTAGGCACATTGAGGCTAGGTAATGGATTAAGAGTCATGTGGCTAGTAAATGGCTGGGGGAGGGACATCATTTTCTAGTCCTGGCAATACCAAGACAAAAGCAAAACAGTGCTTGCCTTCAGAGAGAAGCTGGAGAAGTGGGATCTGCTGAAGATCACCCAGCTTGGTTTGTTGCTGAGTCGCTTCAATCATGGCCAGCTCTCCATGACTTCCTTTGGGGTTTTCTTGGCAGGGATATTGAGTGGTTTGCCATTTCCCTCGAGCTCATTTGACAGATGAAGAAGTTTTAGAGATTAGACTTGAACCCAGATCTCCCAGTGCTTTTTTCATTATAGTATATGTAGGTAAGGGGGGGATCCCTGGGCTGGGGCTCAGGATGTGGGAAAAAAGGAGCCTGATTTTGTGTGGAGGCCGGTTGAGTGAGAACTCTGCAATCTAAAGACACTGAATGGAGTCAGAGTTGGGATTTCTGGATCAGAGTAGAGCAAGGCAAGGGGGTGATGGGAACAGCATAGTTCCCATTGCCCTACTGACCCCGGAAGCCCTGAACCCCAACTTTCTTTGGGGGAAGGAGAACAATTTTACCAGGAGAGAAATTCCCAATGTGGAAACTCTTTCCATCCATGGAGATGAGAAACTGCTCAGTGACTTAGACTCAGAGAGTTAACTAAAAGGATACTTGGAGATACTTGTTGCCCTGACTCCAAGGCTAGCTCTCCATCTACTGTACCAGCTCTCCTCCCTCATACTCCTCCTAGCTTAACAAAAGCCATTTTGGGAAAACAAGGACATGTTTTGAGACCATCCATCTTACTTTTCCCATAGAAATCAACTGTAGGGTCAGTCCTATCCTCCTCCACCCCTCCCTCTGTCCCACCCTTACATGGCTGGGTCAAGCCCCCCAAAGTCAAATGTTCGGAAGTTCAGTCAAATGTTAGAAAAGAGTCAAAGAGCCAGCTTGGGACACACACACACACACACACACACACACACACACACACACACACACCCTTCTGTCATGGGTTGCTCCCCATGATTTATCCTCCCACCAGGTTACCTGGATCCAGCGATCATTTCGATTCTCCACCATTGGACAGATGATCAGTTGACACTTAGCCCTCAATGTCAAGTAGGTCATAGCATCGAGAAATTCAGCCTGCAATGATTCTCGCTCAACCACACTGAGAATGGGCCAAGAAGGAAGAAATGTCAAATCAAAGATTTTATTAATGAACTCTTGTCATATTTGGCTTCCAGATCCACCCTAAGAAGGATCTTCCAATTGTTAACCCACTCGGGGCAAGGAGAAGGCCAGACCCGAGTCAGAAGCAAGAGGCCTAACGGGCACAGAGACGAGGATGAGGTTTGTTGTATAGAAAGAGGACCTGAGTTCTAATCTGCTCTCAGACACTTAACATTCATATTTTAAATTTGAAAAAAAATTATTTTAAAAGTTTTTGAGATGTAGCATAAATAAAGGTTTTCATTTGTCATTTTCTGTATTTATTAATAAAAAAATAAGATGTCAGACCTAAAAGAAACTTTAGAAAATAGAAGTGAGGGAAGTTAGAGCATAGGTTATTGGAGTTGGAAAAGAATTTCCTCATATTTAAAGATGATTGTCCTGAGGTCAGGAAAGGAAGTGATTTTCAAGGTGAAACAGGAAGTCAGTGGCAAAAGTGGAAGCCAGGGATTTTGGCTGCCAGGGACCAAACCAACCTGTGTGAACACTCCCTTCAGGTCTGACAAGGCAGGAGTTTTGCCTTAAGCCCTAACCTCTTACCTAGTGAATTGGGGAGGACTTCTGAGAGAATAAATGTTATTCTCCAGGCTGGAGGCAGCTGGAGGCTGTGACTCATGCAAGGAAAGGAAGTGATTGGGCTCAGTCCAAAAAACACATCAAGGCCAAAACCAGGGAATGAGACTCAGAAGCACTAGCTGACTTATCTTCTGCAAGAACCAAAGACCCAAGCACCAGCTCCTGTGTCAGGGAGTTCCTTCTGTTTTTCATTTTTTTCAGACCTCCCAAGAGAGGGTTCCCTCATTTGTCCCTCTGAAGAGTGCCCCGAGGCGTTGCTCCCATCCTTTCCACAGAAACAACCAACCCTCCTACAATTAACTGCTTCTGAGATCTCATGCAAATTGCTCCCCTTCTGTTGGCCTCAGTTTCCCCAGCTGTTAACTGAAGAGCAGGGGTTCTTAACCTTTGTTCTATCATGGACCCTATGGCAGTCCGGGGGAAGCCTATGGACCCTTTCTTAGAAGAATATTTTTGAATAATTGAAAAAATGCTTAATTTAGGAAAAGGTTTATGAAAAATAAAAATGGATTTCCCCCCAAAATCCATAAACCCTCTGAAATCCATCTATCCTATGGTCCCCCTTTAAGAAAAATGATCTAATGTTCCTTCCAGTTCTATCCATTTTATGACTCCCGATTTAGGAGGGACTTTTATTTTTTTTAGGAGGGACTTTAGTATTGGTAATTTGACACGCCCCCAATTCTTTACTTCTGGTATCTCCTCTCCCCTCACCCATCATCCATCTATAAAAAATCTTCCTAACACCCGTCACTACCTTGCTAAAGAAACTTCAATCCCTCCCTATTACCTCTAAATTCATTAGATAAGTATTTAAAACCCTTTAGAGTGCAGTCCCTGCTATCTTCCCAACCTGACAGCCCACCTGGAACCTCCAGGCCTTTGGATAGATCATTCCCCATACTGGGAATACCCAATATTTCTGAAAATCCCTCAATTCATGGAAGGTTCCAATCATGTTTCCCTTTCAAAAAGAAGCCTCTCTTGAATCCCCTTGGTTGTGACTGCCTGTCCAGACCTCCTCAAAAGATCTTACAAACACTCATCTCTTTCTTTACAAGTTGTCAACAACAGAAAGGAGGGAGTGTTTCACGGCTTTTTTCTTCATATTCCTGATGCTTAGCACACAGTAGGTGCTTAATAAATACTTCTCTTATTGAATTAGTTCCATAGTGGCATTTACTCTGTTGGAGAGTAGAAACTTTAGACTCCCCTTTCTACTCCCCCAAAATGATCATACCCAAAAAATCCGAGCCCAGATGAGATTTCCCAGCCTCCCCCCACAGCTCCATTCCCTCTCCATTCTCCTGTTCACTCTAATATCACTTCTCCTTCCATACTCCCAGAACCCAAGCCAGCTTCCAACTAGACACATATTACCAGCTCTCTGTCTGAGGCAGCTAGTGTAGCAGTGGACAGAGCGCTGGGCCTGTATTAAGGAATACCTGAATTTAAATCCAGCCTCCGATGCTTACTAGCAATATGACTTTGGGAAAGCCACTAAACCCTGCTTGCCTCAGTTTCTATGTCTGTAAAATGGGGATGATAAAAGTACCTACTTCCCAGGATTGTTGTGAGGCTCATTTCACTGCTCTTGCCTCAGTTT
>JAJPUD010001117.1:288509-343576 GCA_023553655.1 Myrmecobius fasciatus | reverse complement strand
TGGGGGTGATAAAAGTACCCTACTTCCCAGGATTGTTGTGAGGCTCACCTCAATTATAAAATGGGAGTAATAACAACAGCTCTCTCATAAGGTGTTGCAGGGATCAAATGACATAATATGGTGCTGGATAAATGTTCATTTCCTTCCTTTCTCTCTGTCTCCTTGATTTTCCTAACAATTGCAATCAGGCTCTTCCCCATCCCTAGAACTTCCTTCAGATGATCTCCTCTCCAGTAATCCCAGAAGTGAGGAGGGAGTAAGATGCTAGCAGGACAAGTAGGTGCTTAATAAATGCTTATAGAATTGCATGGCTCTCCTGCTTTCAACCCCATGGCATCCCCATCTCCTGCTAGATGCACCCTGTATGTGCTTGAGAAATTCTCCTGACAATCTCCCCCAGAATTTGGTTTTATAAAATCTTAGAACCTGTGGAGTCCATCCCTTTTACTTTATAGATGACTCCCAGGTGGGGAGCTTGAGAGGCTGGGAGAAAGGTGGGACCCTCTCCAGGAGGACTGAGAGAGAAAGATGACCAGCTGGATTTTGTTGCCTACTGGACATCCATCTCAAGATGGTTGAAAGGCAGTTGGAGATGCTGGGCTTTGCTTCCCTCCAGATCACACCCAAGGGCAGAAGTAGAGGAAAAACCCAAGAGTTCTGGGAAAGGAATGGGTCAGGTCTCACCTGCACACGTAAACATCCAGGGGCGTCTGGGTATTAGGGGTCATGATCCAGGGGGCCACTCGGAACACCACCGTGTCTGTGAAAATCGGGGTTTCAAGGAGCTGTGGGAACAGATGCAACGTCCTGACTACTCAGCTGGAAACTGGACTTCAATTCTAGTGCCAGGATTTCTCAGTCCCAAAGCCACCTGGCTTGGAACTAGATGCCCAGTGGTTTTCAGAGTATCACCGATTTCATGCGTGTATGTCACACACACATCCCACCCACCCTTAAACAAACCTCCCTTTGTTGGCCAACCAATAACTCCTAGGTTCTCCTTGGGAAGCCACGGACATCCCCCTGTCTCCCTCCCTCCCAGCCCTCCAGCCTTGGATTTCCCCAAGGATGCCCGCCTCCTTGCCAAGCCATACTCCATCTGTGTCCATCAGGGTGATGTCGAAGGAGATCAGTCCAAAGAAATCAGCATCAGGGAAGGCAAGGCCCTCCACATAGAAGGTGATCTCCTGCTCCCCAGGGGCCCGATCCACGGTGTATGACAGTTTGTTAGGTCCAAGGACCCTCTTGTAGTCAGAAATGCTGTTCCCACCTGGGAGAAAATCAGGGAGTAAAAGGATTTTTCCTGGGGGGCAGGGAGGTGAGTTATCTTGAAAAGTTACCTGGTTGAAGTCCCAGCCACAGCAGGAAAGTACCATTAGCCAGATTCTGGTCAAAGCAGGAATGGCAACATGAGAAGGCTGATTCAGAGAGTAAGAGATCTGGCTATGTGGTCTATCATTTGTCCCCTAGAAATGAGACTATGTACTGCTGGATCTCAAGTAGTACTTAGGGAGAAAGGCAGGGAAGAGGAAAAGAGGGAGGGGAGGAAGGAAAGAAGGAAGAAAGAAGGAGGGAGGGAAGGAAGGAAAGAAAAAAAGGAAGGAAGGAAGGAAAAGGGAGGGAAGGAAGGAGGGAAGGAAAGAGAGGGAAGGAGAGAGGGAAGGAAGGAGGAAGGAAGGAAGGAAGGAAGGAAGGAAGGAAGGAAGGAGAAGGAAAAGGAAAGGAAGGAAGGAAGGAAAAGGAAAAGAAGGAAGAAGGGAAAGAAAAAAGGAGGAAAGGAACGAAAGAGGGAAGGAGAGAGGGAAAGAAGGAAGGAGGGAGGGAAGGAAGAAGACATTTGGAAAGTGGAAAAAGAGAAAAGAGAAATAAAAGGGAAGCTTCCCTTCTGGGCCATATCTACACACAGATACAGACTACCTCATTGATCTAGGCCAGCAGGACTGTCCTGGGTGACATCTTCCTCACCTTGGGCATGGAATACCCTCACTTTGTCTGAGTCATTGTGTGACACATGCAGCACAAGCTTGTGGTTGTCGAAGATCTTATCAGGGCCTCTGGTCCAGAGCACCATCTTGGACATATCCTGCAGGTCTGAGGAGATGCAAAGCTTGAGGAGGGGTCTCCTGGGACGGTCCCCTCCCCTCTCATGGCAATCCAAGGGGCATGGTTACAGGGTCTCCCCTTTGTCCCACCCCCCTTACCTGCCAGGGAATACAAGCGACTATGAGAGTAGTCGACTCCCCCAGGGATGGGACTATCCCTGTCACAGTTCACCAAAAGGATCGCCCCACGGCCTTCTGGACCCCAGCTCCATGTTTTCTGCAGCCAAAGAAATTAAATCCCATTCAATAATCATTTAGTCAGAGCCTATTAGACCCAAAGCACTGGGGTCTATTGTGGGAATAATTAGACAAAAATGGTAAGATCCCTACTCTCAAGGAAATTAACATTCTTTTGGGATGGAGTAAGAGGAAGTAAGAGGAAAATAAAAGAGAAAGAATGGCCAAAACAAAGGCAGAAATAGGGACAAAATGTCACAGAGAAATTTGAGGAGGAAAAGCACTTTCAGCTGAGGGTGAGGGGTATCAGGGAAGGTTTGAATGGACACTTTCGATTGATTCTTATCAAGCAGGACCCCAATGGATTGTAAATGGGGAAGAGTAGAGGCAGGGAGACCAAAGGGAAGGTGACAGCAAAATTCCAGGGGAGACGTAATTGTGGCAGCCGGATTAGGGGGACCAGGAGATGGAGAGGAAGGGTAAAAGGAGAGAGAGATGGAGAAGTGAAGATCTCTCACCTCCATCCTCTTACCACAACTTGCTGCCCCTGGACTCTGGATTTTAATTAAATGGTTAAGCTGGCACCTAATTTTGCCTGGAACCAGGTCACCACACCACTTCCTGGAAAACTCCTAGCCACCACCAAAGTTTCCACCACCCACCCATCTCTTTTTCAACTTCAGCTTTTAAAGAAAAGCTATAGTGGGGGCAGCTAGGTGGTGCAGTGGTTAGAGCACCAGCCCTGAAGTCAGGAGGAACTGAGTTCAAATCTGACCTTAGATACTTAACACTTCCTAGCTGTGTGACCCTGGGCAAGTCACTTAACCCCAGTTACTTTAGCAAAAAAAAAAAAAAGCTATATCATTTTCCTTCATTAGAATATAAACTCTTTGAGGGCAGGGATCCTCTTATAGTACTCAGTAAAAAGTAAGAACTAGATGATGCAGTGCAGGACTTCTTAAATTTTTTCCACTTGCAACCCCTTTTCTCCTGAGAAATTTTTACTTGACCTTGGGTATATAGGTACATTTCCTGATAATAAATTTATTTAGAAATTTAGTTGAAAAATTCTCTAGTATACACTTTTACCATTTATTAAAGATAAATACAAATCTGCATAAAAATGAAATGGATATATTTGTTTATTTATTTATCATTGCTGAGGCAATTGGGGTTAAGTGACTTGCCCAGGGTCACACAGCTAGGGAATGTTAAGTGTCTGAGACCAGATTTGAACTCAGGTCCTGCTGACTTCAGGGCTGGTATTTGATCCACTTCATCACCTAGCTGCCCCTGTTTGTTTATTTTTACATAAAGAACTAAATCTTAACAAAATATTTGGTATTTTTTACTATTGCCAAATATTTTACTAGCCCCACATTCAGTTATACAACCCTATATGGAGTCCCAACCCACAGTTTAAGAAGCTTTGGTGCAGTGGATAGAGCTCAAGACTCCAACTTGGGTTCAAATCCTGCCTTAAAACATTTATTAGCTGTGTGACTCTACACAAGTCATGTAACTTTGCTTATATACAGTTATAATAATAATGTAATAATAACACCTATATCCCAGGATTGTTCTGAGAATCAGATAATACATAAGTAAAGTACTTTGCAAACCATAAAACACTATATAAATGGTAGCTTAAAATTTTTTTTGATTAACAATTGTTTTATTTTCTCTTTTCCTAACTACCTCCCTCCACTGCTGAAAAAAGAAAAACAACACTTATTCTTGTAGCAAATATTCAGTCAGGTAAAATAAATTCCCAGAGTAACCACGTCTAAAAATACGTCTCTACATTCTGGAGAGCAATTTGGAGCTACACTCAAAAAGTTATCAAACTGTGCATACCCTTTGACCCAGCAGTGTTTCTATTGGGCCTATATCCCAAAGAGATTTTAAAGGAAGGAAAGGGCCCCACATGTGCAAGAATGTTTGTGGCAGCCCTTTTTGGTAGTGGCTAGAAACTGGAAACTGAAGGGATGCCCATCAATTGGAGAGTGACTGAATAAATTATGGTATATGAATGTTATGGAATATTATTGTTCTGTAAGAAACGACCAGCAGGACGATTTCAGAGAGGCCTGGAGAGACTTGCATGAACTGATGCTCAGTGAAGTGAGCAGAACCAAGAGATCATTATACACAGCAACAACAAGACTATATGATGATCAATTCTGATGGACATGGCTCTCTGCAACAATGAAATGTCTCAAACCAGTTCCAATTGTTCAGTGAAGAAAGCCATATACACCCAGAGAGAGGGATGTGAAATGTGGACCACAACATAACATTCTCATACTCTTGATTGATGTTTGCTTACATTGTGTTTCCTTTATCTGATTTTTCTTTCTTGTAGATAAGATTTTTCTTGCACAACAATGATAAGTTTGGAAATATGTATACATATATTCGATTTGTCAAGTATTTTAACATAATTAACATGTAGTGGACATACTGCCATCTAGGGGAGGGGTGGGGAGTTGGGGGGAAAAATTTGTAACAGAAAGCTTTGTAAGGGTTAATGTTGAAGAATTACCCACACATATGTTATGCAAATAAAATAAAAATAAAAAAAAATAAAAATATGTCTCTATACCCTGAGTCCATCTCCTCTCTAACAGGGGATGAAACATCCTCTGGGATTAGGGTTGGTCATTGCATTGGTCAGTGTAATTATGTCTTTTAAGTTATTATAAATAATAATGTTAATAACAAGTAATCTCTGAATCAATAATAATTATAATGAAATTATTTATGAATAATTATGAATGTTTTTTCATTGACACAAGAAGAGTTGTCAATTTATTGGATATGGAAGTTCATGGGGGCAGAATAAATGGAAAAGGGTCAAGGAAAGATGTCCTCACTGGCCCAGGCAAGGGTCAGTGGTGATATCTACCTGCCTTTGAATCTTGGATTTTCCCATATTGGGTTTGCTTAAAGCAAGGGCTCATGTAGATGGATGGGAATGAGACACTAGATTATACAATGATGAAATTAAGGAGTGGAAAGGTGTGGTGTCCATAATTGTACATTGTACCCCAGAGGGAATCGTATGAGTTTGGGTATAGCCAAACTATCCTCTCCCTACTAAGCCCTGGGCACTGTAGCTCGATAGGTAACCAGTGGTACAGTGGATGAAGTGCTAGACCTGGAAACAGGAAGTTCAGCATCAGATACATTCCAGTTGTATGTATTTCACTCAATCTGCCTCAGTTTCTTCACTTGTAAAAAGGGGATAATAATGGCATCTACTCCTAGGGTTGTTGGGAGGATCAAATGAGAAAATAATTGTAAAGTGCTTAGCAAAGTGTTTGGTCTTGGTCAAACTGAGGCATAGTCTCCCACTGCTTCCAGGGCCATCTTCAGTTATCCCAATCTCTGTCTGGTCACTGCACTCAGATGGCTCTGGAGGGGAAAGTGAGGCAGGTGATCTTGCACAGCCCTCCCTCACTTCAATCTAATTCATTTGCATGTCATGGCATCATCTCCCTGATGGCATGGTTGTCTTCGAGAACAAAGGACAAAAAATAACGACATACAATAGGTGCTTAATAATTGCTTGTTTCCTTCCTTCCATATTTTACCTATCATATTAAAGTTAATTTTTTGAGCCTGTATAAGACTTTGCATTCACCCCTGTTGAATTTTAACTTATTAGATTTCAACCCACCATTCTAGCAGGTCAAAACTTTTTTTGTATTGTGATACCATCATTCAACATCCTCCCAAATTTGTGTCATCTATAAATTGAATTTTATTTATTTTTCTAAAATTTAAATACAAAATTAGAAAAGAAAAAGAAAACATTGCCATGTGCACAGCACAAAATATAAAACAATGTATTTCCAATGTCATCTGTAAACTGGATGGGCATACCATTTATGACTTTATTCAAGTCATCAAAAAAACTCTTAAATAGCATTAGGTCAAACATCAATCCCTGGCTCACTCCACAGGAGATCTGTTTCCAAGGTAACATAGACTCATGAAAGATTGCTTTCAGGGTCTGCTCATTCAATCAGATCTGGCTCCATCCCATATTGCCCCATCTTGCTCGCAAGATAAAGATTTTCCTTTGTCCCCACTGTCCCAAAATTACTAGTGCTCACCTTCTCTAGGCTGGATCTGTTTTTGTATGTATTTTGTGTGATACCCCACCTCCCCATATTAGAATGTAAGTTTCTTAAGGGAATAGACTACTTTGTCTTTGTATCCAGCATCTGGTACAAAATCTGGCTGAGATGCTTAATAAATCTTAATTTATTCATTAATTCCTTAAGATTTTCATGGAAGACTTTGTGAAGTACTTTGCAAAAATCTGGGGAAGCTCTATTTATGTTATACCTCTGAGCTATTAAAATGCACTCTCTCAATCTAATGAAACAGGGATGAAATGTAGATCTCAGCAATCCCACCTTTCTCAAATTAGCAGGATTTGCCCTAGACTTATCCAACTAAGCTACTAACCCAACCGGATGGGATCCTTCCTTCTAGGAATCACTTTTCCCACCCCTTTAGTGGTATTAATCCTCACTCTTCCATCTATTGCTGCTCCATTTTTAGAAGGGAAAGAAAGGGAAGAGAAGGGAAAGGAAGGAAAGGGAAGGAAAAGGAACATTCATTAAGCACCTACTATGTACCAGACACTGTGCTGAGCAGTTTACAATTATTATCTCATTTGATCTTGGGGAATCAGACTTAGGGAAGGTGAAATAACTGATTCCAGAAATCCCGCTACCCAATCCCTGGTAGATGGAGATTTATCATCTCTACCAAAATCTCTGAGAATTTGCTAGAGTTTTCCCAAATCAGAGTAATCCTTGGAAAAGCTTACCTTGTCATCTTTGTTCCTCTTTATTGTCCCAGTACGGTCCGTGTCAACATCCAGAGAGACTTCTGAAACATCACACAGCAAAGTGACTGTTAGCCTCCCTGGAGGCACTAGCTCTAAGCAGAGGCCCCTGGCACAATGGCATCCTAAATAGTCATATTTTCTGCCCTGCCTTGGCACCCCGTTCATATTATGCATTGCCAGAGCATGTCTCTCCCAGAAGGCAAAACCTGGTAGAACCCACTTAATGGTTGGGGCAGATGGAAAGATTGAAGGCCTAAGATGTCGAACACTTTCCCCCCATGACCAAATCTTCTATAAGACCTGTAATCATGCCCTGTGGAAGCAGGGTATTAATCAGAGATTTGTCACCATGTAGTCATTTGATTTTGAACAAATAATTTTCTTCGCCGGGTCTCAATTTCCTGAACTGTAAAATGATCATATTTGACTAGTGATCTCTAAGATCTTCAATTCCATATACTCAAGATCCTTTTGACTCTGACATGCAGTGTTCTAAGGTTTCCTTATTATTCTACAATATGTTCTAAGCACTTCTAGTCTCTGTTCTAAAGTCCCTCCAACCTCTGACATCCTATGTTCTAAGTTAAGGTACCTTCTCCGTGTAACATTCTATGTTCAAAATTCTCCAGTTCTGACATTTTACATTCTCAGGTACTCTCTCACTTCTTACATTTTGTCTTCTAAGCTAGGGCCCCTCTCAGCTCTGACATTCCATGTTCTAAGGCTCCTTTCAGCTCTGATACTTTATGTTCTAAGGACTCTCCCCACTCTAACATTCCATGTTCTAAAGGCTTTTCCAACTTTGATATTCTGTGTTCTAAGGGACCTCTAGTTCCAATGTGCTATGAATCTATAAACTCTTCAGTTTCCATTTATGTTTTACAAGAAATAATCAAATAGCATCCTTCTCCCTCCAGGAGCTTAATACTCTCACCAGCAAGATCCTACTGATCCATGTCATACCTCAATAGGAGGTGGAAAGGGCAGAGAGGACTCTAGGATCTGCTTAGAAGGTCAGGAAACTGAGGCTCAGAGAGGCTGACCATCTTTCTGAATATTACAGAGCAAGTCTAGAACAAACCTGAGATCTAAAGCACAAGAGGGTTCTAGACCACGTGCCTTGTGAAGCTTGCTGGATGTCCCAGCAGAATAATCATGGAGGCATGGAAACAAAGAGTCAAAGGACAAGTGACTCTGGGCTACTTACCAATGCCAGTGAGATACAGCAGGGCCTGGCCAAGGGCTTGGCTCCCATTCTTCCCATAGTAAGAGACGCGTACCTGTGGAAACATCGTGGGACCAGTGCAGTAACCATGCTCCCAGGGAGCTCCAGGAGGCTTGGAGCAGGCGGAGCAGAGAGCCCTGGCTGTGATTGTGCTGCCTAGAGCACACAGGGTGACCCAAAATCATTGCTTAAATTTAAACACCCTAGAGGTGTTCGATGAGAGCCCAGAACCAGCAGACCTAGTGGAAAGTACTCTGAGTGAACTCCCTTTCCCCATCTGAAAAATGAGGAGACTAGACTAGGTGATTTCTAGCTCTGACATCCTGGGTTCTAAGGGCCCTCCCTGCTCTGACTTCCTGTGTTCTAAGGGACCTCCCAACTCTGATATCCTGGGTTCTAAGGGTTCTCCCAGCTCTGACATCCTGGGTTCCAAAGTGGAGGGAGTTTCATATGTATGGGGGTGGGTGTCCATCAGTTAATTGATAAGCATTTATTAATTGCTTACTAGGTGCCAAGAATTATACTAAGTGACAAGGGTACAGAGGAAAATGGCAAAGCATTCCCTGCTCTCAAAAAGCTTACATTCTAATGGGAGAGACAACAAGGAAATGAGGTGAAGAAACATGGAGAATTATGTGATGTCCTGGTGGGTGTGCTCAAGTACATACAGAAGTATGGGCAAAGGCACAGAAGTGAAGATGTAAGAGTTAAGTAGATATATAAAGAGGGAGGGGAGGGGTGTGTGTGTGTGTGTAAGGGTCTGGGGGGATTCATGGAGCCCCCTCTCACCTTGATATCGTCAACATTCGTACTGGCTGCCTCCACCGATAGGATGACATCCACATCAGCATCCAAAGGCCAGCGTTCATCAGCCAGAGGTCCACTCACGTTCTTAGGGTCGTATTCCACATAGGTCTGCACGGATGAGCTTCCAGTGACCTTGAAAGTCTCAGCTCCTGGAGGCACCGAACTGGACCGTACAGGAGACAACAAGAAGGAGGTAAGCCAGGAGGCCATCCCAGGGTCTCAGGGCTTCACAATGGAGACAACACTTGGGAATCGGGCATTGGGGAGGGAAGGACACTCACTTCAGCTCACCCATCGCTCTAATCAGACTTCTTTGGGACCTCAGTTTTCCCATCTGTAAAATGTAGTTGTCATTCCCAAACCCAAGGCCATGAGGACCAGTTGGGAAGGATGGCATTCCATGGATACAATGGCTTAGGATGAGTAGTCAAAGCAAATAAAAGTTGGTTATCGGCATGGAGAGACTGTGTTTGGAAGGGCTGGGTCCACAATTATGACATTTTCTTTCTCCATATCTTTTCTTTTTTGATCAAGCTATTGGGATCAAATGACTTTCCTAGGGTAAGTGTTCAGTGTCTGAGGCCAAATTTGAACTCAGGTCCTCCTGACTTCAGGGCTGCTGCTCTATCCACTGCACCACCTAGCTGCTCCCTCCATATCTTCTCACTATCTCTCCTGGCTGTCCCCCACACCAGGAATCATTCCCTTCTCATGTGCCCTTGTTTTCCTTGTCTGTCCCCCAGACTCTGCTGGAGTCCATCTTGGTAAGAAGCCTTTCCCCACCCTCACCCAAAGCAGAGCTTTTCAGGTAACCTTCCATTTATTCTGGATGTATCTGGTGTATTCCAGGTTCTTTACATGAGGTCTCCTCCCATTAAAATGTAAGCTCCTTGAAGGCAGGACTGTTCTGGTCTTTTTTTGTATCTCCAGCACTTATGTCCAACATATAGTAAGTGATTAATAAGCAGGTAACTAGATAAGTCAGGACAGGGATTGGAGTCAAAAAGGCTCCTCTTCCTGAGTTCAAATCTGGCCTCAGACACTTAATAGCCGGGTCATTTAATCCTGTTTACTTCAGTTTTCTCATCTGTAATGTAAGTTGGAGAAAACCACTCCAGTATTTTTACCAAGAAAACTTCAAATGGGATCCCAAAGACCCAGACTCAACTGGAAAAAAAAATCGACTGATGAATAAATGCTGATTGACTGATTTTGAATTTTGTGATTCAACTTCATCCCTAAGACTTCTAGTAATACAGAGCTCATTGTTTTATGGAGCAGGCCATCCTGTAAGAACAGTGCTTACAAAATTCGGGAATGGAAAAACCTCTTTCAGATGACCTCACCCATCCCTGAAGAGGAATCTCCACTAAGACATTTTTTTAAAATAAGTATTTATTTATTCAGCACTTTACTACATGCCAGGCACTGTGCTAAGTGCTTTACAAATCTTATCTAATTTGATCTTCATAACAATCCTGGGAGGTAGGGGCTATTATTATCCCCATTTTACAGATGAGAAAATTAAGGTAGACATAGGTTAAGCAATATGCCCCAGGTCACACAGCCAACAAATGGTCATCTGATCTTTTCTTGAAGACCTTCAACAAGGGAAACCATTCCTTCCTAAGGCAGCCCATCCCACCTTTGGATAACTGATTATTGGGAAAATATTCCTGACATCAAGTCTAAATAATAGCTAGCACTTATATGGCACCCTAAAATTTGCAAGATACATAGGTTATTTCATTTGATCTTCATTATAATTCTTTGAGGTAGCTGCTGTTATCATTATTCTCATTTTAGATGAGGAAACTGAAACTGAGAGAGTAACATGCATAGGGTCACCTAGCTAATGTGTCTGAGATAGGATCTAAATTCAGGTATTTCAATTCTAGACCCAAGGGTTCATCTATTGCACCATCTGGCTGCCCTTTTGCAACTTTCACCCATTTTCTTTGGCTCTGGTCCCTGGGAAGGTCATAGTGTTTTGAGTTGGAAGATACCTTAATAATCATCTATATTGATCCATTGCTAAATATGGGTCAACAAGTCTATTAATTACAGAGAGCATTCACCTAGATTGTGTTATTCTTCTTGCATACCCCTCACTCTCCCTGAGGTTCTTCCTCCAGATTGTATCTTTTTTTTTTTTTTTTTTTTTGACTAGGTCTCATTTCTTATCTAACCTTAAATCACTGAATGGGTGTTGCCTCAGTCAAACTGAGACCTGTCAAAGACCTCAGCTTAAAAAGGCCAAGGTCCCCCACTGCATCCAGGACCATCTCCAGTTATCCTGATTATATCTTGCCTTTAGACCCAGATGGCTCTGGAGGGGAAAGTGAGGCAGGTGTCTCAGCACAGCCCTCCTTCATTTAAATCCAACTCATTTTCATTTCATGGTGTCTTTTCCCTGATGCCATGATCCTTTTTAGGAATTAAGGACAGGGGCCGCTAGGTGGCACAGTGGATAGAGCACCAGCCCTGAAGTCAGGAGAACTTGAGTTCAAATCTGGTCTCAGACACTTAACACTCCCTAGCTGTGTGACCCTGGGCAAGTCACTTAACCCCAATTGCCTCAGCCAAAAAAAAAAAAAAAAAAAGAATTAGGGACAAACAACAACAATAAGGACTCCTCGCTCACTCCAGCTAGGACACAGGATTGATTGGTTCTTCAGGGGCAGAGAAAGCATGCTACTGGCTATGTACACTCTTCCCCCCCCCCCATTTTCCCAGTGATCAATAGTAAAGATTCAAGTTTTCACTCCCTAGTCCTGGAGAAGCCATCAACAATCAATCAACAATCCAAGAATACATACATACAAGATCCATACAACGTAAATAGAAGGTAATCCCAGAAAGAAAATACTAGCAGTGGGAGGGACCTAGAAAGATCTCTTGAAGAAGCTGGGATTTGAGCTATCTTTTTTTTTTTTTGAAGGCAATTAAGATTAAAATGACTTGCCCAGGATGACACTGTAAGTGTTAAAGGCCAAATTTGAACTCAGGCTCTCCTGACTTTAAAGTTAATGATCTATCCACTGCACCGGCTCACTGCCCCCCTTTCCTCAGTCTTAAAGGAAGCCAGGAAGAAAAGGTGAGGAGGAAGAGTATCTTATGGGAGGACAGCCAAGGAAATGAGAACACAGAGTATTATATACAAGAAAGATAGTAACCTGGATCTTAAAGTACATGGAGTAAAAGAAACTATAAGAAAACTGAAAAAGTAGGAAGGAGACAAGTTGCCAAATATTTTAGAAGGCAAAAAAGAGGATTAAAACAAAGTTTGCTTTTTTTGGGGGGGGACTACATGGCTGGAGTCAGGAAGATCTTAGTTCATATCCAGCCAGATGCCTAACACTTACTAGCTGTGTGACCCTGGATAAGTCACTTAACCCCAATTGCCTCAGCAAAAAAATTGCTCCTGGGAGTAATGAGGAGCCACTGAAGTTTAATGAGTAGAGCAGTGACAAGGTCGGACCTATGTCTCGGAAAGATGTCTCTTATGACTCCATATGGCTAGGGATACAAAAATAAAAATGAATGTCCCTCACCCTTAGAAACACATTGCATTCCACTGGTCATTTATTACCTCAGGCCTAAGTACAGTTCACAGGTACACATAGTAACCTCAACCTAACTGGATAGCTAACAATCGAATATATCACACACACATACACATACATATAAATACACACACACACACATATATATTTATATGTATTATATATATATATATATATTCTATTAAATACAAACAGGTTAAGTCTTATCCTGGGCCTGTCTTTAAATATTAGGAACCAGCAGTCTGTTGAAAGGTCATGTCATCCAAGGAGGGAAGCAATAAATTGTGACATCATCTTTACATTTAAGGGTTCTGATAAAGGCCTCATTTCTAAAATATATATAGAGAATTCACTCATATTTATAAGAATTCAAGCCATCTCCAATTGATAAATGGTCAAAGGATATGAACAGACAATTTTCAGATGATGAAATTAAAACTATTTCTGGTCATATGAAAAGCTGCTCCAAATCACTATTGATCAGAGAAATGCAAATTAAGACAACTCTGAGGTACCACTACACACCTGTCAGATTGGCTAAAATGACAGGAAAAAGTTAATGACGAATGTTGGAGGGGATGTGGGAAGGCTGGGACACTGATGCATTGTTGGTGGAGGTGTGAACGGATCCAACCATTCTGGAGAGCAATTTGGAGCTATGCTCAAAAAGTTATCAAACTGCATACCCTTTGACCCAGCAGTGTTTCTACTGGGCTTATATCCCAAAGAGATCTTAGAGGAGGGAAAGGGCCCCCCATGTGCAAGAATGTTTGTGGCAGCCCTTTTTGTAGTGGCTAGAAACTGGAAACTGAAAGGATGCCCATCAATTGGAGAGTGTCTGAATAAACTATGGTATATGAATGTTATGGAATATTATTGTTCTGTGAGAAACGACAAGCAGGATAATTTCAGAGAGGCCTGGAGAGACTTGCATGAGCTGATGCTGAGAGAAACAAGCAGAACCAGGAGATCAATATACACGGCAACAACAAGACTATACGATGATCAGTTCTGATGTACATGACTCTCTCCAACAATGAGATGTGTCAAACCAGTTCCAGTTGTTTAGTGATGAAGAAAGCCATATACACCCAGGGAGAGGCCTGTGGGATCTGAGTGTGAACCACAACATAGCATTTTCACGCTCTCTATTGATGTTTGCATGCATTATGTTTCCTTTCTCAGATTTTTCTTTTTCTTATAGATCCGATTTTTCTTGTACAGCAAGATAACTGTATAAATATATATACACATATTCAATTTGTCAAGTATTTTAACATAATTAACATCTAGTGGATTTCCTGCCATCTAGGGGAGGAGGTGGGGAGAAAAAGGAGATAATTTGGAACAGAAAGCTTTGCAAGGGTCAGTGATGAAAAATTACCCATGCATATGTTTTGCAAATAAAAAGCTTTAATAAATAAAGGTCATGCCATCAACCCTCTTCTCCCATGTGAGAGGCAGCAAGGTATGATAAAAAGAATAATGGATTTGAATCAGCAAAGCTTACTTAAAATTCTATCTCTCTTGGACAGGCCTCAGTTTAACTTATGTGGGCCTCAGTTTCCCCTTCTGTCAACTGAGGACACTAATCTAAATCAGTAGTTCTCAAACTTTTGTTCTCAGTATCCCTTTATACAATTAAAAACTGTTGAGGAGGGTAGCTAGTTGGTGTAGTGGATAGAGCACCAGTGCTGAAATCAGGAGGACCTGAGTTCAAATCTGGCCTCAGATACTTAACACTTTCTGACTGTGTGATTCTAGGCAAGTCCCTTTAAAAAAATTTTTTTTTATTAAAAGCTTTTTATTTACAGAACATATGAGTGATTTTTCTACTTTGACCTTTGCAAAAACTTTTTTTTTGTTCCAAGCTTTTCCCGTCCTTCCCCCCAACCCCCACCCCTAGATGACAGGTAATCTAAAAATGCTAAATAGGATAAATTATACAACAAATCCAATACATGTATACATATCTATACAGTTATCTTACTGCACAAGAAACATCAGATCTAGAAAGAGAAGAAGAAAAAACAACCTAAGAAGGAAAACAAAATGCAGGGAAATATTCACAGAAAGCATTAAAATGCTGTGTTGTGGTTTACACTCGGTTCCCACAGGCCTCTCTCTGGATGTACATGACTATCTTCATCGCTGAACAATAGGAACTGTTTTGAATCACATCATTGTTGAAGAGAACCATGTCCATCAGAATTGATCATCGTATAGTCTTGTTGCTGTGTATAATGTTCTCCTGGTTCTGCTCATTTCACTCAGCGTCAGTTCATGTAAGTCTCTCCAGGCCTCTCTAAAATCATCCTGCTGGTCGTTTCTTACAGAACAATAATATTCCATAACATTCATATAACATAATTTATTCAGCCATCCTCCAATTGATGGGCATCCTTTCAGTTTCCAGTTTCTTGCCACTACAAAAAGGGCTTGGGCAAGTCACTTAACCCAAATTGCCTTAGCAAAAAAAAAAAAAAAAGTTATTGAGGAACTATCCAGAGAGGGTTCGTTTATGAGGGTTATATTTGTAGATACTTACCATAGCAGAAATAAAAATTAATTTTGAATTTGCAGACCCTCTGAATGAGTTTTAGCGACCCCCAAGAGTCTCTGAACCACACTTTAAGAAACACTGATCCAGATGGTCTTTAAAGTCCTTTTGTACTCTAGGGAAAGGGTTCTGCACCTAGGAACCATGTGCCTTTGAAAGTCTGTGGATAGATTTTAGGGGGTTTCAGACCTTGGATGTGAAAAAATTATATTTTTCCATTAACCTTTGGTTTCCTTTGTATTTCCATGTATTTTATTTTTTGCATTTAAAACCATTTTTCTGAGAACAACATAGGTTTTACCAATGACTTGCTAAAGAACTCTGCTAAATGACTCTAAAGAACTTGATGCTTCAGAGATAAGTAAAATTGAATATTATGTAAAGTCAGAGGGAACAATTCTCACTGACTAAGGGATTAAGAAAGACTTCCTTGAGGAGGTAGCAATAGATTTGAGCATTAAAGAAGGGAAGGAATTCAACAAATAAAGAGAAGGAGGGAATGCATTCCAAGCATAGGATATGGTGTGAGCAATGGCAAAGAGGTGGTAGAACACAGGGTGTGTATGGCAAATAGTGGGTAGCCCAGTTTGGCTGGCACATCTAATACATGGTAAATGAGATAAGGCTGAAAAGTCAGGTGATACCAGATGATGAAAATCCTTTGCTGCCAACCTTCTAGCGTAATTTGACGTTTTCCAAGTCATGTCAACCAATGATTTAGAAGCTTGGGAAAAAACACATCCCCTTGGGCAAAGATCAAACTCAATATGCCAGGCATCCGATGCCAACCTCCTGATACCTGCCCTATTCCCAATAGTTAGCCCTTTAATCAATCAGCTGGGAGAGGTCAGAAAGAACAAGAAGAGAGGAATAGCAGAGCACTGTCTTTCTGATATCAGATTCCCCTCCCTCAATGGGTAGAGCAGAAAGTTCTCTACCAAAAGTTCCAGAGCAGGAAGTGGAGCAATCATGAAGTAAGGAATCTCCTTTCTGAGGTTTGGTGGCATCTAATATTGTGCCATGAATAGGGCCAAGCCAGCTAACCTAATTATCCTTTTCCCTCAAGTGCCTTCTGCTTTGTCCTGATTCCCACTATTTATCACCCCATGCCCAACATAGTGGGTGTCAGGTCACTTTAAAGTACCTTGTCCCTTCTGCCCGAAACCTAGCAAGGTATCCCCAGAGACCTTCCTTTGTTATGTTAGCATAGGCTTCTAAGATACAGACAAGTAACCCAGCTCAGAGCCAAGGAAGAGACAGAATCCATGTTCCTTCCTGATGGGTCCTCTCTGCCAAAGTGACTTACCCTCAGGGCATTTCCTTCCCCTCCCAGTTCTTTCTAGGACAGGGGCTCATCACTTTCCCCTAGATCCCTCTACCAATCAGCCTAAACTGTGGCCCAGAGGTCTTATCCCCATTTTCCAAGGAACAGTCTCTCCTGACCAGGAATGGGAACCAGGAAATATCTAAAATACTACGATCCCTTCCCTTAAAAGGGATTTGTGGCCCTCCTTACCTCTCACCTAGCCGATATTTCAATAGCTTCTTAATTCCTATTTCTATTTCCAGTCTCACCTCCTCTAACCCTTTCTGGGCATGGCTGCCCAAGTATTGTAATGAATGTAAAGATATGACCATGCTCATACAATTAAGACAAAAAAAACACAGTGGATCAGAGATGCACAGATTTAGAACTTGGAAGGACTTTAGAGCTCCTTTAACCCATTCTCCTCATTTTACAGCTAAGGAAAGTAGGTGTCCAAAGTCACAAGTGGCAAAACATTATTAGTATTCAGGTCTTCTAAACTCTAAATCCAGGGTTGTCTCTATGGGGTTATTCAACCTTTAAGCAAACATATATGTCAACTAGTCTATCTCCCGCCTCCTTTTATAGATGAAGAAACTAAAATTTAGGGATGTTGAGTCACTTGAGAAGTTTCCAGATGGCTGGGGGAACTCAGAGAATGGAGACAGAAATTCTGGCTGAAGGGAACAAAGAAAATTTAATGAGAATGGGAAGCTCATGAGTTCAGCTTCACACAAAGCTGATATTTATATCTAGGCTTTCTGATTCCTAATCCAATTTTACAAACCAAGCCCTTGAGTTGGCAATCAATGCCCTTCACTGTTTAACCCAAGTCTTATTTTTCTTAATTGCCGTGTCACTTACTGAGTCACACCATTCCCCTGGCCTAGATGGCTCTCCCCACCATCTCACTCTAGATCTGTCTCTACTCATCCTCAAGCCTCAGCTCAGGAGTTTCTTCCTCTATACAGCCATCTTTCATTCCCTCAGCTAAAATTATTCTTTCCTCCCTTTGAATTCCCCAGCTAATATGAAACTGCTCAAAAGGTGTCCAACATATTTTCCTCAGAGAATTTACCTGCTCATAAGACTAAAGGGTCCAAGTTTGATGGAATAGAAAGAAAGCTGATGTAGGAATCTAAAAACCTGGATTTAGATTTGACTTTGCCACTAAGAGGGATAGCTAGGTGGTATAGTGGATAGAGTATTAGGCCTGGAGTTAGAAAGATCTGAGCTCAAATCTGCTTCAGATACTTACTGTGTGACCCTAGCCAAGTCAATTAATCCTGTGCCTCAGTTTTCTCATCTGTAAAATGAGCTGGAGAAAGAAAGAACAAATCTCTCCAGGATCTGTGCCAAGAAAACTCCCATATAAATTTAAGATGACCCATTCTGGAAATAAAAAAGTCAAAGTTTCCATGCTGCTGAGCAGTGGGATCAAGCCCATGAGTGATTACTAGACTTTCTGCCTAGAAGAAACTGAGAAACTAAAGCTTTTAAATTTAAAGAAAAGGGAGGGGGAAATTGGATTAAATTATTTCTATTCCATAAGGTATTTTAGAAAAAATAGATTAAGCAAAAATAACAATAATATCTTTAAAAAGGATGGATTTTTTTAAAATCCCAATTTAGAAAAAGAAAACCCTCTCAGAAACAAAGATAAAAATATAAACCTACCCTAACTCATAACTTTACATGTGAATGGATTAAATAATCCAATAAAACAAAAGTTAGAAATTGAATAAGAAAAAAAAAACCCAAATCTGTAGCTTATCAGTATTGTTTAGGGTTTTTTCTCTTTTTTTTCTTCAATTTTTTTTCCTTTAAAAATTGTCATATATGGAATGGGTCTTGTGAAGGGAGAGGGGTACTAGAAGAAATTAAACAATGTAACAAATTATATCAATAAAAATTTTTAAAGATTTATTCTACTTCAGTCATCCTGTGTTCTAAGGACTCTCTCAGCTCTGACATTTTCTGTTCTAAGGGTTCTCCTATCTCTGACATTCTAAGGCCCTCCTAGCTCTGATATCGTGTGACCTGAGATCACTTTCTTTTCTGATATCCTATGTTCTAAGGTCACTTTTAGCAAGGGTCTTAGGGACCAAATTCACTGGCTATGGACTCAGATGAAGGTCATTTCATGTCCAACTTTTCATGATTCCATTGGGGGTTTTCTTGGCAAAGATATTGGAGTGGTTTGTCATTGCCTTCTCCAGTTCATTTTGCAGATGAAGAAACTGAGGCAAATAGGGTTAAGTGACTTGCACAGGGTCACACAGCTAGCAAGTATCTGAGGCCAGATTTGAATTCAGGAAGATGACTATACTTGTCCAAGCCTGGCACTCTATGCACTATGACATCCCCTTGGTACCCCAGCTGATGGTACCATGAAGTAATAGATATTATAGTATTATAGAATATCCACTGCATTTTGTGTCAGAAGACCTGGCTTCAAACGTGGACTGAGCTACTTCCTAGTTCCACGAGTGTGATGAATCACTTCCCCGTTTAGGCCTCAGTTTCTTACTCTCCAAATTGATGGAGTTGGACCAAAGCTCTAAGGGCCCCACCCAGCTCTGCATCTGTGACCTAAAGATGCCGTGAAGACAGGCATGTGTCCTGCAGAGGGTGTAGCCTGAGGAACAGGGAGGTGGCCCACAATCCCACACGTAGAACACATCTGAGAAAGCCTGGTGGTCAGAGGCTGAGCCCAAGGAACAAAAGAACCCATCTTCCCCAAAAAACTCCATTTTACAAGCTTTAAGGGGAAGAAGAAGGAAAATATGGAGCAATGAAAATAAGTCAAGACCCAGAATACAAAAACAAAAACAAACATTTCCAGCACAGATCATTTTCAATTAAGAAAAAAAAGCCAAAAAACAGATCATTTTCAAACCACAAAACTACATATGATTTTTAGGTAGATAATAATGCCAAACAGTGGCTAAGCATGGAGGAGGGACTAAAAATACAGATTGTGTGTGTGTGTGTGTGTATGCACGTGTAATGTGGTGTGAGAGTTTTGGGGGAGAAGGGAAACAGAGAGGAAGGGAGGAAGGAAAGGAGGAAAGAGAGTAAGAGGAGGGATGGAGGGAAGAAAGAGAGAGAAAGAGATCTATAATATCTATAATAATAGATAATAATAATAGGAAGGGGTTTGGACTAGCTGATCTCTGGGGTCTACTTAAGTTCTAAAGATTTGACTTTATAAAGAATAATAACAATTATGATTATTATTAATCATTAATGTTATATAATAATAATATTAATATTTCTATAGCGAGGTAATGTGTAGTAATTAAGAGAGAACTGACCTCAGGATTACAGAGACTTACATTCAAGTCTTCTTTCCAATATATCCTGCCGGGGCAGCTAGATGATGCAGTGGATAGAACACCAGTCCTGAAGTCAGAGGACCTGAGTTCAAAACTAGCCTCAGATATATAACACATCCTAGTTGTGTGACCCTAGGCAAGTCACTTAACCCCAATTGTCTCAGGGGAAAAAAAAACTTTCTCCAATATATCCTGCCTATGTGACTGTAGACAAGTCACATAAGCTCTCAGTGCCCCTCGCAAGTGTCTGAAACTATAAATTTCAGAATAACTAATTTATATAAATGTAAAGTGCTGACTTCTTTTAGTAGTTGGAGTTGCTCCACTGGAAATTCAATATATCAGCTATTCTCAAAATGTGGTCTTTAGAGTACCTTTCAGATCACTCTTTCAGAGTGAAAATAAATAGCAATTGTTTCTGTTTGGGCCAGAAAACCTGAAGGTCTCCTCCTACACTGATTTTTTTTTTTTGAATAGGTATAGGAGTCCATTCTTTGCTTCATTTCTTACTTAGCCTTAATCACTGAATGGGTGTTGCCTCGGTCAAATTGAGACTTATTTGTTAAAGACCTTAGCTCAAAAGGCCAAGTCTCCCATTGCATTCAGGGTCAACTCCAGTCATCTTGATCTATATCTGGCCTCTGGATCCACATGGCTCCTGAGTGAGAGAATAAGTCTGGTGACTCTACACAGCCCTGACTCATTTAAATCCAATTTACTAAATGCAATTTACAATTGCAAGTCATGGCATCACCTCCCTGATGTCATGGTTCTTATTGAGACTGATGGACAAACATTCAGGGAGTCAATAAGATCAAAACTTTTCACATTAATACTAAAAATTTAAAGATTCTAATACAATAAATATCTAGATATATAATCCACATAAGCAAAAGCTGTTTGGGGGAGGATCCTCAATAATTAAGAGTGTAAAAGGGTCCAAGGCATTTGGGGGACCATTCTCTATATTAATGAAATCATAGGCCCATAATAGAACAAACTTACATTTTCATAAAGTTTTTCTGATTTACAATCCACAATGTAACTCTCTGAGATAGGTAGGCAGTACAAGTTTTATTATTCCCATTTTACAGATGAGGAAATTAAGGAGGTGGAAAAAAAGAGAAGAGGCTTAGTATCCCCCACTAATTAATTAGTGCCAACTACTTATCTAAACTTAGATTACTTTAGACTCTGAATCGATAGCTCTATACATTATGCCATATTATCTAGAAAAAAGTGTATAAATATGTGCATGTGTTTATATATGTATATTATGCATATGTATAAAATATATGTGTCTATATATACACGTGTTTATATGCATATATTGTATATGTATGTAGTATATGTATATGTTTTATATTGTGTATTATGTATTTATATCTATGTGTTAATTTATATGTGTGTATGTTTTTGTATTTATGTGTATATTGTGTATATAGTATATAGCTATATATATGGATTTGTATATATTTATATATGTATATGTGAACATTTACATGCATATTTGTATACGTGTAGTATCTGTGTGTGTTGTTCGTTGTGTATCTCTACATATCTGTGTATACATGGGTATGTTTAAATACTACTTCAGGTTTTCTGGCCCAAACAGAAACAATTGCTATTTATTTTCACTCTGAAAGAGTGAACTGAAAGGGACTCTAAAGACCACATTTTGAGAATAGCTGATATATCGAATTTCCAGTGGATTAACTCCAACTACTAAAAGAAGTCAGCACTTTACATTTATATAAATTAGTTATTCTGAAATTTATAGTTTCAGACACTTGCTAGGGCCCTTAGAACCTGGGATGTCAGAGCTAGGAGGGCCCTTAGAACCCAGAATGTCAGAGCTGGGAGGGTCCTTAGACATAGAAGGTCATAACTGGAAATCTCCTCTTCGTTTACTATGGCACATGGCTGTGAGGATCCACTGGGCACAGGGGGGCTCCTCTCGAGTTCCTTTCACCAGCTCACTGACCATATTCCTCTATTGCTCAGTCCGGTCTCCATGGTACCAGGTGACCTGATAGAGAGGCTACAAGCTTCCTCTACTCCAAGAGACAAGCTCATTTTTTTTTTTTTTACTGAAACTGCAAGAAAGGACAAAGGACATGTGGCCCAAGGATTCCCTTTCTCATGTGGCTATGGGACAGCTTCCAGGGCTGACTCCAAATGTCGGCCTGGCCCTGGGATTGAAGCGAAGAAGGCCAGTAGGAAAGGACCCTCTCCTTGCTCACAGATCTCTCTCAAAGGTCCAAGATTAGATTATAACTCTTCCCAATCCAAACTCAAAGACTATTTTTAATGCTGCTGGTCTTAGTTTGAAATTAAGACTTCCTGAGATCAATGCACACTAGAGATGGGGGGGGTGGTAGGTGGGGTGGGAAGGGTCAAAGGGAGGCTTATACAACAGCTGCCACTTGTTGCATGTGTCCCCAGAGGGCAGAGCCAGGAGCATGTGGCAGAGATTCGAAAGGTCCAATCAAGAACAAATTCTTAACCATTAGAATGAGAGCTCACCCAAAGTGGAATCTACCTTCTCCAGTTGGAGTGGTGAGTTTCCCATCACTGGAGGTATTTTAGCAGGGCCTGAATTCAATTGTCACTAAGACCTCTTACAATTTATTTCATGATTCTCTCTTATCTCTGTCTCTTTCTCTCTCCCTCACCTCCTCCCATCCCCTTCCCCTCCTGTCTCTATCTATATCTCATTCTGTCTCTCCACCCCCACTTCCTCTCCATCCCTTTGCCCTTCGGTCTCTATCTCCATCTCTGTCTCTTTCTCTCTCCCCCTCCTCTCCATCCCTTTGCCCTCCTGTCTCTATCTCTGTGTCTCTGTCTCTTTCTCTCTCCCCCTTTCCTCTCTCTGAACTTTAGTGAAAGCAATGAAAGGGGTTGAACCACATGGTGTCCAAGGCTCCTTCCAGCTCCAACATTCTCAGTACTGAGAAGATCCAGGTTTCCTGTCGCTCTGTCTGTGTTCTCCTTCCTGCCACTTGTAAGCTCTGCCTGTGTTTAGAGGTAGCTATTCTGATCCCAGGTGAGGTGGAATCCCTTATCAGGACATCACAGCCCTGGGGAGGGGGAGAGCAGGGGCAGGCAGCCACCCTGCGGGTTCTGTCAAGTTCATGTGCCCAGGGAGCCAAGCCCTGTGGAATGTGCTATGAAGACTAGAATTAAAGGCGGGGTTCCCCTTTCCTCCCCCCAACTCTCCTCTGTCTACATAACAAACCTGGACACCTCATGCCCTATAATTCTTCAGGAACCTGGGACCGGGAAAACTAGAGGCTGAGACAGAAAGAGATAGACAGAGATAGAGACAGGAGAGGAAAAGGATGGGAGGAGGTAGGGAAGAGAGAAAGAGACAAAGACAGGAGGGGAAGGGGATGGAGAAGACAGAGACAGAGATAGAGACAGGAGGGGAAGAGGATGGGAGGAGGTGAGTGTGAAAGAGAGAGACTGATAAGAGAGACAGAAAAGAGACAGTCAGAGAGAAACAGAATCAGAGACAGAGATTGGAAAGGAAAGGATAGGAAGAGGAGAGGGAGAGACAGAGATAGAGAGAAAGGGGAAGGAATAGAGGAAAGGGGGGAGTAGAAGGAGAAGGGAGAACAGGAAGAGGGAGAGAAAGAGAGAGGCAAAGACAGAAAAAGATCAGTTCCTAAGCTTCTCGGTTTGCTTGTCCTCTCTCATAATGGGACTTGTCTCCAGTTATCCTCCTCTCCAGGGGACCAGGCAAAAGTAGGGGAAAGAACAAGAAGGAAGTATTCCCTTGGCCATTCTTCAGACAAAGTGGCCGCCTTCTGGAGTGGGGGGAGGGAGAATAGACAAGGAGCCTCTGGAGCATGATTCAGAGAGCCAGGTTTGGGGCCAACCTTTTCAGGAAAATGGAGTGGCTCCTCCTCCCTTCCTCCAGGCCTCCTCCTTCTCCAGACCCTCCACAGCATTTGATTCTATCTTATTCTGCTTAATTCTAATAGCACCCCTGTTCCCCATAGCACTTAATTCTGTCTGTAGCCCACCAGAGCCGGAGAGGGCTCTAGAAATCTTGGACTCCAAATTCCTTATTTACCCATGAGCAAACTGGGTCCCAGAAAAGGGAAGTGATTTGGTCAATTTCCATAGGGACAGAATTGGAATTCAAACCCAGATTCTCTTTTTCCTTCTGCTTCCAGCACCAGGCCCGGCACGCTGCTGGGCACACAGTATCTTTGACTCGGCAAAATTGGGGATTAAGTGCTGAATGTCTCTCTCTGCCTTATAAGCATGTAACATCAGAGCCACCTGAACATCCTTGGGGCAGAGACAGGATAACATTCCTCAACCCAACCACTGCCCCCTCCCTCAAATACACCATAATTACTTCTTAAGTCAGAAATCCCCAAGGACCTCAGCCTGTGGCCCAAGGCCCATGAATTCCATTTTCTGAAAAGTTCTGCTCCTTCCTGGGAAGGTCTAGGAGGTAAAGGGGGAGAAGTACAGGAGGGGCACAAATAAGGGTACAAACAGGAAAGGAACCAAGATAGAAGAGTTTGAAAGAGGGATGAACTAATTCATAGTATTTTAGAGCAAAAAGGAATCTTGGAGACCATTTTAGTCCAACCTCCCTATAATGCAGATGAGGAAATTGAAACGCAATGAGGGAAAGTGACTCAAAAAGCATCATATGTAGAGTACAGAAAGTCTCCAGTCTCTGACACTTGGCAGGATATACAATCTTCCTCTTTTTCATCCGTAAAATGGGGATAATAATAACACCCATCTCACAGGATTGTAGTGAAGATCAAATGAGATCATGTGTGTGAGGACCTTTTTAAACTTTACATAAACATATATATATGCATATGTGTTCACATACACACATACATAAACATTTATGCAAATTAGGAGAAAGTATATAAATGAGGATCAAATTATATAAATTGGAATAGGAACTGTGCATGTAATTACATAAGTATAGGAAATTCCCAGATAAAGAAATTCCCTCTCCCTATATAACTTTTCTGTAACATAACATTTAGAAATTTGCCCAGTTCTCTGAGAGGTTATACTTTTTTTTAATCTTTTTTTATTAAAACTTTTTATTTACAGAATATATGAATTATTTTTTTACACAGACCTTTGCAAAACTTTCTGTTCCAAATTTTTCCATCCTTTCCCCCACCTCTCCCCTAGATGGCAGGTAGTCTAATAAATGTTAAATATATTAAAATATATGATAAATCCAATATATGTATACAGATCTATAGTTATCTTGCAGCACAAGAAAAATCAGATCTAGAAAGAGAAAAAAACAACAACCTAAGAAGGAAAACAAAATGCAAGCAAATATCCACAGAAAGTGTTAAAATGCTATGTTGTGATCCACACTCAGTTCCCACAGGCCTCTCTGAGAGATTATACTTGCCCAGCATCTTGCAGCCAGAAATAAAAGAAGCACATTCTGAACCCAGAACTTTCTGCCTCTGAGCTGGCAGCTGTCCTTACGATATAATAAATATGAAATATTTTTATTGATTAAGATAACATAGACATTAAGTGCCAGAGGTGACTCTGACTCCTAGTCTTGTACTTCTCTGATGCCATAATGTGTACAAACAGCTACAGACACAACTGTTTCTTTGGTTTCTCTCTTTCAAAAGGCTCCCTGTGCTCAGAGCTGCACTCCTGGGACCACATGAAACAAGGAAATCCACTTGAGATTCCAATAGAGCCACAGAGAAGCCTGAGGCTTCTCAACCAGTTCACACCATGATAGGAGACACCTGTTTCAATTCAACAAATTTTTATAAAATGCCCACTATGTGATCAGTAGTGGGGTTAAATAAAAGAAAAATTGCATCATTCTTGATCTCAAAGAGTTTAAAGTCCAATGATGGGGAAGACAGATATATAAATTTAGAAGTATAGACAAAGTAGGGTCAGTGGATCACTTTGATGGTAGAAGAAATGGCTGCTAGGATGTACCATGGTGTATAATATGCCAGACCTAGAGTCCTAAATTCTCATCTTTCTGGGTTCAAATATGGCTTCATATGCTTCCTAGCTGTGTGGCTCTGGGCAAGTCATTTCACCTTTTGCCTCAGTTTCTACCAAGAAAACCCCAAATGAAGTAACAAAAGTTGGATATGACTGAAATGACTGAACAGCAACAACAACAAAAATGTGCAAGGCACTGTGCTAAAAACTCTGGATACAAAGAAAAACAAATGCATTGGTCCCAGCCCTCAAGGAGCTTACATTCTTATGGGGAAGATACTCTGTAAATAACTAAGGATATACAAGATTGATACAGAGTAGATGGATGATAATACCGGAGGGGAAGACTGTAGCTTTGGGTTAGGAGAAGGGATGCAAGGCAGAAGAGGGCCTGAGAAAGACCTCCTTTGGAAGGTGAAATTTGAGTTGAGTCTTGGAGAAAGCCAAAGAAAGCAAGACAAGGGAGAGCATTCCAGGATATGGAGGACACACAGTCAATACAAGATAAATAAAAGGGAGATGGAATGCCATGTACCAGCAATAAAAACAAATAAGCCAGTATAGCTGGATGCTAGAGGATGTGGGAAGGAAGGAGGAGCTCATTGCTACTCAAGCTTTCAATAAGGAGGAGAACTCTGAGATCATCCAGTCCAAGCCTTTCAATTTGTTAGGTGAGAAAACTGGGCTCCCAGAGAGGAAGGTCACGGGTCCACTGAATCCGAATCCAGCACAATTTCCCCTGTACTAGTAAAATGCTTTCATTCCTTTCTAGGCTGATCTCTTAACTCTCTAGACTTTCTCTACTGTGCCCAAGCCAATTTCTTTCATCTTCCTTCTTTCTCTAACTTTTCAGCTTCTGTTTATATGTTTTTTCCCTAATGGAATGTATGCTCCTTAAAGGCAGGAATTGTCTTTCTGATTATATTTGCATTTCCATCCCTTAGAACAGGGCCAGGCATACAGTAAGCACTTAATAAAAGTTCATGGACTTGATATTGGCTTGCAATACAAGAATCCATAGTGCAGTGGAAAGATCACCAGCCAGAGAAAGTTGCCTGCCCTCCCCCAAAAGAGAGTTATAGAAAGATCCAGAACAGGGAAGAGGAAGAAACAATGATAAAATCCTTGATACTTCCAATATCATAAAACTAATCTAACATAGAGAGATTAAGAGTCAGGAAATTTGGATCCTAGATATAACAGACTTGTATCAATGGGAGCTGGCTAGCTTCCTTTCTGTTTGCCTTCTCCTCAAACCTTTTGTGAGAAATACACAAAGGAGGGAGGGCATAGAAAATGGCACCAACAAATATGGCATTATCAGAAAAAAACCCCTATTTTCCAGAACCATTTTATGGGAATATACCATACAGGAATGCCAAGAGAAAGTAAGACCCCCAGGGAAGGCAAAGAACTCCACACAACAAAGACTAGATCCCTGAAGAGGGACCTATGCATACAAAGGATCCTGCCAAACAACCATATATAATAAGGTGGGTGCCAGGCAGACCCAAAGGGAGCAAGGAGAAGGAATTTCTTCCTGAGAAAGAGCAATTGCTGAGGAACCTTCAAAGACTGAAATAGGGCTGTGTGAGTCTAGAAGCTATTTTTTCTGAAAATGAGGGCTATAGGTTACCTATAATGTCCTAAAGTTCCTTCAAGCTTTGATATTCTGTGTTCTAAAGCCTCTCTCAGCTCTGAACATTCTGTGTTCTAAAACCCTTTTAGCAGACATTTGATTTCTCTTTGATAGTATCAACTAAGCTGTACAACTTTCCTGAGGCTAGTTATAAGCCATAGAAAGAGACAGTTGTATGTCTCTATTAAAAACAACACAGCAGTGGGAATAATTTGTCTTTGAAGACAGGGAACTTTGGGTATAGACCTGATGTCCTAATGCACTTAAAAGCTATATCAATCGATTAATAAATATTTACTAAGCACCTACTATGTGCCAGGTACTGGGGATACAAAAAAGAGACAAGGAGCTGCCCTCAGGAAGCTTACAATATAATGGAGGAAAATAACATGCAAACATATATGTACATATAAGTTATAGATAGGATAAATAGGAAATAATTAAGAAAAGGAAGAAACAAGAATTAGGAAGGGTTGGGAAAGGTTTCCTGCAGAAGGTAAGATTTTCACTGGAATTTAAAGGAAGTCAAGGAAGGCTGGAGGCAGAGATGAGGGAGAACATTCCAGATATGGGGGACAGCCAGAGAAAATGCCTAGAGTCTGGAGTGTTTTATTCATGGAACAGACAGGAAGTGCATGTCACTGAAAAGAATATGGTGTAAGAAGATTGGAAAGGTAGGAAGGGGCTAGGTAATAAAGGGCATGAATGGCAAATGTAGCATTTCATATTAGATCCCAGAGGTAATGGAGAGCCATTATAGATTATTGTGTGGGTTGTGAGGTGGTGAAGTAAGGGGGATAGCAGGATCAAACCTGAGCTTTAGGAAAAATCATTTTGATGGCTAAATGGAGGATGAATTGCAGTGGGGAGAGACTTTAGACAGGCAGACCATCCCACAGCTATATAGTGATGACAGTGGAGTGTATCACCCACTGTGACAGCGGCTACCATAATATTCCAGGAGTGAATTAACAGGGTCAGAGGAGAGAAGGAGGTATATTTGAGAAAGGTGGCAGAGGTGAAATAGACAAGAGATGATACAAAGGTGAAATAGACAAGAGCTGCTGCTGAAGTGAAATGGACAAGAGATGCTAAAGAGGTGAAAGAGATAAGAGATGCTGCTGAGGTGAAAGGGACAAGAGCTGCTGCAGAGGTGAAATGGATTAGAGATGCTGCAGAGGTGAAATGGGCCAGAGATGATGCAGAGGTGAAATGGGCAAGAGATGAAGCAGAAGTGAAATAGACAGGAACTGCTGCTGAAGTGAAATGGACAAGAGATGATGCAAAGATGAAATAGACAAGAGATACTGCTGAGATGGAAGGGACAAGAGATGCTGCAGAGGTGAAATAAACTAAGGATGCTGCAGAGGTGAAATGGAAAATAGATGATGTAAAGATGAAATAGACAAGAGATGCTGCAGAAGTGAAATGGAAAAGAGATGCTGAAGAGATAAAATGGACAGACCTCAGCTACAGCTTGGTATGGGAGGTGAGATTGAGAAATCCAGGATAACTCCCAGGTTGGGAGCCTGATGTTTTCCTCTATAGTAATAGGAAAGATAGGAGGTGGGGGAGTTTTAAAGGGAAGAAAAATGAATTCTCTGTTGGATATATTGATCATAGATCATGGATCTAAAGTTGGAAAGCACCTCTGGAGCCCTCTAAATCAACTCCCTCATTTTACAGATGAGGAAACTGATGCCCAAGGAAGTGAAATGATTTACCCAACATCAAAGGAATAGTAAGCACCACAGATTTACAGACTAAATGTCTTCTGTGGTCCTTACCAGCTTTAAATCTATGATCCTATACATAGGTTCTCAAAAGGTTTGAAAAGGTCACAATGAGGAAAGGGATAACGATTTAATAAGGGCAAAGCAGAAGAATTGATGAGAAGTAGTGAGTCCAGCTGGGATAATGTACTTTGTATGTCTAATGGGTGGCTATTCAGAATCCATACTGATACTGATGGTCATATTTTCTCCTGAGCCAACCACAGAAGACCAAAAAAGATGGACTGTATATAAACCATGAAGTATGGACTCTATTGGAGATCTATAAAGGCCAGTGGTCAAGGCAAAGGGAAACAAGCTTTTGAGTTTCTTGTTGGTTTGGTTTTTTCCCATTGAATGAGATGAAAAAGAACAGCAGAACCCTGGCCCTTTGGGGAGAGATTAGACAACATATAAGACACTAAGAAACAAAGGAAAAGAAAGAGAAGGGTAGCGCTAAAGTGGGAGAGCCTAGGAGAAGGGGAAGAAGGCCAAGAGGGGCATGAGGGAAGACCTCTAAGAAGGAAGGAAACCCTAAAAATCTGGCTTCATCCAGAAGGTGGCAAAGGCCAAAGACTAAAAGCAAAAATGGGTGTTTTTAGAATATGAAAGGAACATCCAAGAAGGAGATCTGAGGACAAGATTAGTTAGATCCCTGAGGATTATGGAAAAAGAATGCTATTGCCAGGCAGTCACCAGTAAGCAGAACAGGTCAGAAAAAAAGTCAGCATAAAACAGAAAGAACTCAGTAACAGGAACCACCACAAACTAGGAAACGGAGGGGTGGGGAAGTGGCAAAAGAAATCAACTCCCCTTCTACAGGTTTGTACTACATGATCTCTCAAGTCCCTCCCTGTTCTGACATTCTCTTCTAAGAATCTTCTAACGTTCTGAATTGTAAAGGTCCTCCTAGCTCTGACATTCTATGTTCTAAGGCCCCTTCAAACTCTAAAATTTTATGTTCCAAGATCCATTCTAACTCTGATAGTCTATGTTTTAAGCTTTTCTGAATGTTATTTATATAGGAAAGACAGAGGCAGAAAGACAGAGAGGAAGGGAGGGAAGGAGGGATTAATTTGGGAATGGCTAAACAAATTATAGTACCTGAGTGTGTCATAGAATATTACTTCACTGTAAGAATTGAATATGAAGAATTTAGAGAAACTTGGGAAGACATGTAGGTAGGGGATACAAAACGAAAGAAGCAGAATTCAAGGAACATTTACATGATGCTCACAAGGATGTGAAAAAAATAATTAGGAAGGCTTCAGAAGTCTGATCAAAGATGGGGAGGGGAGGTGTACCTCCAGCCACCCAAAAGAGAGAGATGATCAATAGAAGTGCAGACTAACAATACACTGCCAGACATTGTCAGTGTATTGACTTGATTGTTCTTCTTTGTCCAAAAGTGAGTTTTAGTGGGAGTCTGGGGAGAGTCATTAGGAAGTAATAATGATTCCCACACACATACACCAAAGATCATCAATAAATAATCAACCAAAGATGGGGTGGGGAGAAGAAATTGGGAAAGGAAGAAGAGGGACAAAGCACAAGGCCAGCTGAGGTTTAGAGCTCTTCAAAGTATTTTTCGTTTTTGTTAATTAATACTCATTAACGTCCTCCACCCTACAGAATTCTGACTCTGAACCTTTGGGCTGCCAATTAAGACTGAGATTAGCTGGACTGCATTGTTTGGGGTTTTGTTCAGGCTTAGGCTCTCTCTTTATTTCTATGACTGGGTTGGGGATTTTGGCCAAGGTCCATGCCCTCCAGGCGGTCGATCAGGGAAGTAGGAAAGCCTTGGTGGGAGGGAAAACAGGGTAGGCTGGAATCATCCCAAATGAATCAGGGGTCATGAGGTGGCTTCCTTGCCCCTTCTCCATCTGAGACTGTTTGACAAGGTTACCAAGACTCTTTTTAGGCACCATGGGGTAGATGAGATATGGGAGGAGGGGTCAAACTTGGAGGCTTCTCCCTTTAAGAAGAAGACACTCAATGTTCGAGCCATCAAGCAATTAACCACCGAAAGGCAAATATTTCTCCAAACCAAGTCTCATTGGTTCCTTTGGGGTAATTAATCACTTCCCGTGAAGTCACCCCATGACACTCCATTAACTCTCTCCATGAGCCTGGGAGGTTGGCAAAGTCAGGTGATTGGCAAGTGGTGAACCCGGAGGCCATACCACCCCCTCCATGACTGGCCATGAACTTGGCCAGTCAGCAGCAGTTAGCTCCCAAGGCTGATGAGAAATACCTGCCAGGCCTGGGGGATGTCAAGGTCCTTGCCTCTAAGACACACCTCCCTAGGAGGTGAGAGGGAGAGCTTCTGGCAAGATGAACAAGCTTAGCTGCTGCCTCTGGCCAGCAAGGCACTTCAACCAGTGTGGCCAATTGAGAAAAGAACTGGATTTTCTGTCAGAGCACGAGGTGGACTTCCCAGCTCTGCTACCTGCTAATTGTACCACCTGGACCTCAATTTTTTTTCTTTGTAAACAGTTCATTCTATGCTCTCTCTCCACCACCCAGCTCACTGTTCACTGCCCTCCTTTCTAGGAAGTTCTTCCCTGAGTTTAACCTTGATTTCTCTAACTTAGAAATAGGAAACAACCGCCATGGACTTTCTGATGGTTTTTCCTCATCTCAAGCCTTCCCAACTAGGGCTGTAAAAGGAGACATCACTAGGACCTAGATATTCATAGGATCATAAGAATCGAACCTGAAAGAACCTTGGAGACCATTTCATTCAACTGTCTCCTTTTATAGGTGTGGAAAAGGAAGCCTAGCAAGGCTAAAAAATTTTCCCAAAGACCTAAATGTGCAAAAATGTTTGTGGCAGCCCTTTTTGTAGCAGCTAGAAACTGGAAACTTGAGTGGATGCCCATCAATTGGAGAATGGCTGAATAAATTATGGTATATGAATGTTATGGAATAGTATTGTTCTATAAGAAATGATCAGCAGGATAATTTCAGAGAGGCCTGGAGAGACTTACATGAATTGATGCTAAGTGAAATGAGCAGAACCAGGAGATCATTATACATGGCAACAACAAGATTATACCATGATCAAGTCTGATGGATGTGGCTCTCTTCAACAATGAGATGATTTAAACCAATTCCAGTTGGTCAGTGATGAAGAGAGCCTTCTATACCCAGAGAGAGGACCGTGAGAACTGAATGTGGACCAAAATATAGCATTTTCATTCTTTCTGTTGGTGTTTGTTTGCATTTTGTTTTCTTAGTTTTTTTTTTCCTTCCTGATCCGATTTTTCTTGTGCAGGAAGATAATTGTATAAATATGTATACATATATTGGATTTAACATCTATTTTTAACATATTTAACATGTATTGGACTACCTGACATCTAAGGGAGGGGATGAAGGGAAGAAGGGGAAAATTTGGAATGAAAAGCCAATGTTGAAAAAGTACCCATGCATATGTTTTGTAAATAAAAAGCTTTAATTTAAAAAAAAAGAAATTTGCCCAAAGTCACTGAGAGGATGGAAACCTGTGCTTCTGGTTAAAACCCCTGGCTCCCCTTCCACTAAGCACTTTGAATTTTCTCCCTGCCAAACTAGCCAACAACAGAGCCAGAAGCAGCCACTAGCAACCATTCTCTCTCTTTCCTCTACCATGCTTGAATATCACTTCTGAAAAGGACTCTAAAGTTCAGCTTCTTGGACTATGGTTCATGACTCCATGTGGGACCATGAAATTATGATTTATTCTCAGTAAATTGGTTAGTATACCTATTTATATATCCATCTACCCAATGTCATGTAAAATTTTCTCAGCAAAAAGTGAGCGAGAGTGGGAAATTTTTCCAATGTTACCCTGCTGTAAAATACTTGGAGATCTCCAAAGATCCTGCCCTTCTAGGCAGCATCCCTCATGAACGGCTTCCCCTTTCTTCTTAGAGGTATTGGAAAGGAGACACTGGGGCACTGGACACAAGAGAAGCCACATGGAATGACAAAGGGGAAGGAGTAGGACCTGGAGTCAGTGGGTTTATAACCTGTCAGACCCTGGGCAAGATATTTATTTGCCTTGTGCCTCAGCTTCTTTATCTATATAATAGGATGATAATAACTCCTCCTTAACAGGGGAATTGTGAGGCTCAAATAGGATCATGTCTGCCAAGTGATTTGTAAACATTTTCAAGCTCAGTATTAATGTAAATGCTATAATTATTCCAGGTTTTGGTTCAAGCTCGTATTTTAGGAGTGTTCCTGGTGCAGGGGATAGGTGCTTCTAGAAGGGGAGGGAGACATAGTTGAGGGTATCTTATGGCTTCCAAAGGTCCCCAGCCTTTGGCCTAAAAACAGAAGGAAGAAATGGATAGCAATGAGGGCACCCGCTCCCTTTACTCCAGGGATGTCAAGATGATAAAGTATTTTTCTTAGGAAACTGAGGCCAGTTAAGGAATTTCATAGATCACTGAGACCCTAGAAGATGGAGTGGTGTGGGGAGGGTCAGTACCAAGGGTAAGAATCCAATCCAGGTCTTCCTGGCTTTGACTCCAGGGTGCTCGCCACCATTTTAGCTCTGGGAGGATGTTGAGACTTCTCCTGAAGCAGGAAATGGGGCTGCCTTTATTACTACCTTTATTACTACCTTATCTACCATGAATCCCTACCTCTGTGGGGGTGCCAGTTGACTTAGGATTGGACTTTATGGGAGATATCTTCTCCCCTTTGTTACCCTCCCCCCCTCGAAACTGGATTAGGCTCACAGAGCTAGAAGATGCCATAGAAGTCATCTAGTCCACCCCCTGATTTGACAGATGGGGAAACTGAGGCACAAAGGTTGTGTGATTTGCTCAGGGTCTCATGAGTAATAAGGGACAGAAATGGGATCTGAACCTCAGTCCTTTCACTCCAAATCCAGCCCTCTTTCCCCTGGGCTACACTGACTCTTGTCAATGGGGCTCAGAGCTCTCATAGATTTGGAGTTTAGAGGTCATCTAGTTCAACCTCTTCCTTGTACAGATGAGGAAACTGAGGTACAGAGAAAGTAAAATGACTATTAAGTGGCAGAATAAGTGACAGAACCAAGATTTGAACTCAAGTCCTCTGCCCCCAGATCGACTTTTGTTATCCCAAAGAAGAAGAAAGCCAATAAGGCAGAAACAATGACCCACTCTCCAGGTTTCAAAATCCAAAGGATTATCAAAGGTATTCTAAACCAACCCTATGTGCCCTTTGACATCCCTAGCAAGGATCACTTAGCCCCACAAAATAAGAAGAGCTCTCATTCCAAATATTCACAAAATAATGACTTCACAATAACCCAATGTGGCATTTAGCAGAGTATTCCTCCCATTTCACAGATGAGAAAACTGAGGCTCAGCATAGTAGAAGGGTTTGCTCAATAGTTTCACAACTAGCAAGTATGCCTTGAACTCAAATCCTCTCACTTCAAATCTGCATCTAAATTTATGAAGAAACTAAGAAAAGATCCATACCAGGTCATCTTGGACTAGCTAGTAGGATCATAAGAGGACCTGGACAAGTTAGATTGTGCCTCAATGATAAGTGCTCCCTCCTCACTCACAGAACTCAAAGGCTTCTACATTGAGGCAGGAGAGACCCAGGTAAAGTTCTCCAGAACCAGATAGGAATAGATTCCCTTCTCAGGCTGAGCTTCCTTTCTCAGGGCTCACCTGATGCCACAAAAAAGTCACAATCTCTCTACCACCTTTGCTGGGGCAAAGAACCAGAGTAATTAAAACTGGAAAGATCCTTGGAATACAGAATTTCAGAGCAGAAGGAACCCTAGAACACAAGATGCTAGACCTAAAAGGGACATTAGAACTCAGAATATCACAACTGGGGAGTTTCTGGAATCCAGAATGTCAAAGCTGGGAGGTTCTTTAGAATAGAGACTATCGGCGGTAGAAGGGATCTTAGAAAACAGACTTAGAGCTGGGAGAACCCTTAAAATACAGACTATCAGAGCTAGGAGGGACTATGGAACACAGGATATTAGAGATGAAGGGTGCTTAGATCATAAACTGTCAGAACTTGGAGGGTCTTTAGAACACAGACTGTCAGAGCTGGAAGGTTCCTTAGAACACAGGATATTAGAGCTGGGAGGGTGTTTAGAATCAGAATGTCAGAGCTGAGAGGACCCTTAGAACACAGGATATTAGAGATGGAAGATCCTTAGAGCAAAACTGTCAGAGCTAGGAGGGTCTTTAGGACACAAAATGGGGGGATAGAAACCATCTAGTCCAATCCCCTCATTTTACAAAGAAGGAAACTGAGTCCCAAAGAAGCAAAATCACTCTCAAAAACTGAGCACATTTGGTCAGTGACAGAACTGAAACTAGACATCTCAGTCTCCTGACTCCCAATTCAAGACAGAGCCCAAATCAACAAGACTCAGGCTTATCCAAATTCTGAAAGAAGAGAGATCTTCCATCCATATTGCCCTTCCTCTCCTGTGAATTCGCAGTCATCTTATTTCCTTGGCTCACTACACCCTCTAGAAATAAATGTTTTGTCCCAGTCCCAGGGAGTTCAGAAATTGGTGAGAGGACTAGACATGATCCCCTACCTCCAAAGATCCTAGTTCTGAGGTTCCTGATTTTGGATACCCCCCAACCCTCACACACATATACACACAAACATATGCATATATACATACAAACACATATAATACACACTCATACACACACAAACATAACACACACTCTCAAACACATACTCATACACACACATACAAATACAAACATATATAATACACACACACATATAAACACAAACAATATATACACTCTCACACACACAAACATATAATACATGCACACAAACACAAACATATATAATACACACTCATACACATACAAACATATAGCACATTCTCACACACAAACATAACACACTCACACAAACATAATACACACTCTCACACACACAAACACACATGCACACAAACATAACACACACACATGCACACAAACAACACACACACTCACACACGCGCCAGATTTCCCACTGGAAACAGCCGGCAGAGTTCCTCCCTCCCTCTCTGGCGCTGCTGCCATCTCCGCCTTTTTTTCCTGTCAAAACATCCTTCCTTTTTGGCAGCCATCCCGTATAAGGTTTCCAGTGGGACAGGTTAACCTGACTGCGGCTCCCCCGGGTCCCCGAGCGCTGGGAGCACATCCTCACGCCCACCCTCAGTTCCTGGAAGGCAGAGGCCTGCCTGATGGAGAGAGACAGTCCAGTCCGAGGTCTTACCCATAGATGTCAAGTGCGACCTCGGTGGCCGCCACGCAGACGGCATGGGTGGGCTCCTGCAGGGACAGCCGGATGGCTCTTTGCTGGGCCATGCTGACAAGCCTCAGCCCGGGAGGGAGCGGGTGCCTCCGCCCTCCGGAGCCGGCCCTCGGTCCTCCAGGCTCCGGCAGGTGAGGCACACTGAGGGAGGGCAGGAACTGATGGGCTGCCCTCCTCCACCTGCCTTTTAATTTCGCCCTGTGACCTGATTAGCTCCAGCCCTCGTCCCCACCTCTTGGCCCCATGCCCGGGGCTCCATTACTAGATGCAAAGATTCTGTCAATCGGGCTGCTGGGAGACAATCAGGTGGAGAAGCTGCCCGAGGGAACTGGGGGTCGGGAGGGCTATTGGCCCTCCGGGTAGATGGAAGGATGGGGCGCGGGTCTCTGACATTTCCCACAGTGGGAAGAAAGGGAAATCATGGAGGTTCCCTACTCGGAAATGAGCTTTCTCTCTTCCCTTTTGGAAGAACGCACCTTACTTAGTGTCCATCTTGTCCGGCTCCTTTATTGTACAGCTAGGGAAACTGAGGCTGGTGGAGGATCAATGACTGAGTGGTAGCTCCAATAAGAATCAGTGCTCTTTCCACTATCCCTGCTGTCTATGGAAACTTTGATGGCACAATCAGCTTCTGCTCTGGCTATTCCACACATCACCCTCTCCCCATACTCTTCTATAAAACAACTGGCCCTCCAGCTTAGATCTGGGAGCCCGACATGCCTGGGGCCATTAGACCACTAATTTTGCTGTTCCCTTTGTGGATTCTGAGGATGAGGGCTTAGGATCTTTCAGCAGTGCCTGGGAAGGACCACAGAGGGCTCTGAAAAAACAAGTGGGGACAGCAACAACAATATTACACGATGATCAATTCTAATGGACATGGCTCTCTGCAACAAAGAATTGTCTCAAACCAGTTCCAATTGTTCACTGAAGAAGACCATATACATCCAGAGAGAGGGATATGAAATATGGACCACAACGTAACATTTTCATGCTCTTTATTGATGTTTGCTTGCATTGTGTTGCCTTTCTCTGATTCTTTTTTTTTTTCTTGTAGATAGGATTTTTCTTGCACAACTTGTCAAGTATTTCAACATTATTAACATGTAGTGGACTTCCTGCCATCTAGGGGAGGGGAGGGGACTGGGAGTAAAACTTATAATGGAAAGCTTTGTAAAGATCAATGCTGGGGAACTACCCATACATATGTTATACAAATAAAAAGCTTTAATAAAAAAAAAAAGAAAAAAAAAAAACAAGTGGGGAAAAGGACCTGAGGAAAATAATGTTAAAAACCCAATTCTCTTTTTTTGTTTCATTTTTTACAGTTACTTTTTTTTTTCAGTTAATTGTTTCACCGGTCCAAATCTAGAGCTCTTTCTCCAACCCTGGCTTCTGTAAAAACCCAATTCTCTTGTTGTTCCCTGTACCCCTCCCCTAATCAGCCAACTATTAAGAAACTACTAAGCATTTAGTCTATCTCAGGCACTGTATTAAGTGCTTGAGATAAAAGGAAAAGAAAAAGAATGTGTTCCTTTGTTCCTTTACAAAGGGGGCAACTATGTAAATAACCACATATATACAGGGTACAGAGAGAAGATACAAAGTAATCTCAAAGCACTGTGTCTATTGATGGGGGGTGTGAGCATGGCTGGAAGGACAAGAAAAGGCCTCTTACACAAAAGTGAGATTTCAGCTGCTTTTTTCCTCTATTTCTTTTTTTTTATTAAAGCTTTTTAATTTTCAAAACATAGGCATGGATAATTTTTCAACCCTGATCCTTGCAAAATCTTGTATTCCAAATTTTGCCCTCCTTTCCCCCACCCCCTCCCCTAAATGGCAAGTAATCTAATATATGTTAAACATGGTAAAAAATGTTAAATCCAATATATGCATACGTATTTACACAATTATTATGCTGCACAAGAAAAATCATATCAAAAAGGAAAAAAAAATAAGGAAGAAAATAAAATGCAAGCAAACTACACAAGAAGAGTGAAAATGCTATGTTGTCATCCACCTTCAATTCCCATAGTCCTCTCTCTCTGGATGTAGATGGCTCTCTTCATCACAAGGTCATTGCAACTAGTCTCAATCATTTCATCTTTGGAAAGAGCCATGTCCATCAGAACTGATCATTATATACTATTGTTGTTGCTGTGTATAATAATCTCCTGGTTCTGCTCCTTTCACTCAGCATCAGTTCATGCAAGTCTCTCCAGGCCTCTCTGAAATCATCCTGCTGGTCGTTTCTTACAGAACAATAATATTCCATAACATTCATATACCATAATTTGTTCAGCCACTCTCCAATTGATGGGCATCCATTCAGTTTCCAGTTTCTAGCCACTACAAAAAGGACTGCCACAAACATTCTTGCACATGTGGGTCTCTATCCCTCCTTTAAGATCTCTTTGGGATATAGGCCCAATAGAAACACTGCTGGTTCAAAGGATATACACAGTTTGATAGCCCTTTGGGCACAGTTCCAAATTGTCGAGCTGAGTCTTTAAAGAAGCCCAGAGGCAAGAGCAGTTTTATACTCAAAAATTTTCAGATCTGCCAGGTACTATGGTGTAAAAGCTCAGTTTGTTTGTCCTTGGCTGCAGAGAGCTTCCAATCTGAAGGGGGAGGAGACATTTGCCCTCGGGTAGTATATAATCAGGGGGCATCACAATTCCTGACTTCTGGGATCTCCTGGATTGCAGGGACATCAGAGACCCTGCCTTCAGGGAATCTCCAGTCTAATAATAACAAGTGACTGTAATGTCCTAATAACAGCAACAATTAGCATTTATATAGCACTTCACCGTTTGCAAAACTCTTTCCTAATATGATCTAATTCAATTCTCACAATAGCCATGGAAGGCAAATACTACTTTATTATTCTTACTTTCCAGATAAGGAAACTGAGGCAGACATAATAAGTAAAGTGACTGCCCAGGGTCACATAGCTAGTTAAGTGTCTGAAGCCAGATTTGAATTCACTTCTTCCTGACTCCAAGTCCAACATTGTGTCACCTTGCTGCCTCTGTATGTTGAGGTTTACTCAGTTTACTCATTTGCAAAATAGGTATAATAATAAGCACCACCTCTCAGAGTTGCTATGAGGAATAAAAGCAGAGACTGGATACAAAGCTCTTAGCAAACCTTAGAGTGACATGATTCCTACTTTTATTATCCTAACAACAACCCTGGCTTGTGCAAATAATGAAACTAAAGTTTATAGGGGTTAAGTGACTTGCTCAGGATACCCAGATGTGTACTTGAAACCCAGGTTTCTCTTGACTCCAAATCCAGCTTTCTTTCCACTCTGATGGTGGAAAAACATGGGGTTCTTGTCTCAGGGAGTTTTTATTCTTGAGTAGAGACTCAGAATTTTAGTAGTGGGAACTTCTATTGGGGAGGTGAGGGAAGAGAAGGAAAAGGAAGAGAAAAAAAATCCACTAAAAAATGACTTTTAAGACAGAAGCAACCTCCCCACCCCTCACATACCACATCAAAAAAAAAAAAAAGAAAAGAAAAGAAAAGAAAAAAGAAATGTACAAAGTATTCCTGGTAAAGAGACAGAAACCATGATGGATTAGTCTGACAGCAGGGAGGTGCTAGCCTGGGAGGCTCAGAGTCAGCCCACCTGACTCTGAGGAAGCAGCTGGCTCAACAGATGGGCCAATGGTTTCAACAGCCAGAGGTGAGAGGCAGCCTGGAGTGGTGGAAAACCTACTGCTCTGTGAGGGAAGACATCCTGGTCCAGTCTCCAGTCCTGGCACTAATTTGCTGGACTGTCTTGAGCAAATTGTTTTTTGATTTGATTGAGATCAAAGACCATCTTTTGTCCTTTTTTTTTTTTTGTATCCCTAACTCTTAGCACAGTGCCTAGCACATAGGAAGCAATTAAAATTTTTTATTCATTGACTGGCTTTTTCCTAAGCATCTGTGGTAGGGAAAGGGGATAGGAGAAGGGTCCCACCCTGACATTCCATGTTTGAAGCTTCTTTCAGCTCTGAGATTCTATCTTTTAAGGCTCTTTCTAGATCTCACACTCAAGTATATTCTAAGTACCCTCCTAGCTCTGATATCCTATGTTCTAAAGACCCTCCCACCTCTGATATTCTATGTTCTAATATCCCTCGCAACTCTGACATTCTCTGTTCTAAGACTTCTCCCATCTCTGTTATTCTGTGTTCTAATGACCCTCCCAACTCTGACATTCTGTATTCAAAGGATCCTTCCCAGTTCTGACATTCTCTGTTCTAAGACCCTCCTAGCTTCAACATTCTATATTCTAAAACCTCTCCTCTGATATTCTGTGCTCTAAGGTCAGTCCCAGCTCTGGCATCCTGTGTTCTAAGGACCCTCCCAGTTCTGACATCCTGTGTTCTAAGGGCCCTCCCAGTTCTGACATCCTGTGTTCTAAGGGCCCTCCCAGCTCTGATCTTCTGTGTTCAAAGGGCCCTCCCAGCTCTGATCTTCTGTGTTCTAAGGGCCCTCCCACCACTGACATTTTGTGTTCTAAGGGCCCTCCCACCACTGACATTTTGTGTTCTAAGGTCAGTCCCTACTCTTACATTGTATGTTCTGGGGTTTCTTGCAGTCCCAATATTCAAGGGAGCTTTAACAATAGGTATTCTAGGGACAGCTAGGTGGTGCAGTGGTTAGAGCACCAGCCCTGAAGTCAGGAGGACCTGAGTTCAAATTTGGTCTCAGACACTTCCTAGCTGTGTGACCAAGTCACTTAAACCCAATTGCCTCAGCAAAAAGCAAAAAAAAAAATAGATAAAACAATTGGTACTCTATATTGATGAACTCTCAGGTTTATCCTGGGGGGAAAAGGTCTCTTCCAGGTCTGGCATTCTTAGTTCTAATCTTATGTATTCTGAGTCCCCTCAGGGGGACGTTACAAATTAGACATTGGACCCCGAATGTGGTTATTCCAGGAGTGGTGGTCCCTAGTTTTCTATAGCTCCAAATTCCTAAGAGATAGACTCCCACCCATTGCCATCACTACCCACAACCATCCTGAACTCATCAGCCTCTCCACCTGACTTGGGCTGGAGCTCCTAGCTATCACGGACCAGCAGCAGAGGATAGGTAGAAGAGAACTTGGTTAGGCAAAGAGGCCATGAGTTTCCCAACAGTCCAGTGGGAAAGCATCAAGGTAGGTCTCCTACTCTATAGAAGATCTGGGAAGGAGCCAGAAGTGAATCTCTTCCAATTCGGTTCTCCCATAATTCCCTCAGAAACCTGAACCTTCCATCCTTTTCCCCTCATCACCACCCTTCTTCAGCCCCCAGTGCTCCAGGGAGTCAGGAACATAAATGGGAAAGGTGCTCACAAGGAGGAAAAACAGAGGGCCTTTGCTTCAGCCTGAGTGAAGGAGAGAGATTCATTCCAATTATTGCCCAGTCTGCCCCAGGTTAGTTGTGGCCCTAATGACAGGAAGGCACATGTGCCAGTGACTCATTGCTAGAAAAGAAATGACACTCGGACCCCACTGGCCCATGTCAGTAATTACCCAGGGGAGAAAAAGGCAAAGGAATGGGGCTGACGTGGACCTGACAGGGAGGGGAAAGGAACAGAGTGTGCCCAAGGTCTTTGTCAGACTCTCTGCCCAGGGCTATTTGGTTCTCTTGGGCAAGGTCTCCCATTGTATCCGGGGCCATCTCTAGTCATCCTGATTTATAGCTGGCCACTGGACACAGAGGGCTCTGGATGGGAAAGTGAGGTAGGTGACTTTGCACAGCCCTCCTTCACTTAAATCCATTCACTTACATGTCAAGACATCACCTCTCTGATATCATGGTCCTCTTCCAGAATGAAGAACAACCACCATTGATTCTCTACTGCCTTCTTGGGGAGCCCCTTAGCCTTCCCTCTGTAGGAACCAGATGGTACAATGGAAAGAATATTTGATTTGGAGCCAAATGACCATTTCCTATTTCTATAATTTTGAGCAAGTGACCACAAGTCTGGAGTTCAGTTTCCTCTTCTTTAAAATGAGAGGGCAGGGCACATATTGGACTAGGAGAGGCAGTGGGGGTAGAAGGGAAAATTTGGAACAAAAAGTTTTGCAAGGGTCAATGTTGAAAAATTACCCATGCATATGTATTATAAATAAAAAGCTTTTAATAAAAAAATAAAATTAAAGTAAATAAATTAAAATAAAATAAAATAAGAGGGCAGGGATTGAACTAGAAGCTTTCCAGGGTAGCTTAACTAGAGCTTTGGCTATAGAGTCAATTTGAATCCCTCTCAGATACTTATCTGAGCAAGTTCCTAGAATCATGGATGGAGAGCTAGAAGGGATCTAGAGGTCCCTCATTTTACAGAATAGAAAACTAAGGCACAGAGAATGTGTGGCTAGGTGACACAGCTAGTGTTTGAGGTAAGAAATAAACCCAAGGGACAGCTAAGTGGCACAGTGCATAGAGCACCAGCCCTGAAGTTAGGAGGACCTAAGTTCGAATCTGATCTCAGACACTTAAGACTTCCTAGCTTCGTGACCCTGGGCAAACCACTTAACCACCTCAGCAAAAACAAAGAACAACAACAAAAAAAGAATTGAACCCAAGTTTTCTGCTTTCTGTTCTCTCTCCATCATATCCCTCATACCATGAGACATCTGGTCGGTCACTTCTCAAAGAGGGCAAATTAAAGAATGGCTGCCTTCAAAGCCTTTCACAGTGTTGTAGGAAATATGGACATTCAGATGGACATTGAAAACCTGGTGGAGAAGGAAAAAATGAAGGAGAACCTGCTCCTATCCCCTCCTTTTTTGATTCCCACTCACAAGTAACATCTCCCTCCTCAGATTTTCCTATATTACCTTGTATTCTCTAGGTCTTCCAATTAATCAATAAACATTTATTAAGTGCCAAGTGTGTGCCAGCTTCTGTGCTAAGCAAAAAAAAAAACAATTCCTGTCTTCAAGTAACTCCCAATCTAATTAGGGAGACAACATATAAACAAAAAAGCTGAAGATCAGCAACAGATTGAAGGCAGCAGCATTAACAGTGACAGAGAAAGGCTTCTTGTAAAAGGTGGGATTTTACTGAAACCTGAAGAAAATTAGGGAAACCAGTAAACAGAAATGAGAAGAGAGCTATCCAGACATGGCAGATAGTCACTCAAAATGCCCACGCTCAGAAAAACAAGATGGTTTGAGGAACAGAAAGGAGTGTGCTGTGACTGGATTAAAGGGTGTGGTATGGTAACAGCAATATTGTAAGGATGACCAACTGTGAAAGATTTAGCTCTGAGACAATTCCAAATGTGCCATGAAGAAAGATGCTCCCCACTTCCAGAGGGAGAACTGATGAACTCTAGTGCAGAAAGAAGCATCTTTTAAAAAAAATTTTTTTTCTTTATTTTTATTGATTTATTCTGTTTGCATTTTCTTTTTCTTTTTTTTGCTGAGGCAATTGGGGTTGAGTGACTTGCCTGGGATCACAAAGCTAGGAAGTGTTAAGTGTCTGAGATCAGATTTGAACTCAGGTCTTCCTGACTTCAGGACTGATGCTCTATCCACTGCACCACCTAGCTGCCCCTTTGTTTGCATTTTCTTTTGCAATATGAAAATGTGGAAATATGTGTTAAATAATCTCACATGCATCAAATTGCTTGCCTTTTTAAGGAAGGAGGGAGAGAATTTGGAATTCAAAATTTTTAAAAGTGTTAATTTTTTACATGTGATTGGAAAAATTTAACAAAATAAAAAATAATTTTAAAAAATTTATTGGGAGTAGAGCCAATACAGCAGAGAAAAAGGAAAAACTTACCTTAATTCTCCCCAAATCTCTCTAAACAACTTTATTTTATTTTCTAAGCTTTTTATTTGCATAATATATTATGGGTAGTTCTTCAACATTGGCCATTACAAAGCTTTCCGTTACAAATTTTCCCCCCTATTCCCCTCCCCTCCCCTAGATGGCAGGAAGTCCAATACATGTTAATTATATTAAAATATTTGACAAGTCAAATATATGTATACATGTTTCCATACTTACCTTGCTGTGCTAGAACAATCGTATCGACATGAACAAAAAAGATCTGATAAAGGAAACCCAATGCAAGCAATCATCAATATAGAGCATGAAAATGATATGTTGTAGTCTGTATCTCATGTCCCTCTCTCTGGATGTATATGGCCTTCTTCACTGAACAACTGGAACTGGTTTGAAGCATTTCACTGTTGAAGAGAGCCACATCCGTCAGAATTGATCATCATATAATCTTGTTGTTGCCGTGTATAATGATCTCCTGGTTCTGCTCATTTCGTTCAGCATCAGTTCATGCAAAACTCTCCAGGCCTCTCTGAAATCGTCCTGATGGTCGTTTTTCACAGAACAATAATATTCCATAACATTCATATATCATAATTTGTTCAGCCACTCTCCAATTGATGGGTATCCATTCAGTTTGCAGTTTCTAGCCACTACAAAAAGGGCTGCCACAAACATTCTTGCACATGTGGGTCCTTTTCCCTCCTTTAAGATCTCTTTGGGATATAAGCCCAATAGAAACACTGCTGGGTCAAAGGGTACGCACAGTTTGATAATTTTTTGAGCATAGTTCCAAATTGCTCTCCAGAATGGTTGGATCATTCACAGTTCCACCAACAATGTATCAGTGTCCCAATTTTCCTACATCCCCTCCAACATTCGTCATTATCTTTCCCTGTTATCTTAGCCAAACTGACAGGTTCCAAACAACTTTAAATAATACATCAAAATAAATTTTGGAGCAGCAGAACCTACAAATTTTCTAGCCTAAGACAACTTAGAAGATCAATAGGAAAGGTCTATTATAATGGCAGGGAGAGTGGAGCACAGTTCAGAGCAGACTACATCCTAGAAAACTAGCAGGAGGCCTTGGGAGTGACAGAATCAGTGGCAACAGTGGTGGTCTCCAGAGCTCTCAGCTCACAGACAGTAAGGGAGGATCAGAAGGACAAATGATCAGTAGAAGATTACAGAAGTCTATTTTCTGGCATTGGTAGCAAGACTGTGTTGCATTACCCATACTTGGATCTGGGTCTCAGTCCTGGCTGTCAGTCCCAGGTTGAGGAGGATCACTAGCACATCAGAGCTTGTAGGTTCAGAGGAGCTGGAACCCTTGTCACAATTCTAGGGCAAAAAAGAGTAGTCACTCATAGATGAGTGCACAGATCAGAAGGGTAGTAAACACATTTAGTAAATACATTTCTCCCTAGGTCATACCACCTTGGAAGAACTGAATAACATCTGAAAACATTGGCAAAAAACACCTAAAGCTTGGGACAATGTCTCCTCCACTCCAGAAACAAAGTCCCACTTTAGCATAGCATTAACAGTGAAGAAATAGGCTGGGAGGGACAGCTGGGTGGCAAAGTGGGTAGAGCACCAGTCCTGAAATCAGGAGGACCTGAGTTCAAATTTGGCCTCAGATACTTAACACTTCCCAGCTGTGTGACCCTGGATAAGTCACTTAACCCCAATTGCCTTAGCAAAAAAGAAAAAAAAAGAAAAAAGAAATAGTCTGGGAAAATGAGCAAGCAACAGAAAAAGATCTTGACTAACAAAAGTTGTTATGGTGATAGGGAGGATCAAAACACAAACTCAGAAGGTGACCACAAAGTCAAAAACTGCCACACTCAAGGACTCAAAGGAAAATATAAATTTGTCCTGTGCTAAGGGAGAGCTTTAAAAAGATTTTTAAAATCAAGTAGGAGACATAGAGGAAAAACTGGAAAGAGGAACAAGAGTGATACAAGAAAATCATGAAAAAAACAACCAATAGCTTGGTAAAAGAGTCACCAAAAATACAGAAGAAAATATCTTCAAAACCAGAATTTGCCAAATGTCAAAAGAGGCATAAAAATCCAACAAAGAGAAGAATGCCTTGAAAAAGAATCTGTTAAAAGTGTGTGGGATGGAGAATGAGGTGTAAGGTATAAGAATTTTAGAAAATTTATAAAAGTCTTGAACATTAAACTTCTAAGGAATTTTGACATTCAGTTAATGGCAGGGAAAACATATAGATAATCCTGGTACCTTAGCATCCTCCAAATATTGGAAGGATCATGAGATCATAAGTTTAAAGCTAGGAACCTCCCCTTACTTGACAGATGAGGAAACTGAAGGACAGAGAAGTTGAATGATATGCTGAGAATCACACAACTGATGAGTCTGAGGTGGGATCTGATTCCAAATCCAGTGCCCAATCACTATCCTACACTGCCTCTCAATTTTTTTCAGTTTTCTAATCTATAAAATGTGAATTATTTATAATAGCACCTATCACATGGGGTTGTTACAATAAATCCATGTAATATTTCACAAGCCTTAAAACACTATAGAAATGTGAATTATTATTATTATTATTATTATTACTATTACTACTGTCATTATCTTTGACTTGTAAATGTGTAGACCTTGTTATTATCAGGATCAGTATTTAATTACAGGTGTGTGTATGGCATTGGTCTGGACTCTATACTAAGCCCAAGGAGCACATGTTCTTTCTTTTCTAAGGGCTTGCCATCAAAGACAGTCAGACCAGGTGACTTTGACCAAAGGGTAAGGGTGGTGCTTCATATTACTGGGGGCATGATGGTGTGATGGAAAAAAAGGACTAGAGTAGGAGTCAGGAGACCTGGTTTCCACTCTAAATCTTATTATTAGACCTTGGGCAAATACCTTCCCCTCTCTGGGCCCCAGATTTCTTCTTCTGTCAAATGAAGGGGTTGGATAACAAAGGCTCTAAATTCTCCTTCCAAATCTAAAATTCTATGACCACCGAGACTCATCATAAGACTGGGAGATCCCAGAGAGCAATACTATAGCTCCCCTCTCAGCTGGAATGATGGCAAAGAGACATCACAGAGAAGAAAACTACTCAACTTTTTTGTTTGCTTGTTTTGTGTTCTTTTTTAACTGTTTGTTCTGCCAAAAAAATGATCTTTGAACTGGAAAAGGGGCAACAAAAATGTCTATTTGGGTGTTGAGATCCAATTAAAGTTAAGAGACCTGATAAGTTCAAGACATCCAGATAAAATAAATCCCAAGTAACTAAAAGAATTGACCCACATCGTTGCAATCAAACTTTCCTACCAGGTGCTCTCCCAAACTAGACATCATTTACTTTTCTGTCTTTGCACAGGAAGTCCTCCATGCCTGAAATGTCCTTCCTCCTCACTTAATCCTTTTTGAAACCTTTTGAATTCAGTGGAAATACTACCTTTCACTCAAAGCTTTTCCAAATCTTCAAGATGGAAGATCTCTCTTCTCTCCTCAGTTATCTGATATTTATTTATCTGTGGCCATGTTGTATCTGCTTGGAGAAAATAAGCTCATTTGAGGACAAAATTGTTTGGACTTTGTATGTCCCGTGTCTATCAATGAATCAATCAATGCACAACATGTATTGAACATTTACTATATGCCAAATAGTGGAGAGAGAGACAGAAACAGAGACAGAGACAAACAGACAGACAAAGACAGAGACAGAGAGAGGGAGGGAAGGACAGAGGGAGAAGGAGGGAGGGAGACAGAAAGAGAAGAGACAGAGAAAGAGATGTATAGAGAGAAACAGAGACAGAGATAAGAGAGACAAACACACACAGAGATGGGAAAAGAGAGAGACAGAGAGAAAACACAAGAACAATCCCTGTCTTCAAGTATATTGCATGTTAATAAAGGAAAGAACTGCAAATGAACCCTGTAGAGCAGAAGGAAAAGAATCTTATGCTCTTAATAACAATTTGCTGACTTGAATTGAATATAGTCTCTGATATACTTTTAAACCTTTTGAAATGGAATGGAATATCCATAATTTATAAATAATGGATGGAAATGTATAAGACCAAAAGCCATTTCACAATGGAGCCAAGAATAGGAAGAAATAGCACAAACACAAAAGAATCACATGCTATTAAGAAAAGAATTTGCACGCTGTTAACAGTCATATGATGAAAGAAACTTCCAAGTTACTAATAATGAGCGAATTATCCATTAAAATAAACTTAAGGTTTTACCTCACATCCTTTGAATTGGTGAAACTGACAAGAGAAGGGAATAATCAATATTGCAGAGGTTGTGAAAGGTTTAGATACATTAATGCATTGCTGATGGAGCTGCAAATGTAGTACAGCCATTCTAAAAAGTGATTTGGAATCATTGCAAATGAAGTTGCTGAAATATCCATCCTTTCAAGCTAGGGATTACATTAAAAGGCAAATATCTCAAGGAGATCACTGATTAAAAAAGAAAGAAAGAAAGAAAGAAAGAAAGAAAGAAAGAAAGAAAGAAAGAAAGAAAGAAAGAAAGAAAGAAAGAAAAAGAAAGGCTTTTTGTACACCAAAACATTTGTGGCAGCACTTTTTGTGATAGCAGAGGAAAAATTTATTTTTCTATTTATTGTTATTTGTTATTGTTATTATTTTCTTGCTAAGCTACATTTTAAGAAAGAGTTGGAAAATATTATTACCATTAAACCTAAAAATGTTTTTTTTCCAGAAAGATAATCATTAAATACTTTTAGCACACCCCTGGGCATAATGCTGTAAGAAATGACAAATGTGATACATATAGAAAAGTATGAAAAGATTTAGAAGAACTAATATGAAATAAGCAGCACACACAGTAACTGGAAGAACAATGAGCACAGGAGCAGCTAGGTGGCACAGTGGATAGAGCACCAGCCCTGAGGTCAGGGGGACCTGAGTTCAAATCTGGTTTCAGACACTTAACATTCCCTATGTGTGACCCTGGGCAAGTCACTTGACCCCAATTGCCTCAGCAAAAAAAGAACAGTGACCATAAAGCAATCAAAACAAATGTTACAAAATTACAAGGAATACAGTATCTGCCTTCTCCCTTTTCTTGGAACACATAAGGGAATCATACTAGTATGGGTTTTGCTGATTTTTTTTTCTCTTCTTCATCTTTTTTTTAAAACAATCTTTGCTATAAAGGATGGCTTTCTGGGAAGAGAAAAACACAGATGGAAATTCAGGTGATTGAAAAAAATAACATCAATTAAAATTATTTTTAGGAAAAAATTCATGGAAAACAGGAAAGGTACCACATGACTGAAGAAAGGCAAATAATAATTGGTTCTACGAAAAGAAAAGATCAGAACATGCAAACTTTAAACCAGTGAGCTTGACTTCAATTCCTTTCAAAACTGCAAAACATATTATTACAGGGATCATTCACAATGATCTGGAAAAGGAAATGTTGATCACAAAAATCCCACATGGCTTCACTGGAGTCATACCTCATTAATCTCATTTCAGTGTTTGACAAGGTTACTCAACTGGTCGATCAGGAGAATTCTGCAAAGAGAATTTACATAGATTTTATCAAAACATTTGACAGAGTTTTTCATGCTGTCCTTCTGGATGGAGAAATGTGAGCAAGACAATACAACAGTTTGGGAGATTTGGAACTGATTGGATGACCAGATCAATGAACTAGGTGGCAGAGTGCATAGAATACCAGATCTGGAGTCCAGAAATCTCATCTTCCTGAGTTCAAATCTAACTTCAGACACTTACTAGCTGTGTGATCCAAGGCAAGTCACTTAAACTTGCTTGCCTCAGTTTCCTCATCTCTAAAAAGAGCTGAGAAGGAAATAATGAACCATTCCAGTATCTTTACCAAGAAAACTCTAAATGGGATCACAAAAAAGTCAGAAAGGATTGGCAACAGTAACAATAAACGGATCTAAGATAAATGTTAATAAAAATAATACAAGGAGATAAAATTCTACACTTGGGTTCCCAAAATCAACTACATGAAAGCAAAATGGCCCTTTTACGTGGAGCAATTTGCATGAAGTAAATGTGACTCTTCTGAAGATAATTTGTTATGGGAAGTGTTTCAGGGGGTGGCAAACTCAGTATGAGTCAGCAGTATGATATGGCAGCCACGAGAGTTAATGTTAGCTACTACGGGAGGTTTAGTGTCTAAATGAGTGATAGAGGAAGGGAAGGAAAGATGAGAGAGAAAGAGAGACAGAGAGAGACAGAGAGAGAGACAGAGACAAACAGAGACAGAGAGACAGACAGACAGATAAAGACAGAGAGAGAGAGACAGAAAGACAGAGAGACAGAGAGAGGCAGAGTGAGAGAGAGAGACAGAGAGAGACAGAAACACAGAGAGAGAGAGCACCTACAGGCTAGGAAGGACACTGATAAATAGGAGATTAAAAAGAGAAAGGCAAGCAAGTTGGTGAAGGACCTTCAGATCATGCCATTCATGAATCCACTGAATGAACAAGAAATCTTTAGCCAAGAAACATAAAAGGGGAAGAGGAAGGGACACAATACTTGTGTTTGAGTATCTAGACTTGGCATATAAAATAAGAGGTACATTTAATCTGCTCAGCTTAGAAGATAGAAATGGGAGCAATGAATATAATTTTTCCCTCTTTTAATAGTATTTCATTTTTCCAATTACATGCCAAGATAGTTTTTAAAATTCACTTTTACAAGATTTTGAGTTCCATTTTTTTCTCCCTCCCTTCCCTCTTCCCCAAGACAGCAAACCTTCTGACATATGTAATGTACAATCATATTAAAAATATATAAAAATGGGGTAGCTAGGTGGATAGAGCATCAGCCCTGAAGTCAGGAGGACCTGAGTTCAAATTTGTCCTCAGACACTAAACACCTCCTAGCTGTGTGACCCTGGGCAAGTCACTTAACCTCAATTGTCTCAGAAAAGGAAAAATATATATATATATTCATGTATGTATACAAACATATTAAACTAATGAACAATTGTCATGTTGTGAAAGAAAAATCAGAACAAGAGCAAAAACCCACTAGAAAGAAAAAAGAACAAAAAAGTGGAAACAGTTTGCTTCGATCTGCATTCAGACTCCATAATTCTTTCTCTGGATGTGGATGACATTTTCCATCATGAGTTGTTTGGAATTGCCTTAAATCATTGTATAGCTGAGAAGAGCTGTCATCCATAGTTGATCATTGTACAATATTGCTTTTACTGTGTACAATGTTCTCCTGGTTCTACTCACTTCATTTAGCTTCAATTCATCTAAGTTTTTCCCGGTTTTTCTGAAATCTGTCAAGCAGAAATTTCAGAGGCAAATATAGGTTTCATGTGCAGAAAAACTGGGCAGGCAGCTTGGAAATGTAGTTGGCTTTTGTCACTGGAAGTCCTTGAGCTATTGGTGGAGGACAACTGGAGATACAACGTTGTGAGGAAGACGTCAGTTAAATGCCCCCCAAGTCTCTTCTAGTTCTGAGATGCAATGATTTTGTCACTGAGATCTCCCACTCAATTAAAACTGTGGCTCTTCCATAAAACTGGAAGCTCCCTGTTAGCAAGTATTATGTCTTTCCTCTAAAATTGGAAGCTTCCTGAGCTCAGGGTGCCTTCCCCATGACTGGGGAAACTTCCAGGGACTATCTCCCTCTTAAAATCTTGAATATCTTTCCTTAGTCTGTGAGCTTGCTGAAAATAGGAACTGTCTCCTCATCTAAGCTTGGAACTACCTAAGGGGAGAGAACTCTATTGACTGGGATTTCCTTGAGGGGAAAAACTATTTACTGCCCTCTTCTCCTGATAAAGGGGCATCTAGGTGTTGCAGTGGGGGAAAAAAGTCTGACTTAGAGTCAGGAAGATTCATCTTCCTGAATTCAAATCTGGCCTCAAACAGTGTTACTCTGGGCAAGTCACTTCATCTTATTTGTTTCAATTTCCTCATCTGTAAAATGATCTGGAAAAGGCAATGGCAAACCATTTCAGTGTCTTTGCCAAGAAAATCCCAACTGTTGTTGTTTGCTTGCTTTTGCTTTCTTTCTCATTTTCCCCCTTTTGATCTGATCTTTCTTGTGCAACATGATAAATGTGGAAATATGTTTGGAAGAACTGCACATGTTTAACCTATATTGGATTACTTGCTGTCTAGGGGAGAGGGAAAGTGGGGAGGGAGGGAAAAAATTTGGAATACAAGGTTTTACAAGGATGAATGTTAAAAATTATCTTTTGAATAACAAAAAGTTATTATAAAAAAGGGGAAAAAAGAAAAGCTCACAAGTCGAAAAAAAATCTCAAATGAAATTATTAAACAACAATAAACGCTTGAAGAAACTGAAAATTGAGTGGATACCCATCAGTTGGGAAATGGCTGAATAATTTGTGATATATGAATGTAATGGAATATTAATCTTCTGTAAGAAATGATCAGCAAGATGATTTCAGAAAAGCCTGGAAAGTCTTACATGAACTGATGCTAAGTGAAGTGAGCAGAACCAGGAGAGCATTGCACACAGCAACAATAAGATTATGTGATGATCAACTATGATGGACTTGACTCGTTTCACAATGCCTCGAAGTGATTTGAGCTAATTCCAATGGATTTGTGTTGGAACCATCCCCAACCAGAGAGAGGATTATGGAGACTGAATGTGGATTTTGCCTTTTTTGTTCTTGTTCTTGTTATTTGCTTGTTTTCTTTTTCTTTCTCATTTTTTCCCCTTTTGATCTGATTTTTCTTGTGCAGAATGATAAATGTGGAAATATGTTTAGAAGAATCCCACGTGTTTAACCTATATTGAATAGTTTGCTGTCTAGGGAACTATTGGGGAAAGAGAGAAAAATCTGGAACACAAGGTTTTGCAAAGGTGAATGTTGAAAACCATCTTTGCATGTATTTTGAAAGAATAAAATAGTATTAATTAAAAGAACAACAGTAAATGCTTGTTCCTTTCTTAAGTGGTGCAGTGGATAAAGTACCAGACCTGGAGTTGAGAAAACTCATTTTTCTGAGTTCAAATCTGACCTCAGATACTTACTAGCTTTATGATCCTGGGCAATTCACTTCACTCTGTTTGCCTCAGTTTGCTCATCTATAAAATAAGCTGGAGAGGGAAATGGCCAACCACTTCAGGATCTCTGCCAAGAAAATCCCAAATGAGATCATGAAAAGTCAGACAGGATTGGAAAAGGATTCAGCAGCAATAAACAACCTTCCCACAGGGTCCTAGAATACAGGAACCATCTGACTGAAAGATTCCTAAGGGCAGTGACTCCTCAGCCTCTGCCTCATTCTCGCTTCCTAGCATCCTAATAGACTTGGAAGTGAACTTAAAGACCATATAATTCAACTTCCTCATTTTATAAATGAGAAAACTGTGCTTAAGGTCCAAGGTTCCAGAAAAATAGCCAGAACCAGGTCCAGTGCTCATTTCCCTGTTCTCTCAGAAGACATTCGTTCAGACTGAGATTAGGGAGCATGGCTCTATAATCAGACTTCTCTTTTAGTCATGGACTTTTTCCAAGATGCAAATTGTGTCTCGAAGCTACAACTGGAAAGGAGCTAAAACATCATGCAGTTCAAGCTCTCCATTTTTCACATGAGGAAACTGAGACTCAGAGAGATGAAGAGAATTCACACTGAATTCCCATGTTTGTGAGCTCTCACTTCAGGAGATAGGTAAGGCAAAAATCCATGGAAGCACACAACAGTCTCCACTCCAGAATAGAAAGTAAGGACAAAATTAATGCATAAATTAAGTACTTAAGAAATACACAGAAGGGAGAGGCACCTGGTGGCTGGGAGGAGGCACACTAGAGATGGCTTGTGAAGAAGGTAATTTGCAAACTGTGAGCTCATTTGATCTTGGTAGGGGAATCGGGGTGGGACAGAAAAAGAGGCAGATCAAAGTTAACCTTGACTGTCTTTAGGGCATCCTGGGTGTGACGTGGGGTGGGAGGGATTGGGGTAAGGGGTGGCAACCCACAACAAGGAAGCTCATTCCAACCAGTGACTTTGGGTTGAAAGGAATATTTGGGGTTAGATTTGGTCATTTCAAAACAATGCTCAATTTTGGATTCAGAATCATGGATTAGTTTCCAGGCCCTGGGATTTAATACTTGTGTGAGTTTGGGCAAAATCCAAATTGATCTGGCTAAGGAACTGAGGTGGAGCCCAAGAAAAGCAAAGTGGCATTCTGGAAAGATTAATGGACAAGGCCTTGTCCGTGCCTTTTACTTGGATCTGTGACTTGATGAAGACATTTCTCTTTTCTAAACCTCAGTTTCCTGATTTGTAAAATGAGGGGGCTGACAATTCCAGTGATGAAATGTGTTATCTATCTTCAGAGACAGAACATGCTCAAGGACTGGGGTGAAGGGGTAGAACTGGAGGGGATAAAGAGACACAAAAGAGCAGACAGTAGTTTAGCCTTCAGAGATCTTTGCAATCCCTCTCAATCCTCATGCTCTGTGCTTGAAGCCCTTTTCCAGACTGGTAGCCTGTGCTGTAAAATCTCTTTCAGCTCTGGCATTCTAGGTCTTAAGGATCCAGCTACTTCTTACATTCTTACATTCTATTGTGTAAATTTCCTCAAAATTCAAATACTGTATCCTAAAGTCCCTCCCTGTTGATACTCTCTGATCTAAGTGCAGATTGAAGTATGGTTTCCTTCCTT